>JACEOJ010000145.1:3737015-3971376 GCA_013761285.1 Campoletis sonorensis
AGAGAGAGAGAGAGAGAGAGAGAGAGAGAGAGAGAGAGAGAGAGAGAAAGAGGGAGAGTTGATCCGACGAATCGCAAGTTTCTTTTTCATTTCTTTTTCCTTTTTTTTATCTCTTTTAATTCGAAGAAGGCTCGAGGGAGGAAGAAAGCCGGAGCGTGAAAACGATGGCTGAGCGAGAGAAGATCTTTCGTGGCGAACGTGACCCCGAAGCGCGGGGGAGGATACGAGAAGGAAGAAGAGAAGAAGAATAAAAGAGAGACGCGAGGGCGAGCGAGCGGACGATGTAGCAAAGATCGAAGCGATGACGCGAAGACGAAAAGGTGTGTGTGTGTGTGTGTGTGTGAGTGTATGTGTGTTATATGTATATATATATAAATGTAAGAGAGGAAAAAAGCAACCAGAGATCCAACCGTAGCGGCAGAGAAACTCGCTCTCCTCGCAGCCCGACTGCATATGGGAACCGCTCTTTGATTATCCGCTGGTTCGTATAATAACAAGTTCATAAAGACGTCGGTGCGACGGCCAAAGAAGAAACGGTAGAAAAGCAGTATGCTCCGCTGTATACACTCGCCATGGCAAAAGTCTGCCGGCAATGAGAAAAATAAATAACTGAGAGAAAGAGGGAATAAGAGATCGGTGGCTGCTAAAACGAGTGGTGATGATGTTTCTGGGTGGAAAGGGGATAAAGCGATATGCACCAATAGGTGAAGCAAAAAGAAGCGAAAATGAGAGATAAATAAAAAGACGATGGAGAATATAAAGGATGCCTTTTTATGCAAAGACGGAGAGTACTCTAAACATGAGCTCACCATTTTTCCACTTAAGACAGCGAACGAGAGAATGAGAGCCAAAAAAACTGCAACAATATGGATCCACCACGTTCGTGTGCGAAGCTATTTCCGCATTTTCCAATCAGAGCTTGCTTCCAATCAACGGATTTTTTTTTATAAAAAGGCATGAAAACAAGAAATTGTGGAATCGTTAATGTTGGATGATTTTTCATTAAAATACTCATTAGACCGAATGCGAAATATCCTGATAAATATGAAAATGCATTAATATGATATCTTGTCGATTTTTCAACTAATAATGCTGCTACTTTCTCTCTTAAGTCAACAAAAACAAAAGAAGATTAGCTTTCTTTACGTCCGGCGCAATAACATCTTAGATTAACGATTAGTATACACTTTTTTGCCCAAAGTACTGAGATTCATTCGAGCGCAGATTATCGTAGCTCCTGGTAATTTAACGGAACGTTGATTCATCATTGTATTTCCTCCTTTCAAGACGACGAGAGAGTTATTCCAGTCCGAGTACTTATTGTTTTTTTTTCTCCACTAGTTACAAAGACGTTTCAGGTGAATTTATGGATTCTCTGGGATCTTTTGTCTCGTGAATCGACGGGAGACTTGCCATCTTTATGGGAAAGGAGAAAAAAAAACTGAAAGAGACAGCAGTTATCTCTCGGGATTTAAGAGAATAAATTTATAAATTGAGAGTTTTGATATGTTGCAGTTCTGCAAATAAATGACTGTCGAAAATTACTTTAGTAAAGTAATATAAATAAAGGTTAGGTTCGATGGTGGAAATGCTGCTAACATCGCGTGTATAATGACCGACCAAGTTGGGCCAAAGAGACGTCTTATTTGAAACAATGTTTCTCTCTATCGTGAGTCTTCCTCTCTCTTCCCCCCTCTCCCTCTCTCTCTCTCTCTTTCCTGTGGAAAGTTCGCAAACGGACCGCCCGTAAATTCTCATTTCGAATCCCGAGGCTCGTATAAAATAGCCCGATATGGTCCTGGACCCCGCAGAGCTGTACGCTTATCCCTCTTTCCCCGAGATCGCAGCGGAAACGAATAGAAAGAGAGACCAAGGAAAGACAGAGAAAATACAGAAACACACATGACCACCTCTCCGGATCTCTGCGCTCAACTCTGTCCAACTTCGCTGCCGCGGGGAATACGCCTTTGATATATCACCGCGCTCTGGCTTATTTCCCCCTACCCCTATCCTATCCTTCCTACATACCCACTTCATCCCTGTGCCGGAGAGCACAACGTGCACGACGACCATCGCGAACACCAACTCGATGGAGAAAAGCCTTTTATTCTTTTTTAACATTTTTTTTCCGATTTTTGTAACTCTGTCTGGAAATAGAAAGGTTTGAAATGGGATTTCTCACTTTCCATCATTATTATTATGTTTTAAACCAATAAAAAACAAGAATTTTTCAGCAAAAATGTGACATCTTCACTCAAATGTTCGGGAAAAAACTCTGTTTTGTCGGATCTTTTCATTATTAGCGATCCGACGAGTAGCTGAAAAAGTTTCGCTATCTTGAAAATGTTGTATCGATCGATCTCCAACATTATTAAAGCAAAAAATTCAAGTCAATGAAAAATTTGGTGGCAAATTATTCAAGTATAATAATCAGATGGTTTGATTAGATTGAATAACAGACTTTACTTGATTTTTCATCAATTTGAGGTTATCTGATGCTAACACACTCCATTTTTTTTGACACATATTCGTAACTGCGTTTTTGAAATTTGAAACACTTTTTCGTGAATGTATGCAAAGTTAAGCAGAGAATGAAGAGCGGAAGAAAAACATCAAACACGTTCGCGTTGCGGAAAGTCCATCACGTCGTGAACAGATCCGGTGCATTCTTGCGGTACAATAAATCACGAAAAAGTACGAGAGTGCGAGAATGAGTGAGAGAAAGAAAAGAGGAGAGAGGGGTAGTGGGAACCGACGACACGCGAGTCGTAATATTTAAGTTAATGACTCGGTATAATAAAGTTAATGGCTTTATGATAGCCGTTCGGAGGAGCTATGAAGACAGCAAGCAAAAGAGTTCATATAGTGAGAATTTCATGCATGTAGCTCCCTTTTTTCACGCCGGACAGTCAATTAAAAAAAAAGAAGTTTTTTCGAGTTTCGGTCGAAAAATTTTCTTACACAAATGTCAGTGGAAAAAAGCCTCAATGGCATTTAAAATAATCTTGCGAGCTTTTGGTCCAAGCAGTAAAGACTTTTTGACTTAAGATTTTTGTACTTGAAAATCTCTCGAGATATGAGCGACTATAAATTGGTCATGTGATGAAAGCAACTCTTTTCTTCTTTCCTTCATCATTCTTTTTCCTCCTTTTTCTCTTACTCTTTTTCTGTCTCTATTTTTCTCGCTCATACAACGGGAAAGCTTGCTCTCCCTTTATCACATCGTAAACTTCTAACGATTCTAACGTACGAACACCTCCGAAGAGGCGTAATATATCGCATAACGGAAAGCAGCTATCGGCGAGAGTCCAGCATCGCGCGAGCAGCACGCGATCGTCCGAGAAAACTATTATGGCGATTTATATATCATATGCCAGCAACAAACTGTCATATGAACGGTTTTGCTCGTCTTTTTTCATTTTTCAGTTTCAATCAATAAATAAATCTCCTCTAATCGATTAATACGTGTGGTTATCAATTTTGTATGGACCAGGACCAAGTCTCGAATTATTTGCGCCATTAAATCGCAATTTAGGGAAATAATCGACCAGAGGACCAACAAATTTCCTTCATTTCGTATTTCAATAATTCAATCGAACTCTGAAAACTTTACACCGCGATCAATCAATTGCGTTGAACATTCAAAGAATTATATTTCTATAAAAATGACATATTATTATCGAACTAAATTCAATTTTAAACGTCACACGAATGAAGCTTCTGTTTTATGTTGAAATTTTCCATATTGAGATAGTAAAATAATTCGAGAATAAGTTAGAACTCGAAAGTATAAGTAAAATTTACTGTAAAATCTACTGTTTTATATTTACAAAAAATAAAAATGGAATAAAAAACAGTGTAATTTTATGAGTGTTTCAAAATGCATTTCAGGATTAACCGAGCCTCGTGGTAACCAATTTCTACAGTTATGTTGCCTTTTACACCGATTCTCACGTTCCAATTTACCACGACAATATTGACCACCGTCGATTTGAAGGTATAAAATAGTCTTTACGTCAATTTTTTCGTGTACGAGAAGCTCAAAAAAAAACTGTTTGCATAAATCGATTCTCGGGTCATTGAATGAAGAGGTTGAGCGACTTTTTAGCGTTGAAACAAATCGTAAAGAGGTGTTTTAAGGCTAATGAAATCTTTAAGGTGACTTTTAAACGCTAACTCATCGGACAATTATTTGACCCTCTTGACTCAATGTGCAAACCATTCGGTGAGAAAAATAGTGGGAGTTTAATGTGTGTTTGTTTGGGCCGTAAGAAAATATGATTGTGTGCCACTAACACTCGCACCAAAAGCACCAGAGACGCCTTTACAACTGAAAGGGTTAATATGTATTATTCTGCACGTGAAAAAGCGAGTGTTATGGTAACACAGTGTCTCTCTACCTGCATAAACGTTATAAATATATATTCATGTGCCACACACGTTAGACGAGCTATTCAACTGTCTGCATAAGAACGCGTTTTGTTTTTCAATGAATAATATATACCTGTATATATTTTGACTATATATATCTACATCTTCACAACCACCACCAACAACATCTTGGCCACGAGATTATTGCCGTTTAAACGAGCCACACTTTTCACCGCTAGTTAACGTACACACATCTAATAAACATGAAATATAGCGACAATAAAACAATCACCGTGTAATACCGAAGCGGCAACTCTGCAACTTGCACATACGGTTGCACGCGCCCGAGCTACCCTTCCTTCGATCAGACATTCAGAACTTAACTCAAATTAGATAAAATTTCAATTTTTAAACTTACCTTCGATGAGCTGAGATTACGAAGCTTCCTCAAGAATGAACCGTTCGTCTCGCCGCATGTGGATTTCTGCCAATATAGAGAAATAACAACGAATGTTAGAGATTTTCAATTATGGGAACTTTTATTTTATAAATTGATCGCTTTATCGTCTTATTTTTTATTCCGAGCAGTTGTCATTGCAGTTTGATTGAAAATATCTTCAATTGTTTTGAAGTTTGCAATATTTCTTCATGTTTGCTTTCACCCTTTGAGAAAGGTGACCCTATGACTTTGTAAGGAAAGTGCAAAGTGTTCAGAAGAAAGTTTTTTTTTGTAGTTAAAAATTTCATTCAGAGAACTAAATGTTAAATTTAGAAAAGAATTTAACATTGAAAAGTAGAGAAATAGAGAAACCAGAATAAGTTTTTTCTTCGCATTTAAATCCAATATATTTTGATAAAAAATATAGATTGCTGAATATAAACAGAATTTTGGCAGTTGTCACTGTATGGACCAAATATTCATAACTCGAATTTCACAAGATTGTTGCTTCTCAATCGATAATTGTTATGGGAACTGATTTCACGTTGCATAATATATTGGATCGAGATAAAGACCAGGCCGAGATTAGGGTCATTTTGAAGGATCGAACAACGACTAACATGGGTCACAATTTGTCCAACATCGTCCGGTAATTCAACGCTTCCTCGAACGACGTTCCATATTCATATTAAGCTAAGCGCGTTTATTAGTGAAACAATAGTGGCCACTCGATGAGCAGCAACACCTCGTAAACGATGCTTCGGCGAGCTATTCTCTCATGGTAAGCGCTTATATACGATTTTCTGTACCTTCTCCCTATCACTGTGTACACATAGTAACACAATATCCTAAACAATATCCAAAGCTGTGGTGAAATTATTTTGATGAGATTTCAATTGATTCAAAATTGTGTATGTTTCATGTGATCGTCATTTTTTTAGCATGTCATGTAGAAAACTGAAATATTTCGAAACTCCCATGTTTCGATGAACCCTCAATTGATCATCGAACTTCGAAATTTAATTCGAAAAATATGTGCAATATTGTTAATTATATATTTTATAATGTTAATGTGATGTTTCGAGTTGTCTTTGTTTTCTTTTACAGGGTTTTCTATGGCTAATTACCATGAATTTCTGTATTTTTCAAGAATAATGATCATGAATAATGGAGCTCAATTAAAAATATTATTTCAGCAAGGCGAAAGAAACGTCGGCCACGTGTGGTATGTAAATGACTTCGCAACAATGTAAAAAATCATTGTAAATTAAAATTCTACTGTTTTTATCAAAGTTCTAGTGTTTTGTTATCGTTTATATTTTCAGAGTGACATTTTGTGTGATATTTACCTCTCCGACGATAAGAAGCTCGTGGGCTCGAATCTCGAGTCCACAGCAAGCGAATATTATTATTTTTATCATCGTGCACTTTTGGCCGTCGGTAAAATGCAACGAACGAATAAAGCGCAACAGACCGAATAAAAACTGAACATTTGTTTGAACGGGCATTCGTAACGCTTCACATAAAACCTTGCCATGCTTTGGCGAGAGTATTTAACCGATGATTAGATTATTCACCTTCAAAGTTTATGCACAAAAATAAATTTCATTTCCTCGTTTTCTTTTTTTACAACAAAGTGACTTTGATCAACCGAATAAGTTCGTTATTGCGAAATATTCTGAGGAATGGTGTGATCGTGACTTTTTTTTGGATTTTCGATTCGTTGAACTTGTCACGAAAAGGTCAAAGATAAGAAAGAAAATACAGAATTTCTGATAAACGCAAATAAGTGGACTAGATTTTGTAACGTCAGTTCGCGGCGCCGACGGGATTGAAACTGCCGCGGGTTGGCTAGAACTAGAAGACACGAACGAGAAGAATTTTTCGAAAAACTTTTCGAACAAGAAGTGTGAAGGGAAAAACAAGAAAAAAAAAACAAAAATATAACCGAACTCTTGGTCGTTACGACACGGCCTTGGATCAGCCTCATTCTCGATTTAATAGTGTGCAGCGGGTCGACTGAAGGACTGAAAAAAAATTGGAGTATTGACGGAAGGGACCGCGGAACGCCGAAAGCAAAGTTCCGTGAAAACCAAATTATTTCAAGGACCCATTGAGACTCTAACCCTTGGCAAGAGATTGCAGAAAAATAATAAAATGGATTTATTCTATGAATTTGCTGGCTTTTGATAAATGAAATTTTAAATCAACTTCATTTTATCGTGTGATCGTTACTCAATTATTGTTAATTGTTGAATTGTTGGAAAAAAAAGTGTCCATTAAGCTTGATCGGTTTTAGTTTTTTTTCTGCACAAAAGTGTATTTCGTGCTAATGGAAAATCTGCATTTTTTAAATATAAACAATATTTATAGCAAAAAAAAGTCTTCAGGGATGGAAAATGCCGAAATCGTACAAATGAGCTGACAAAAGTGTGGATTTTCAAAGCTCCTCACGTAACTTTGAACAAACGAAAAACTCGGGTGAAAAAAAATTGAAAAAAAAATTAAGGGTTGTTTGGATCTTTACGACACGGCCTTGAGTCTCGATTAGGTCTAAGAAAGGCTGCAATGACCGACGGTGACAAAAAAAATTGGAGTATATTGCCGGAAGCGAGCGACCTTTGGGGGATGAAAAAAAGACCATTACGAGGGTTCGAGTGGTCGCTGGTGGAGTGACCTTCGTCTAGACTTAATAGAAGACACGACTCTTTGTCATTTTTTTCTAATACGAATCGTTGCAACAGATTTCCCAAGAGCTAGTGTGAAAAAAATATGGTTGGACTAAACATTTGACAAAACCGGCTGCAAGCTAAATATTAACTGGAGCGTGACTGTTCAGAAAATTTTAAATAAATTCATCCTGACTGGATGGGATGTAATAATTATTAAGATCAACAAAAATATTACTAAGGAAACAACACTCGCAGAAAGAAATCGCTGCCGAAGAAATCTCAATTCAATGAAAATGATTATCAAGGCACATTAAATTGAATTTCCATATAAATCGAAAAATTTGATTAGACATCTAATAATTATTAGCAATAATTTCATAGAATTGACAATAAATAATAAACAGCAAAAAATCATGATTTATATTCCCTGCATGATTGAAAAGTATAACTTCCGATAAGAATGCATTGAATTCAAATAAAGTTTATTTGAATATTATAAATCCGATTTGTTTCCAATGAATTATGTATTCGCGATTCCATTCGTAAAGACGAATGAATATTGATGTAGAAATAAATAAATAAAATAAAAAACTGTTCGAAGCTTTAAAGCGAAGAGTGCTTTCCGTCGGCGAACGAGCTGAGAGGAGGCGTCGGCCATCTTGGTGGATTCTCGCCATTGACGTCGCCGCCGGTAAGCCGCTGATATCACGGACCCGTGAGTTTCATGGCGTTCCGGAGTCCCGATAAGGGTTGTTTCCACCGCCCCGTCACGTCTCACCACCCTCTTATACACCCAGCCTAACACTATGACCATTCGGGGTCTCCGTTTTCGTAGATTCGTTCGTACGAGCTCAAGAAGAAAAGAGCAAAAGACGAAAAAAAAACGTGATAAAGAAAATACGAGAAAATGACGAAAAAAAGTCCATCTCTCTCTTTTCCTTCCAGAAAGATACGTTTTTTTTTATTCGAACGTTTTTCACGTTATTTTTTTACTTCACATCTCTCTCGCTTTCTTATCATCTAGAAAAGCAATCGTCCATCGCGACTGGCGTGACGGCATAAATCGAAAGCCATAACGACGTTGGCGTCGCCGTCGCGAGGCGCCCGACGTCTTCGTTGTTATATCAAACGTGTATACACCGTTTCATATATATTCCCTTATTTTTCGCTCTCTACTTTTCTCAGCCTTCATATCTTCTGATTTATTTACATCGTCGATCATCCGGGATTGTGAAAAACCGCATTTTTTCGATGTAGCGAATACAGACTTTTGTTATTTCTATTTAAACATTTATTTCGTTTGTACGAGCATTTGCTACTTGATTTTGATCAAATTTAATATCTGACAAAAGTCGTTTGAATGAAAATCCATCAATAACATTCAAATTCGTATTTTATCTGAACGAAAAGAATTTTTTTTTCCCATCTGGAACTTCTTATTGTGAAGAAATGATTTCCCCTCGGTTTTCTCCAAATAAAAAGTGGTTTATCGATGTTTCATAAACTCGTCTTTTTCGTCCAGACATAATGAAAGTTGATTGTACAAACAAATCAACTCAATAACGGAGGCAAAAAACAAATCAAACTCGTTCTTTCCAGCCATGAATAAATCACTATAAACGATTGGACGTACGAGCGTATTTCAACGGAGCTCCTCTCTCAGATCCATTTTGATTTATCTTGATGCTCACCTTTCATCGGGTTTTAGCAGAGTTAAAAGCGATATAAAGCCGGTGTTTCTCGCGTGTACCATCGCGATCTTGTTGTAAAATGTGAATGCCAAACGCGAGGATAGCGAAGAGCATTAAATTTTCTCATCCCACGTTTTATATACACGAAACTACGCGGCGCACGTTCGTGTATTTATATTTAATTTACATTGAAACTGCATACAGCGAATTTGTACTACGAATCAACGATACCGCACAAAACTTTATAAGGGAAGATGGCGTTAAAAGTAAAAATAATATAATCAACGTATAGTTACGGTACATTGTACGAGGAGAACTCGGCTTCGAACGTGACGCACAATCCGATAAACTCGTTAATCTCTTCGAAACGTACCTTTATCTACACTCGAACGTTCGAGCTATCGGTTCTCGTACGCTTTTTCGAGACCCTCGTTTCGAAATATATTGCAAGTGATTCTAGAGACGAATACACGTCACACAAGAAAAAAAATAAGAAAGAAAAAATACCGTAAAAGTTTCGTGGAAATAATTGAATAACATTCTGCGAGGACGAAGCGATCGACAGAATATTCGGGTTGCGAGTAAATTCGTCAATTTCGCACTGAGCGATTAATTCAAAAAAACAAAATCATAATTTGACATTCGAGCGTCCTGATCATCGTATTCGTTTCAGAAATTTTCACTTCGAAATAAATCTCAAGCAATAATGTGAAAACTACAATCAGTTCAACCAGAAGCTAAAATTTCAAAACAGAAAAGATCAGAGTCTTTTTACTGGAAAAAAACAATTGCCGTCGTCATAATTCTTCAAAAGATTGATTGTCACGATAGATTTAACAAACAGTTTTTTACAACAATGACTGAATAACTGTAACTTGAGAAAATATATCAAAATAAATCGATTCGCTCAATTGACAATCATCCAGTCATAATTCTTTGACAGTTTAAATATCTGAACATATTTAGTATGGAGAATTTTAGCCAAAATATAATCAAACATATGTATCATATATTTTAGTATACATTTATTTATCCCGCAGAGTATATGAGCTCGAGTGAATCGCGTGGGTAGTTTAAATATTCAGAATATCGTCCTGAACGATATGGCGTACACGTTGGCGCATATCTCTTTAGCAGTGTGGCTCGTGAACACTTCAGGATCTTTTCTGTTGGTGTTAATACTCTGGCTGTACTTTTTTCTCTTTCTATCTGGAGACTTGGCTCTGGCGACCTCGCGCATAAAATCTCGAATTTAGCAGCTTGCATCCGTCGGACTTTGGTATATAGCGCATGTACTCCGAGGTCTTTCGACCTCGTACGCACGAACAGAGAGACGCGCACACACGCACAGAGTCGTGCATAACACACAGATAAATAGAATATTTCCACAAGATAGATATACAGTAAATGGACCGTACGAAAATCCTGAGAAAAATAAACGGTTATAAAAAGAATTCCACTCTGAAATGATGCTCTCGTGTTACAGAGTGGAGCTGGCTCACAGAATCGTTTCTCGAATCTGTCCAGATAATCCGAATGTTTACAGTCGAGGGCTGCTCGAACGGAGAGAAAAAGAGAGCGAATATCTTTGACTGTGGAGGACACGAGGAATCACGAGATAAATATAAAGACGAAAAGAGATGCGAGGATAGTGAAGAAAAAGAATGAAGAGAAGAGCAGTAATTTCGAAAAATCCAAAATACAAATCACACACAGCTTTCGTCCGATCTTTTTCCACGATTCACCGAGAAAAGCAGAAGCAGGGGAATATTTTTAGAAGGTACAAAATCTGACGTGTACTTGTACGAATTCGAGGTTAATTTTGGGAGGTTCCTCGCTGTGGCGACCATTCTATTCATGGATTTAGGGGCACAAGGAGGGGGCGGGGATCTAGGGAGCTTCGAGTCTAATGCCACGTACGAGAGAGGGAGTTTTCTTCTGGGGCTTATTCTCGAATAGGGAGATTCAGCGAAAGCCGGAAACGTTACGGATTGTAAATTTCATCTCGCTGTGACGGATCTGCCTTGCGAATTCTCGAATTTGTTACCCTCTCTTCATCCATTTTTTTTTTCCGGTCTTTCCAGACTAAATATTCTATGACTCTTTTCCCTCGATTGACGACGACGTTTCAGCTTCGTGAAGCGAAAAGAAACGCGACTGAGTACACACATGAATATAATTATGCTTCATCTTTTCCCATCCTGTTACAGACCCTAGTTTTTTTCTTCCATCTATTTTTTATTTCTATCTTTTCTGTTTTTTTTTTTTTTGCTAGATTCTTCTCCCTTTTTGTAAGACGACTCGTATATTATGCCGCGTTTGAGAGAAATTCCTCGCTCCCTTTCGCTGGAAACCACCCCCTTCGTGGGCTCCGAGTTGAACGGGTATACGTCGTTGTAAACTATAGCGTAATCGTATTCCCCTGTTCGTAAGAAGAGGACGAGACGAAAGAGGAGACCGGAGGAGCAGAGAGGAATGGGAGGAAAAAAATCGAAAGAAGAACGAAGGAAAAAAGAAGAATACGACGAACAAGAGAATAAGGGGGAAGAATGATAGCAGCCTGTGGGCGGGGTAAGACGTTCTCACAGTGGGGGAGCCAAACAGCAAAGACGTTACGTCGGGGTAGTGGGGATGCTGGCTTTCTTGGTCCTACTGGAGAAACAGGGAAAACTCGTCTCTGCAGATATCTTTCTCTCTCTCTCTCTCTCTCCTTGAGTATACACTCTTGTATACCTATGTATTTCAATCACCTATATATTCCATAGTATACGACTTGGAGAAGCACGAAAGAAAGAAAGGGGGAGGTAGAGGAGGGAGATACGCGCTCGTAAAATACGAGAAGCTCGCGAGCACACGGAATCTCCAAAGAAAATACGAAATTACGAAGTTGCTTGGGAAAGACGCGACTATGAGGTCGCTGTTGCACACGCATCTATCCACAATATATCCTCCAGAAATTCAAAGAATTCTCATCGTTGTTTTATCCACATTTTTTTTAACAAAATAGACAGTAAATGTCCCAGAGCAAAAATTGTTCATTATTTTTATTTCGATCTCCCGGAAATCCCATTTTTTCCATTGAATAAAACCAAAATCGAGATCTGAAGTACATGAAAATCATTCATCATGTTAATCGTGATGTAAAAAAGTTGAATCGTTTTTTTGTTCTCAATAAATTTCTCAATAGACAGACAAATTGAACAGATAAATGGAATTCAGAATAAGATTCTTTTTTAAAGGTTTTTTTTCATGTACATTTCGGTAGATACAAAAGTTTAAACGGGGTAAAAAACAGCGAGGGTAGATGTAGTTTCGGAGAGAAAAACACATTTGGAATACCAGACGAGAACCAAGAGGGTTGGGATCTCGATGTGTCTGCAACTAAATATATCGCAAGCAACCCCTGAAATTTCATCTCGAACCCTCGGAGAAGCCCGGTGTTAACTGTAGATAACAGCCAACCCACGACAGGATACTCCGGTACAATGGGAAAGCTCCGGGCTGTTTGTATGTTACGGGAGGATTGGATGGGCTGGTACTATTCGCCGGTTGCGGTTTCAACCCTTTCCTTCCTACTCTCCCCTCGACAATAACTCTCGTACATTCTACAGACTGCCTCCTCCCTTTCACTCACTCGTGTTTCAACGTAGTGCCTCGTATATTGAGTCCACGTATGTATATGTACGTGCATATAAACTGTAATAGTAAGCTCGAGGGTGCGCCACCACCGTTGCACCCCCTGTTGGCCCTCCACGACCGTAAACTTCGCGCATTTAATTTACTGAATAATTGGAATCAAGCTGCCTCATTTGTGTGCGATCTACACGCGCATCCTCTCCTCTCTACGACGATGAGGCAAAAGCCAAACCTACCCTTGGACGCAATTTCCACACCAGCCTCTCGCTGCTGCGTCCGCTCGGACCTTGATTAGGAGATTTCTACGCCATCGTAAAACTGCCTCATCCATAGTCAAATTACGCTTAAAAATTCCACAGAGTTTCAGAACATTCGCATTTGCGGAATAAATTGCAATTTCAAAATTTACTTAAGCCTTGCGTCTGGGTGTCGCGAATTTGTAACAAAATTTCGGCTGCTGTTGTGGCACATTCGAAAAAATTGCCAGTCCTCGTAGATGATGAAAGATTTGTCTTCGTTTTTTTTTTGGTCAATTCACCATGGATATAAATTCGGGAGACGCACATTTGAATTAAAAGATTTGCAGGTTTTCACAGACCAGTTTGAGTGCCTTTTTGGGGAGGTTGATGTCTCCCTTTATCTCTATCCTGTATTTAATTTACCGAATAATTGGAATCAAGCCTCCAGCCTCATTGGAGTACCTCGGATTCGAAAGGATGAGGCATCTCGTTGAGAAAGGGTTGCTGGAAACAAAAACCACCCCCCAACAATTTCTAGACTGCAGACGAGCTCTCGAATCATTCTGAAGCCCTTTCACTGCGACAGAGGGTTACGTTACAACAGCGCTTTGCGAAGTAGACAAGCTTTGGTGGGATCCCGCTACGGAAGCTTGATGAGGAGATTTCTGCGCCCTCGTAAAATTTCGTTCTGCCTAGCACCGTCGAGGGACAGAGAAAGAGAGAGAGAGGAAAAGAGAAAGAACGTCAACCTCCCCCCCCCTACGAGAGAACACCGGGAGGCTCTTCTTTACTTCCCTCGCGTTCACTCCGAGCTCATATCGCCGTGAAAAACAACCCACCAAACCTGTCGGACCCCGGGGGCTTGAATAAAGATGGCCAGATAATGACCCAGGGGAATTTCACAATGAGGTTGAGACAGGGAACGAAAAAGCGATCAGGAAGGGGATTATCGGAGAGAATAATGAAAATATAATGTCGGTGCGTTTTTTGAAGGCGAAATTGCTCAGTCCGGTTCTTTGTGGTTGATTGACGTTTTGTTGAAAGAATATTTCTTAAAAATTAGACATCGACGCGATTACGGTGGACAAAATATGACTTCATTATAAATTGTAACAGCTATCACAACAATTTTCGTTAATGAGACAAAATGTTGAAAAATTATGCACTTTCTATCACTCAATTGACTTACACGTCGTCAACCGTTTACAGAGGATAATATTTCTAAGTGGAGTGTGACGCTACTGCATGCTCGTGGAAAATTAAACGGTACATCCAAAAAGGGAAAAATTGAACGATTGTCTGTCCAAAAAAGAGTTGAGCAGTTTGTAAGTTTGGGAATTTCTCGTTTCGTGTTTTTTATAAATTCACTCTCTACCCAAAGTGACTTTTTAGATGCATCGCAAGCTTCGGCATACAGTAAAAAAGCTCTTATTACCAAGTTCGGTATTTCCTAAGAGACTGGAATGACTAGATGCGAATTTGAAGAAATTGTCTGGAAGAGGGCGAGAGGGCTATCAAACTTTTCCAATATGGGAGAAGAGGGTGGTGAATCCAGGATAAGCCCAACCGCAGATAATGGAAGTAGAGAAGAAAAAGAAGAAGAAGACGGAGGATGATGGTCGGGAAAAGCTTTTGCAGAGTGATGGGGTTGGTTAAGCGTAGAAAAAGAAAGGCTGGAAGGTCTTGCAGAACGGTGTGGTTGGTGAAGGGGGCAGAGAACAGAAACAGGATGAAGTACGAGGGATGGTTACTGAATTAAATAAGTGGCAAGAGGCTTTAGCAGGATAGGAAAAAGAGAGGGTTTTGGTTGCCAGTTATACTTGGGTACGAGGCACACATCCCTAATTCGGTAGACTCGGGGGTGCGTTCTTGTATCCTCACCATGACGTTGAAACTTTGTTATAAAGTATGTGTACGTGGCTGTTCTCCAATACAGTGCGGCTAACCACGCTGTTTCAGGATCGAGCAGCGTGGTAGAGCAGAGGGAACGAAAAGAAGTGGAAGGGAAAGAAAGATAGGTACCAGGGGAATTATGTAGGAGGAGTGGGGAAAGTGAGGACTTCCCTATAGACCGGTTCTCCTGGCGCATGCGCTTTCGAGAGCGAGCAGAAGCAGAAATCGATGGCCGCGGCGTTACCCCCACTTATCTGGTTGGTTGACTGTCTCCGGGTACGCGGCGCACAACTCGCTGCTGTTGCCGAGGTACAGTGGCGGGCTAAGTGGGCGAAAAAAGAAATGAAGGAACATGAGGACTGTGTCCCACGTGGAAGAGTGGGGAAAGGCGCTGAAGAAGTGGGAACAACCACATTCTGGATTCATTCGATTCAGATGGAATACAAAGTATCGAATAATGTTTTGAAAAATCGAAACACATCAAGATTATCTCGGAAGGATCGAATGAAAATGGTGATGGAATATCAACTGCCAAATAAACGTCCTTTGTCCGTTATCGATTTTCTTTTGTTACGTTTTGTACTCAAAGAATTAGTGAGATGGCAGATGAGGCTGAAAAAGAAACCCGAAGTGAGAGGTGGGTGGCAAAAAAATTGGGGCTACCCGGACGTTGACGAGGGTACGCTCAAGACCTTGATTCTCAGGAACTCCACGTGGCAAACTCTCGCAGGATGAAAATTATGGCGGATGGAGCTTGGGTGGTCGTGGTCGCATCAGGGATGCACAGATGGAAATGCAAAACATCTCTGAGTGTTCTCTCCGTCCAGGTATAAATAACTCGACGAATTCTACACACTTGAGATACTGCGGATAATTTGCACTCGCATATAGTTTGCCAGGAAAGTTGCTCGTTTTTCCCGCTTTAATAAAGGCTACAAATTATTATTCTCTAGAAAATTTCAACCAGCAGAGGATTATACAATTTACCGTCTTGTCCAAATGGTAATCAGCGGCATCCTGTAGCCTCAACATATCTACGTTTTCCCGCACATTGTAGAGCTTATAGATTTATTGCTATCCCTCGGATTACTACCAAATACGCAACGCACATGCTTGGACCTCGTATCCTGGTACACACGTCTCTATACACGTGTGAACTATATAGTGCTACATGGACCAGAGAGTAAATGGGATTTCTCAATGGTTTATAGAGGCGTAGTGAAACACGTTGAGCTCCGCATGCATATGGATGTGCTTGGTACGGTAAACCTTATTGGATCGATTCCTAATAGACACTGAGAAGAAAATTCATACAAAAAAAACAATCAGGCCATTAGAAAGCCATGAATTGGAAGAGTAACTAATCATCGCTAATGCATCCCGATTCGTATAGACAATTCACCGACTTGCTAGGATATGAAGCGGAAGAATAACGATCCAGAAGCCAAACAAGTGAAATTTACGAGGCCAAACGTTTTTTTTCCTCGTGTGGCGTTCACAGACCCAGCCGAAATCATCAGAATCAAATTTCCATCGAATTTATTTTGATATCTTTTGTTAGACTCTAATTATCGCTGAAAATAAAGCCTAGAACTTCCACTGGGAGAAATACCTGCCTGGGTCGTTTGAACAAAGCAATGAACTTCATTTGCCGAGCCTCATGTATGAGTGTGGAGAATTCAACCCTCTAGTCACAATTTGTTACATGGCTGAAATACGGCTCCGGGTAAATATAGAATCATGTATACCTTGGTACATAAACCCCCGGACACAAGGATATATAAGGGCTTGGTGGCTGGGATACGGGCATGTGGATTAGGTACCCTCACCGATGGTCGGGAGTGCTTCTAGCGCCGTGGGTACTCCGGATGGCTGATAACGGCGGCAGAGCTCCGGCAAACTTGGTAATTACCCCTACTCTATCGTGCAGCAACTCCGACAACGTCGTCCTCTGAGGCGTTGTAACCCTGCTCATGATGCTACCAGCCACCGTGTATGGGCTTCCACTTCTTTGCCGACGTTTTGCATCATTTAATGCTAAAATTACGAGATAGAACACGGCACAGTCTACACGATCGTATACAACGGACTCGCTACGCCTGCGGTGCTTTGCGCCGTAATAAATGCTGATCTTCGAGCAGGAACGAGGATAAAACCAACTCTAAATAACTCTCTATAAATTAGCTTTGCCTGTACACAGGATACTTCGCAGCCGGGGAAAACTAAGGAAAATCATCCAGCCCGGAAGCCCCATCATTTTTTTATGCCTCGATTGTTTAGGGTAATGAGGAAGCTCCGCGAAGTCAACATTCTTTGTGAGAATCCTCGTTCGCGTCCCGGAATAAAAAGAACAAAGAAAAGTGGACTCTCGGGATGAGGATCCTGGGGGAATCGATACTTCGGACCACGCAACTTCCCAGCGTCGTGGGCACGGCGAGTCCTGGAACCTTCAGGCTAAATCCTCTCCAATGCCAGTAACGAAGTACCGACCGCCTTGAGGATTTCTACCTTACGACCTTCTTTACCAACACTCACCCTGGACCTACCTACCGCAGGATCAAAGGCTTTTATTCTGATCCGAAGACAGTACGATCCAGAAAAACCTTAACCACCATCGATATGGCAGGTTCCAACCCCTAGCTCTTTTTTTATCGTCATTCAGACCCTGACATTGACATTCGAACGTGGAAAATGGATAAAACAACATAACAACGATTTTCAAGCAACAGTTCGATCATTTGGGAACAACGATCAGTTTAGTTTGTATCGACAGCCAAATGTAACCATTGAAATCGAATGTCTCACGAGATATTCGAGACCTTATCGCTCCAGTCTCTCATAACATCTTTGTTACCGTTTAAATTTATGAACTATAAAGGGTGTAAATTGTAATAATAAAAGCGGCTCTCCACTGCTTTATGCACGTATACGTGATGAAATTCTCGGAAAGTGCACGTTTCTGTGTTTATTGAACTCTGTTGGTGGCCGATGGGCTCGAGTAATTTGCGGCTACGCATGAGCTCCTCCATCCCGGCAGCCGGCAACGCAATTTCCTGAACCATCGACCAACCGAATGTCTCTATTCAATGCTTCATTGACCATTATCCATGGAGTCAAGTTCCAGAAAAAAAAATGTAACTCTCCATATGGATTCTAATGTTTACCAAACTGTGATTCTACATGTTCGTAACTTCCTCTCCACCAATAAATAAAATCTGAATAGACTCTTTTATTAACTTCGAAAAACCAACGACTCTGATTTCACTTCTGGAAATGAAGCTGATTGGACCGTTCATGGAGAATCATCACCAACAAATTAGTCAAACTCACGACATTTTTCGTGAATTACAAGAAACAGAAAATCTATCGGAAATAAATTCTACATGTGCTGGTGCCTCCCGTCGGGAATGCTGCGCGCGCACACTCACTACGATGGCCGCCAGCCTCAGAGCTTACCAGGAACCCGATTGGGTGAAGAGCAGAAGAACCTCCAGTGTTCCCGGTTTACCCGAGGGGAAGCACGATGGAAATTCAGGAAGGGATGAATGACCATGTTTGAGGTACGCTATTGGCAGAATTCCCATAGGGCGAGGCCTTTATGCCGGGAAACATCGTGTTTCGGCGGCCATCATGAATTACAACATGGCTGAACTCACGGGCTACAGTATATTCGTGTATACTCTGACTCCAGATTTAGTAGTCGAGATTTTGGTGAATAAATTATTGGAGCCACCGACTTGTCAAGAAGAAAAACAAAATAACAGAAAAGTCATAGTCATCAAATGATTATTAATCATTTTTTTTCAGAATTTTCAAAGGATCGATCTTCTTATAGTTTATTGTTCTAAACCTTTTACGATTTTAGAAAAAGAAATTCACCCAGTGTTGGTTTTCATTTATTTTCTTCATTTTTATTTTTCGTTTGTAACCATTTTTATAAACAATCAAAGCGACAAATTTGTTGTGAAGACGCATCTTTGATTAAAAAATTGACTCAAGACACAAAAAAACAACATCGACGTCGCAATTTTTTGCTGGGATTGAAAAACATTTGAAAAAAGTGTTTCTTATGCTCAAATAATCAATCAACGAGTTGTCGATTTTATGTGATATATTTTTCTAATAAACTTTTAAAAAAATGTCCTTAAAAATCCCCATAACTAAAGAAAACAAATGGGCCAATAAATTATCACTCCATTTAACGTCCTCGGAATGAGAATGAATGATCCTCGAACTGAGAATGAAATTCGATCAAAAATAGATCACTTTCGAGTGTCATAAATTCCGAGCTCTTTATCAATATTTGAGGCCCGTCTCTCTTTTATGGAATGATAGATAATAGGATAGAAAACCTCCTCCAAGATTACGAAGAAGATAAATCCAAGTAAAACAAGGAACAAAAAAAAATTATCTCTTGTCGCGCACAGCTCGTACATTGGCACTGTACAGTTGATTATTTCAGCTAACACTTTACCTGGCTCTTTGACACTTGTAAATCAACAAATATTAACTCACTAGAGTTGAATAAACATTGGCGGACTTGATGTTTGAACAACCGGTCGTCCAGAGGGTTATCTATGGATTGTATGTACAGGCGCGTGTTGCTATCCTCGCCCACACGATCTTTCTCCATGTTGCAGTATATATTTATTATTATGAATGGGACAGAATAATAAAAGAACGTGACTTGTCGAATGAAAGACAACACATTTTCCCACCCTGATTGCTTGTATACGAAAAAGAAAGTTATTCGTTTTATATGAACATTTCGCAATCAATTCGTTCCTGATCGTGACACGATAAATTATATTACCTGGCACTTTGAATACGCGGAGAAATAAAATTACGAGATTGATCTCTGAGTAAACTGATCGTTCCTTTTCTCGTCTCATCTTATTTCGTGTACATAAATATGTACTTAACTATGCGATATGTGCATGTCCCACGATCTTCTTTATTCTTCTACTCGCTTGACGTTTTATTCATCGTATTCCCTGCATTCCCCAATTAATAGATCGTCCCGTGAGCAATCAACGTTCAGTACGACCTCGTTAAAAATCTACCGCATCACGTACAATTCTACGATACACCCCTAAATCTGTAAATTTAACATAATTCATGATATCATCAACGTTTACTCATTTGTAGAAGAATTTCTATGGGAATTCTTTCAAAAATTTTGTCGCAGCGATAGCGCAAAAAAAGTTTAATCATACCACTATTTTGGTTGGTTTAAGAAATTGATTGTATTACACTGGAAAAGTATGTTTGTTGATTAAACCAAATTAATTTTTTTGTCGTATATTTTGTTGAATCAACGCAACATCATTTATTTCAATAAAATAAATAACTGGTTTATCCGAATATTGATTTCGATGTATTTCACGAAACTATTCAGTTAACTAAATTGAAATCTTTTCTCAGGATGTATAAGTGGCAAATAAGATTACGGATATGTTGGAAAGTCACGAAACAATAAAAAGTGAAATAAATAATGTACGTCTGAGTAAATAGAGAGACATTGGTTGAATAATGAAGAGATGCACTCTGGTGCACAGGTATTTACGACGGTAGGTAAGACCAACACAAACTTTATGGAGCTTGACAAGCAAAACGTTTGCACGAGTAATTACATCACCTCGTAATTGTAATTATAATTACAGAGGCTGTAATAATGCACAAAACCAAGATGAAGGGAATGTGAGTAGGATGGTGTAATTCTGCAAGTGCGATATGCGATTATAAATTTCGCGGTTTTCATTGAGGTTCCCCATTATCGGGTGCGTTATGCTCGTTGAATTTTCAAATTGCTTGGGCGGCAAATGCGGGCTCGGAAACGAAAGATATTTTATTCGAATTCCTCGTAATGTAGTTCAACTCGAGATCGAGATTTATTGAAGAAAGCGAGAAACAGACGTAAGTCATAAAATCTGTCAAGTCTAATTAGTGATTGCACCCATTACCCGTTTTCTAACAGGCTAACAATCGGATCGTTTGTTTGGCCAGAAAAGTACTACGAACTTCACGCTCGTACGTAAATTACACCCTGCGCGAATATACTTTAAAGCTTTTGATGAAGTAGTTGTTCTGCATGTGAACAGAAAATCCCCCAGTTTAATACTATATCGGTCTACATATATAGACATATATAGATCGTGAATCATGCGAGAGTTCAAGTTCATTGATCCGCGAGCTCTTGCCGCCGGTCTGGCGAATGATATCACGCTCCTAAGAGTTTCTCACGAAAATCATAAAACTCTTCGACGAGAGTATAACTCGGTATACACGTCGTATACTGTACGTACGTAAGAGTAACCGAACCTTAACCCCCGAGATCTCCCTCGTTTTGTGATATACGAAGCATAACAAAAACCCGGAGTCAAAACGGCGCCGACTTTACTTTTATCAAAAGATTTATTTTCATTCCTTTTCATCTTCAAGTGCCCAGCAACGAGCCCTGGATCGAAAGACATTAAAGAAACGACGGATACAAGCGTGATGTTGACTTTTTTCATATTGGATTGAAAATCAAATCGTTTTGAATTAATTCTTCGTAAAATCAAATGAAATGTCAACAGAGTCCCCCGCAAGATGAGAGATCGCCAGGGATTCATTTTCTACGTCTTTCATTGCATTTTTCGGTCAAGTTAATGAATCATTAAAGCCAAATGAAATAGTGCCTCAAACGCCACTAGTACAAGAAAGATGACTGTCTCTGTGGTCCTAAGTTTCAGTCTAAACAACAGATTTTTCGGGAAAAACGAGAAGAACCACTTTTTTATCGATTAAAAGATGAATAGAGGGGTTAACGTTATTTGCTCGAATATGATCGATTTATTAGAAACAAAAAAAAACTGGAACACATATTATTCAACTCTACTTACGAATTGATTTGACGAAAAGATTTGAAGTGAAGATCGAGTGGTTTTGTTATCGTGAATCGAGTAGAAATCAAGATATTTTATTCGTTAAACACAACAACAAAAAATTGAATGAAACATAATTTAACGAAGAGTAAATTGGAAGAAAGAAGAAACAAAGTTTCGATTATAAAACTTTCCGTCGGGTAGTTTAATCTCGTTTGAATAAATAAATCGTTTCCTTTCCATTTATTTCTCGATATTTTCAACATACCTTTGTTTATATTTCGGCAACAGTTGATTTTTGTGGAACTAAAAATCCTTGATGGTTGCTCGTTGGATGGTTAATAACGGAGTCACGAACATGGAATACCGTCCACGAGTATAAATTGATCCTTGTAACGTAAATTATATAATAATTATACCGCTGACATTTCACTGTCGACCCACAAACTGAACACCGAGTCTTGTATATTGTTGTTAAGAATTTTTGTCCGATAAGTAATTTTTCCCATCATGATTATCCGTCGGATCCGTTGTTGGTTATTTGTTTTCCAAAAAAGCACAAGTGAGACTCACGAAATTATAACTAGACACTAATCGAAGGATGGACTAATTTTAATCAACACATTTGTGTCTCCCCCGTCGATAAAGAATCGTTTAATCATCTCCCACGACACAAGCTCATTAAATAGGGCAAAAAAATACATTACGATCTACTTGAAGCATCGTTTCGATTAAAGAGTACAATAAAATAGCGTAATTAAGGGTCGCAAACACATTTTTACCACCGTTTTATTCGATCGATTAGTACCGCGTTAATTCGGTCATTGATTATTTTGAAATTCGTACGCAATTGCGAATAAATCGTGTAACGGAGAACGATGACGATGAAATATTTAGATTTTTGATCGCGATATCGTTGACGTGAAAGGAGAAAAACGTGGTCAGGATTTAATCGTCTCGTGTTTAGTCGGCGCGCGTGCGTACGTATCGAACGCCAACAATGTATGCTCTCCAAAGTGGATACAAGAATTTTTCGTGAGCATAACAATGGTCTGACGTTGCTTTTGTAAAACGGGGCTCATGGTATCTCTCCGGGATTGGACGCGCGTCGCGCACTCTGCGAGAGAGAAAAACCATCTCGGATACTTTAACGTTATACTTTATTTTCTCTTTCTCTCTCGAACCCCCTCTTACTTCTCGCCATCGAGGATTGCCCGACGTTTCATCTTTTTCCACCCCTTCGCCGCCCTTGCATCGCACCGTAGTTCACAGGCTTCGTCAACCTCCCACGCTTTGCGCACCTCGCATCGACCCAACGGTTCGACGACCAATGAGAACGAAGCTCCGAGAGCGTCGACCAATGCCTCAGCCACTTCAGACTCCCAACCACTCATCACCAGACTCCGCGATCCCTGATTACCTCGTCCCCTTCTTCGTACCACCGCGCACTACCAACAAGGAGTTGGAGAAACGACTAGTCAGACCGACCGATACCTCGTGCGCGAAATTTCGCTCTTTACCCTCCTATTATTTATTTCTTATCCAAAAGTCGATTTTTTAAAATGATCTTCAAGATGTGTGAACTACCAAAAAGTCAAAGATGTGCCATTGCGAAAAAAATGTACTTGCAAAAATGAATAAATAAATCTCTGGATCGATTTTTTCAAATAACAACAGTTGTTTATTCTATTCGAATGACTGTTTACGAAAAATATACGATTTTAACAAATTTGGTAATAACAAATTTTTCATTTTAAACTGAAATTGAAGTTTTCATAGTAATATAAAAATAAAAAAGATAATTTCTGAACCTGGTCTTCGCTTTGAATGTTAATAAATTATGAAATTTTATGTTTTACTACAATAATGAGCAGATCAGTCATCGAGAGCGTTCGAATGTTCGAAATTTTTATTCTGGTCCGACAAAGGGTCGAATAAAAATTCAGCAGCGAAATTTGCAGTAATATTTTTTGCTCTTCTGCCAACTCAGTCAGTACGAGACATGGCCTCAAACGTGAGAATAACCTCTAAAGAATCTTGAAAGAAAATTTAAAAAATGCATAAAATCACGAGAGCAAGAGAGTTTATAGGGATTTTAACTGGCAACGAACGACATTTTTTGTCACACGTCTGTCGATAATAATAATTAATGAATGTGAAGAGCACTTGACATATTTAGTAAATATCATTAAAAAAAATTAATTTCCCTCCGTTTGGAGTATATAAACATTTGATAATGACCTTTGATATCGTTATCACTTTCCGAGAGTTAATTTTGCAATTATCAGTTATAACCTCGAGCATAAAGCTCGTGTTCCATGAATTTAAAATGGATACGAGAGCTTTCTGTCGGTGAAATAGTGTGATACAAAACCGGAGATGCCATACGTATGTGCTTGAAAGAGCATTAAAATTGTCGTATAGAGCTTCTCGAATGTGGACGATTCTAGAGAAGAGGCGGATGAACATCCTCCTCGTTTTCTCTGGAGAACGAGTGTTCCAATTATTCTTGTCACGGCGCTTCTCTCAAGAGAGAAACCCTCTGGAATATTGTATGCTTG
Organism: Campoletis sonorensis; assembly: GCA_013761285.1. NCBI lineage: Eukaryota > Metazoa > Arthropoda > Insecta > Hymenoptera > Ichneumonidae > Campoletis > Campoletis sonorensis. Next base: position 3,761,384 of record JACEOJ010000145.1, read on the forward strand.
AGATGACCGGATGCGAGGACAGACACATGTACATAGATGTCAAAAGACCTATATACAGATATATAAATATAAAAGTCTCGGAAGAGGAAACGGAGCTGCGGGACTCTCCTCTTTGCGTGTCCGGGCGCTTGGTTTCTCGGAGGCTGGGAGAGGAGGACCACAGCCCGAATCGATCGACTAGGGATGCCAGGCTCGAGGAAAAGCCCGGGCCTCGTGCACACACACACACACACACTCTATTTCGCTCGTTTCCGGGGAGGCGCGCTTAATCATTTTCTATCTCTTACTTTTTTTTTTTAATTCTATTTTGTTAATTCTTTTTCACCGAAATAAATGATATAATTCCTGAATTATGACACGTAATCTGTTGATTTATTTTAATTGTAAAAAAAATGGGGCTCGTATGCACGAAAATGAAAGAGAGGGTCGACGATGCAAGATGATAAACAAAAATAAAAAAAAAGAATATCGTAAAAATCAATTTAATGAAAAATCGTCCTTTTTGATGATTACGAGCTTTTTTATTAACCCCGTTCCATTAAACCATAAAATATAAGTCACATTCATAGTGTTGACAGATGGTGAAAATGAGGTATTATTTTTCGTTAACGCTGAACGTACTAAAAATGTTCCAAGAAGAGCGTTAAATGGACGTGAATCGAGTGAGAGAAAACGAGTATATTCGTGGACTTGTAAGAAAATATCGAGGGCCCGTACGCCATTTCTAACGTCGTGATTGTTGTTATTTTTGAAATGATGAAAAAATTATTTACTTTCACGGAGAATTGAAATTGTATCGTTCATTATACACCTGTTCATCCTAGAAAACTCGTTCGAGGTATTTGTTTCGTATTTTTTGACAGGAAGGTGCGAGGAAAATGCCTAATATTCGATGGAAAAGCCAAGAACGCGGGCCACATCTCTTCTGGCTCTCTGGCAGAATCGTTGTTATATTTATCGAGATACTCAAATACGCTTTACGATCTATTAAACACCGCGTCAAAACGCTTCATGCCCTGGCAAGTCGAATACGAGAGAGAAACAGAGACAGAGAGAGAGAACGATCGCAAAAGACGTTTCATACCTCGTGTTCACTTGCTCTTTCCATTGGTGTCTACATACGTACTTATAGACATTTATATATATATATATTAGATGTGAAAAAATATATGTATATGTATAGAGAGAGAAAGGGGGAGAGAGAGAGAGAGAGAGAGAGAGTTCGTGGGACTATGCTGGCGAGCCATCAAGTGCTACTTACCACGAAACACTTTCATTCCGCGGTGCAATATAAAATAATATTAAATCGACGTTTTGAATATTATAGCACGTGCTGTAATCGTAAAATCAATGCCAGAAACGAGACGTAAATATCTCGTAACAACGAAACGAATGGTGACAATTAAGTATTTTCCTCGAGAGCATCAAAATCAAATTTATTATTCGTCGAGTCGTTAGTTAATTCATTTACTCGATTATTGATTTATTTTTTATTGTAAACGATGAAGAATATACGAAATAATCCTCCGTTAAGTTTTGAGTGCAAGTTCGAGCATAAGAATGAGCAACGATTCGTGTCCTTCGCCACGACGAGACTCTTCTATCGTATATTTGACCGAGCAATTAACACCTCGACCGAGTGAACCTCCAGGTTTGTACCGTTACTCGCGTGCTCGTCGTTCAACTACGACGACCAACTTTCAAGCAAACCAACATCAACGAAAAACTCCAGCTGTGCCTCTCTAGAATCCTCACCTTCCTTCATACACTACACCTGCCAATTAACGCATTTGTCGTCATATCCTCTATCACTTCGTTCTCTCGTCCAAACAACTTTCCTTATACTTCACATTCTCTCATATATTTAATATTCCTTTCACTTGTTACTGCTATACGAATATTAACAAATTTGGCTCAAATTTCACGTTTTTTTGAAATATTAAATAGCGCTCAACTAATCACGAAAATGTATAAACTGTTTTTTCGAATGATATTTAGAAATATACGGATTTACAGGAGATTAAGTTTGTCGTTTCAAAATTCTTGTCAAATAGACGTTCAAAGACGTTCTCAGGGTGTGATTTTATAATATTGTTGTTTGTTGAACGTAATGTATGTGTTTATTAATAAACATGAAAGTAACTTGTAGGAATAAGAATGAAAAAAATGACAAGAATTTGTGAGATGAGAGGACGTGATCTAAAATATCATTTTTCTCAAGGGCAAGGTTAATGGTGCTGTAATACGGTGAGATAGGAGGCCATATATCTTGGGTATGCGTGGACCTCTTATTGCCTGGTTTACATCAGCTCCACAGATTGCTTCCGCGTTCCAAAGCATTTTCCAACCCCTTTTTTTTCTAGTCTCTCGGTCTCTTGTAAGCAGCTGACCACGGGCTCTCGTGGTCGTATAAGTGGCGAGGAGAAACGGGTGAGGTTTTGTCGAGTCGGTTGTGAAACGCAACGAGGAGAGAAAAAGCGTGAAAGCGAGTACAAAAGAGCTGTGGTTGGTTTGTTGCCGGAAATGTTTTCTCGGCCGTTGCAAATCGAGTTGAAATCACGAGAAGGCAAGGGAGAGAGAGAGAGAGAAACGAAGAAAAAAAAAATGTGGGTTAAAATTTCTGGTGCGGGTAGAATGAGAAACGAGAGCGCAACGAAATTTCGATTGGAGTGGACGTTTTTACCGAACGCAACAGACCCCAAGATTTACAAAAGAAGAAGATTTCACTCGTAGGATCGTTTCCGCGTTCGTAAAAGTTTTTTTTCGTACTTCTAACTTAAATTCCCTGAAACGTTGGAAATATAATAGATAAACGAACGTATGAAAGCGCCAGGATGAAAAAAAATGGTGAAATCGTTTTTAAGAACTCTTTCGAGAATACGGAGGGAGCAGTTTTAGTGTTTCTCAAAAAAATGACAAATAAAATCAGTTTAAAAAGGTTTCTAGGGTAGGAAACGATTTTGAGAGTTTGAAGACGACGAAAAATGAAGGTTCAGTTGTTCAGGTGCTCTCTGATCGGTCACGCGTCGTTGCTCCTGTTACCAATTTATCGTTTTAATATCATTGACGGATGAACTATTATTGCAGTTGTACACACTCGTATACGAACAATGAACAATTACGAGTGTACACACTCTTATTTATTTATTAACTATATCACGTGTTTATAATATAAAGTCAATGGATGCCGAGAGTATAGTGACCCAAATAACACGACGTTAGTCACGCGCGCAGTAGCTTTCCTGTGATGTGTAGTGTTGCAAAATGGCGATAGCCACCAGTGCATTTAACTTTGTGTTTGTGTTTTGGCACGAGTGAAACAACGATACACTTGTGAAAAAAAAAAATATATATATATAGATATATATATGTATAAAGTGGAGCGTCTGTGACTTAATTACTACGGTACATGAGTAAGAGCAACGGGATTGGAAAAGGCAACTTAACGATACCGATAACAAAATCGATCTTCAACGCTTACCGAACTCTCCGAGTGGATGAGAGCAGAGATTCGATCGAGATGATTCTTAAATCTTTGTTCCTGTCTAACGCTTCAATTACCTCAACTCAGCGATTACAATTGTTCATTATAAATGATTGGAAAATAATCATTCAATGTTTTCTTTGAATCACTGTTTTGAATCATTGCAACAAAACTATCGGATTTATTATTGTTTTTTTTTCTTTCGGACACAAAGAATAGAAGGAATTTAGCAAATTGAATTTCACGTGAATGTTAGAATTGCACGATCTCAATTTGTAGACGATTTTTTAATAATGAATGTGCGAATTATTGAACTTTTAATACTTCGCTGGATAAAGGGAGAAATGAAGAAAAAAAATTACTTTTCTTTCGTGGAGAATTATTGAAAAATAACGACGAAGAGTGAAAAAATTGTAATGAGGATCCCAAAGCACCTGAAATTATGCTTTTCTTCGCTTGTATCTATCGATCCCCACAACGTACGAATTATAACGGGAAACGATGAACGATCGACATCCGAATTGCCATTTTAGCGCTACTCGCGTAATGTAACCCCTCCGTAAACACAGCGCCTGCGAGAGTTATCAATCCACAACGACGAGGTAAATGCGAGCACAGCGACGATGAGTGTATTCACGCGCGATGCGAAGCACGCCTCTCCTAACGCTATTAACCGTCACATTGGCTAATCGCTGATGAGTTTGTATACGAATGTATAGGTTTGTCTTTATCGCTATATCGTGTGACAAGGGACTTTATTCCGAGGGCAATAATTTGGCTAAATATCAACCGTCCCTGTTTGAATATTTTTCAAAGAAATTCGATTCATTTTCCGATAAACGTCATATTAATAAATATAATGAAATATTTTCTGCATTCCGTGTATCCAAAAATCTCTAAATTAAAAACAACCTAAAGACCAATAGAAAAAACTCGGACTTATGCGCTTAATTGAGAAAACGAAACGAAATTTTCGTTCCGTTTGTTTTCCATATTTATATTATCGAGTTTGTTATAATTTCTATTATTTTCGTGAAGATAAATAAGAACATACTGTAATTTGATGGGCGAAGTTGTCCCGAAGTTTCTTTGCCACACCAAGTTTTACCGTCGCTTGAGATTTCGACTTGAAACTTTTGTTTGAGAAATTAAAAAGTTTATCAAACCGTGTGCTCACTGTGTAAATGAACAATCTTAACTGACTTCCCTCCAAAATCGTTCGATGAAGTTAAACCATGAGAAACATTATGTGACCAAGTTCCGGGGTGTAAAGTTTTTATGTGTCATCGCGTTTTTTTTGTTTGCTTTTTTTTGTTATCAGACAAAAATTCTTGTTTGCACGCACGAAACGTTTGTCCAATCGCACATTCGCTTCGCAGCTCGTAAAAAATGGTTTCAAGTCGGTTTACCTTGGCACGAAGCAAGAGTATTCGGAATTTGCGATTTGGTAAAATGATAACGATTAAAATTGAATGCAAATATTGAATTAGTGATGAAATTAAACGACTTACCCTGGTTAGTAAGGAACGCCATCAACGAGAATGTTTGTCCATGATTGACCTCAACGTTTCGACTTGTCGAACCATTCTCCTTTTTGATTCCTTCGATTATGTAAAAAAAAACCGACGAATGTCACTCGTAGAAAAAAAAATCGCAATGATTAAAGAACTTGAGCTTTTCCCTTAATAATTGAACCCTCAAACTCCAAAATCCCAACGACCCCAACGGTCGAGGAAAAAAAATGGAGAGAAAAAAGCAACAGAACATTATCAAGTGAGACACGACATGGAGTTCGGTATCGCAGTTAATTTTTAACGTCGTTTTAAAATCGTCACGAGGCGTAAAGTTAGAGTTAAATAAAGAATAAAAATAAAAATAGATTGTCGCGTGTGCGAGAAGAAAATTTGAAATGTGGGGGTTGGCCGAGAATCCCGGCGGTTCTGGTTGGGATCCCGGGGGTTGCTGAGGATATCGGATGGCGCGAGAGCGCGATTCGCCGTAGAGCGTCGGCGTCGATCTCTTAGCTTCAACGTCGCGCCGTCGCCCCGTCAGTCTCGACCACCCTTCGTCACTTGCGCGAAACTCGCGGCGCACTCGTAATCAACCCCCGCCCGTTCCACCCCCAAAGCTTCACAATCATCCTAAATACGTATATGTACGAAGCACTCTGCGAAATTATACGAGCGAACAGCGCGCCAGCGAACGCACGTACAACGAAGAAAAGAGAAAGACGAAAAAGTTTATCCGCAACCCTTGGAAATCGCCCTTATCTCTATACTCTCGTTCCCAAACCCGCACACTCTACAACTTCAGCAATAATGTAACTCAGAGTTCCCAAGCTTTTCCTCTCTCCTGCTTTCTCCTATACTCTGCCTTCGTGTTTCATCAAAGAATTGTAGGCTTTTGTTACGCTGGCTCGCGATCGCCATAGGGTGCAACGCTGCAACGACTAAACTCTCTCCAGCGATCGCAGCCAGCCCTTAACATCCAGGCCACTCCCTCCCGCGAAACTTAGAGTTAAACTGTCTTACGTATTTTATACGCTTTTTCGAATTACTTTCAAGGAGAGAAGCGCATTCGGAGCACGGAATTTTATGAAGGACTTTTATAATTTCGTGAACATAGAAATTCATCACGAGTTATGTGCTTCAATTCGTCTAGTTATTGTGATTTTTTTCATCAGTTTTAGTTCAACAATCAATTTTCAATTCAAAGCAGAGAATAACGGTTCAAAAAATCGTGAAATTCATCGTGAACAAACGATTCTGGCATTTTGGCTACACACCATTTTTTATAAACACTTTTATTTGCTTTCGTATCTTTTAATGCAATCGGACGCACGAGAAACTTCTTTTTTTTTTTACCAACGTTTTCGTATTTTCACATTTATTTGTAAAAACAATCGAGGTGTTCGCGTACAAGCGATAAAGCGCTTTTTGGTTTCGGCTTCACAAGCTCATGCAAAACGTCCAACGAATAGTTATCTGATCCGGGTGTTCCAGACGGACGTTAAATCCAACTTCGCGTATTTTTATCTGAATTCTGTGCGCAGCGCAAAAAACAATCGTCGTAGAAATGCCGATTTTTTATTCTTGGAATCGTGAATCTGTGGTTTACGAATGTTGAGTCAAAGTTAAAACGTCGTAAAGTAATATTTTTTTTTCTTCTGTTCCTCGATCGATTAAACAACGTACGAAAATGAAGTTTCCATAAAACAAAGATAGAATAACGATGCACCAGAGAAAGAAAAGATTGAAACACTATACCGATGAAGAAATAGAAACGCAAGACGACTTGGAAATTTCGGTCATTTTTGCTGTGCAAAACGTTATTTTTTTTTTGTTTGTTGAAAAAACACGAAATTTCATTCAATTTTCAGGAAAATTCAAAGCTTTGCTCCCTTCTTTGATTCGTGCCGATAATTTTACAATATTGAGAAATCGATTCCAAAGAAAAAATCATTGGTCGTTAAAATTCGGGGAAGAAAGCCTGTCGATAAATCGAAATTATCCAATTAATAAGTAATCGAAAAAATTTGTTTTTATCACATAAAATTCCTCACGCTTTAATACCCTGGCAGCGTTGGGCACAAGTTCAATTCTATCTGAAAATCATTTGCAGTTTTGCTTCGCAGTTTCGCGGGGGTATAGCGAGTGGAAACGTAGCGCACAGCCATTCGATTGACAGATATTCGGTAACGTTCATTCCTCGTTTATGGCACGTGTTTACGATTTTATGCTTCATCGTAAACCAACGAATAGTTGGATGGACCAACGATTCTCTATACATATATACATAAAACGCACACCCACATATATTCATATATCTGTATGTATTAAAGGTTCACCCCAATAGAGCACAATGCTGCCTCCCATCCCAGAATATAGAGAAAAGTAGACTCGCAAATGTGTACTCGCAGCTAAATCGAGAGGGTCAAGATTCCACGTGAATATGACTTATAAATGTTCATTTATTTGGTTGTCTAAATTGAATAAAATTCATGGAAATATTGCAAATACTAGCCGATTGAGGTTTTCACGCGTTTGTAGGAAAAAAGATTAAAAGATCTTTTTAATGTGAAAACAAAAAAAAAGCCTAGATTCTCAAAAAAAAGATCGTGACGATACGTCGACTTCGTTATTCTCGTCGTTCTCCAGGAAATTTTTCAAGGGCCTATGGAAGCTCTACGGTCCAATTTTTTTGTTATATAGGCTTTGCTACCGCAACACTTTAGTTCTCGGCACATTATCTCCGAGTCCCGAATATGGAGACGTGCAATCTTTGGAGCAGAGGCCATTGGGAACTTACATATATAGGCTTGTTCGGAATATAATGACGATAGTCAAGTTCTCAAAGGCTGCTTGTTCCCTCATAAAAAGCCACCAGTCCGTGCACACCCGTTTTCCGTTTTGATGATCGAAATTGCGAGTTACCTGGCGGCAGCCTGACTATGTACGCGTTTCTCTTGCGTCCACTAATGCCAAGAGCCGTCTCTGGCCTCTCTCCATCTTTGTATTCTTGGAGAAAATAATGCTGCGCATTTGCGAATGCACGCGAACTAAAACTCGCAATTTTCCTTCAACTATAGATATAGATATATAAATGAGTGTATAAAAATCCTCATGATGCTTCAGAGCAACTCAAATCTATAAGTTACGGTGAAAGACGAACCAACCAAGCGCCTTCTACCTCAGCCTCTTCCTTTCTTGCATTCTTCTCCCTCAATCTTGTCTTTTTTTACCTTATTTTCTTTCGCTTAAGGTAGAGAAAAATACAAAGCGAAGAACACGAACTAAGAACGAGTAAGAAATCGGTTCGAAGGCTTCTCTCGAGAAAGAATTTTACGAACGCAAATTACAGACTCTCGCGACCGCCTCACTGCCAATCCTGACGCTCTAGGTGTTCGTCGAGAATTCTCCATTATTTTTTTCTTCTCTTCCTCTTCTCCCCCTCTCGAACCTTATTTATTGCGTTTAAATCCTTCGATAATTACGAAAGTCTTTTTTAAATCTAGCCGGAGCAGTCAACAAAAGGAATAACATTTTCATTCCCCTTTCGAAATGATTTTTGCTGTGAAAAATCGAGATGGCGGGCCGAACCGACAAACAAATGGTTACTAACATTTTTCTGTGGCATTCAGAATTGACGAACCAAGCGCCATTCTTGTCACCGTAAAATTGATTTTTCATAGAATCTAACAAAATGGTAAATAATTTTATATTAAATAATTGAATTGGAACAAAAAAACGTGGCATCATAAGGGTCCCTTGTTCTTAATTTGCCCCTTTTTCAGGTAAATAAAAAATCTTTAAACAAAAATCAATATTCATGAACACCATGGGTTTGTTTTTCAAAACGAAAAAAAACCTCCAAAATGAGAAACCAGAATTTTTTTCTCATCTCGTCTGAATAATATTTGGATTCGATCAATTTTTGATCTATTTGAATAATTCCTCTACTCTGTATTTATTTATGGAAGAAAAACTAATGAAAAAAGTCTGAGGAAGAGAAACTGGAGTTTTTCAGAAATTCCCTTTATGGGAGTTTCTGCCCTTCTCGCATTTCTAATGGCCCTGCCTGGCGGAGGGAAGATCGCGAGAATGTCGGAAGGAACGAAGGTGTGGAAGCTCCGGGTTACGCTAGGACCGCGAAAGCCTCGTAAAACAGCCCTTTCCCGGGTAGGACGATAAACCGATGGTGCTCGCGCGTTGAGCTCCGCACACGCGGAATATATTCTTACTCTGCGAGAGAAAGCCGTGCACAACGACGATGAAATACTATCTCTCTTTAATTATCGTATCCCCCGTCGAGTCGTTCGCGCGAAAGGAAGGAGGCGCTTCGAAGCTCAGCATCCAGTATCCATCAGAAAGGGAAAGAAAAAGAAATCGCAAGCGAGATGGAATTTCGTTGCCAAAAAATAAAATAAAAAAATGAAGGATCGTAACCACGCACATCTCAAACAACCCGAAAATCCCTCGGAAGCTCTAGACAACATGACGATTCTTCGTGAGGGAGGAAAACTCGTAATCACTTTACTTTAACTATTTAATCATTTTGAAAAGCATTACCTAATGAAATTTTAACTATCCTCGAAATCGATGCTTAACACTCTCAATAATTTTACGTTATTATCACTATTATCATCTCGTGAATATTTATGAGTTCTAAAATTATACAACAATTATTGTCAGAATTATTTTTTCATCGAGGCAATACGATGCTCGTACAAATGAAAGCAATATTCTCTTTAATTCACTTTTTGAAATAATTGTAACATCAGTACCATAAATTTCATGGTTTTTTTTTTCATTTAAAGAAAAGGTAATCAGATTCAATCGCTCCATTCTCATTGTTCACAGGTGCGTTTGTCGAATTTCTAATAATTTCCAGATGATTGGCGGTGCAAATTCGCCCCACCAATCCATCACTTTTTTACATGTCCAAGGGGATCATTATTACGATGTGAGAATAAAAAAATATTATTTTGTAGTGAAGTTTTCAATATAAAAAACGATTCTAATGACTTTATTTAAGTTTGTCATAAAAAATTGTAACTCCTCGAGACCTAGCAATGATAAAATGATAGAATTCAATAATTTACGACGGATACTCGTAATAAAAGAAATCCCATTGCCTTTTGTAACCCTCTTGACTATCAATCATAAGTATTTACATGGAAAGACCGTGAAGGCAACGCAATGGGAATATTATTGAACGAATGGAATAAATCGAATAAACGTTTACAAATTTGTACCCCATTATCCAAAGAAGACTTCATGGCTACTAATACGAGTGCTGCAAAGGCAGAGCTTTGATCGAGCTCAGCACACGACCAAAAAAAACCCTGCATTCCCATAAAGAGTGTCCCTCTTTTTGGTCCATCGAAAAAGAAACTAGAACCCCGAGAATCTTTTACCAAATGTGAGACACGGTTGGATGAACTAGTTTCAAGGAATAGGGCCCTGAGAATGTTCACATCTGTTATTCGTCCGCCATCGTGAAATATTTCTTCGTAATAAAATCGATTATATTCAACATTCCCATTGAAAAGCAATCCCCCACTCTTATTCGTCCTTCGAGAAGAGCCAGCCTCCGGAATCTCATTTGAGAACAAAGAACCACCAGCAAGATAAATCGCTTGGAAGATGGTGTGAAGAGAGGTGTGGAAAAAAAAATAATTGCAGCTTTTTTCTCGGCTGATAATTCGTTCGCAATCTGGAGGATGGTCGGGAACAGCTATTTTTCGAAATAGTCAGTAATCTCGTAGCAAGTTCGCGATTATATTCTCTCTTCTTGGCTTCTTTAACATCTGCAACCAAGTCTGGGGAGTAAAAAGACACCTGAGGCGTCAGCTCGTCGCGGCAATAACTCTTCGTGTAACGATCATCGCTTCTCACTCTCTCTATCTTGTTTTTGCTTTTTGTTTTTGACGAGACTCGTTGGTTGTTTGTCCGTTAAAGGTGGGATCATTTCGCTAGTATTTTGCCTCGGCATTATCGGACTGCCTTCACTTTTCTCTGGAATAACTCTTTATCCTCTTGCCACGACTCCTCCTTGCCTTCGACGTTCAACAGGACTTGTAACACGCGAGAAAGAAGCCTCACGACGTATATTATAATCGCAGCACTTCAGCTCGAAACACCTAATTCATGAGGAGCTCGCACCGAGATCCTCCCCTTGCTCAAGGAAATCATCCTGGCTGACAAGCCTGTCGTGGAGAAACAAAAACTCCGAGAGAAAAACGAATATCGAGACTTCGCTGAACGCTTCAGAGAAACAAAATGGAGGAGGGTTGCCATAGGAGAATGAGAAGAAGTCGATGCACAAAAGAACATGTGAGAACTACTTCGCGACTGTCAAAAATGCACGAGACTGGACAGACGATTGTTTTCTTATGTAAAAACATCGAGAAAACTAGATTTTGATTGCTTACTACATTTGACATGATTCTTAGAGCCTCTGGTTTAATTGCCATGGATTTATTAGCCATAAAATGAAATAAATGAATGAAAAAAATGACAGCGGATCATGACGTGTGTGAAATGATGAAACGAACTCAAAATAAAGACTGCAATCTCTTTCTTTGTATGCTTACGAATAAGAATTCGTATGAGGGAAAAGGACAGAGTGCTGGCAGACCGAACAAAGGGAAAGATGCTTCTGGAAGGGAGGGGGAGATACTAAGGAGGATGTGTATTGAGTTTCATGAATAAGGGATGAGGCAAAATCGTGCAAAGGGAAGAACGAGGCGAAGAGGAACGTCGTTTGCTCTTGAGCTCGCACGAGACCCAATGACAATGTCTGACTTTTGTATATGGTGTCACGTAAACCATCTTTGTAACACTGTATAAAACGCTGTCGCTCAAAAAGCCTAAATTTGCATTGGGTCGTGAGGTGGATTTTAATAGTTACGCCTTTTTGGGTGTTGGGCACCGATAAACATGAATATACGAATACTTTCACAGCTAAATAACAGAAAGACGTATTTCATGACATTAATCGTTCTTTTCTCGACCTTCTCGTGTCACGGCGTCGATATATATTACCCGCAGTAAGACACAGGGGGAATTTGAAGCTGCGCCAAGTTTCTCTCGCGACATCACGAGCTTAAGGTGCGTCGTTAAAGTATAAAATAAAAAGTCTCCAGCCTGTGGCTCTTTCTTTCTCTGGCGGATCTTTCTGCTGTTTCTACATTTTTTTTCTTTCTCCATCTCGTCGTTACACCTTCCAAGCGTTACTATACTCGCCATACGAACGTGTAACCAACGTCATAATGCTAAATTTTTTCTGCCTCAGAAAGATCTACGGACATGATTCGAGTCTGTACAACGAGACAGCAAGATCCTGACAATAAACTTATCTTGACTTTAAGAACATTCTTTTCAAACTTTTTAAGAAAAAAATGCATTCTTTTATCTTGGTACGTCCGGACGACTGTATTATTCTACGAAAATTTCAAGAGTTTGCGGTAACCATGAATTCGTTTTCTCTCCAAAAATCATTCTTCCCACCAATATTTATCATCCAGGGATTATGATTTCTCATGATTTATTATTCTCGCATAACTTTTATTCAAGATCGTTATTTACGATCGTGACATAAAAGCATTTGCATAATTCTTTGTTAAAAATGATTTTTAAATAAAAATAAAATGTAGAATCTGTTGGAAATGTAAACGTCGACATTTTCGCCTAATCTGTACCTTTCGGTCGACGCTGGCTCGCAGATATCTATGATTTGTTTTCGTCTTTTTTTTCGAAGGAACGCACACACACGTTTCATTCTACCACTCGGACTTGGTTGAGTCACGCAAAGCAATTACCGCTGAGTGCGGTATTCCATGTACGTGCGTATATTATGGAGACAGCTTGAATTCCTCTTCGAGCTGACTTACGTCGAAGAATTCACGACAGACGTGGTGCGATAATTTCAAGAGTAAATTTGGGATTCAACCAGGCCCGAAAGTCAAGTTCTCAACATTCCCAGGGAATCATAGTGAGACACTGTTGCCAGGAAAAGTTCGTTTGATCGACTATCCTCGAATTCCGCGAAAATCGCAAATAAACACGCTTATCAAGAGTGTTTTCAATCATTTTCCTCCATTTTCCATAAATCAACTATTAAATTTTTCAAAGTGAATTATAATGAGAAACGTCAAATTTTTCGTAGAATTTAAACTGGGGCCACGTGGTGACAAAAATTATTAACGTGCAATTAACGACGAATGTAGTGCCTTTTATATCGATATTTTAACGTCTCGCGAAGTTTTATATGAAAATGGAGTAGCGTTGAGGTTCGCGAGGGAGACGAATAGGATTCTGAGAGTCAGAATTATATCAGCAGAGAAGAAGATCGGCGTACAGTGTTCGGAAATGAAAAAGCCCTGGTGAGGAACCAGAGGGTGAGAGTAAGCAACGAGCATAAAGACGCGCGAGCAGAGAAAATCATATCGAGGATGGTTTTATACATATATATGTACAGCACCGGCGACGACGTACGAAACACACCATGATTCTATTAGCGATACCATTAACGACACGGCTTTATTATGCTCGAAGCTTCGCGTTTATAGTTACAACGTGAAAATATATAGACATATAGGTATACAGTTAATGTGGAAATACATCAAAACCCTGAGAAGTAAGGATGCACATCAGTGCGGGGTTACGCAGTCGCGAAATAAGGGAATGAGAAATGAAATACATAGAGCTAAGGATCGAGGGTTGCTGACGTCAATTAGGGTTGACAAAGATATACACCAAGTTATGTTCCCTTTCATCAATATAACCCCGTGAACATAAATCGAAATAATTCAGAAAATGTATAAAAACGGTTTGTGCATTACAATTAATGGGCACTCAATAAAATCGTCTGGCGAGTATACGATATTTTGTCAAATTTATCTCGCTTATTTTTACATGAAAAATGCAGTGATCCAGGACGTTAATAAAGGGATAAGAACGTGTTTGTTTTTTCGTTAATTGAACGATTTACGTTCGTTTTAATTTGGATGAATAATTCAATAGAAATAAAAGATCCCTGATTTATGAATCGCTCTGTACACATCGAGAGGAATCGCGAATTCTATGAACCGTGTTTGTTCACTCGGTGGACCATGAGTGAACGCCATATAATAACGAGTCTGTGTACGAGAGAAGCTTTTCCAAACGTGGGTGGACCCTACAGCAACGAGAATGGAAAAAAAAGAGAGGGGGAGAGTTTTAGGGAGCGGAATTCGGTACGAGGGGTTGCATTCTATGGATAGGAGGGTTCCTGGCAGTTTAGGGCACGTCTTCTGGGATCCTGGACATCGAATGGATTTGTATGCTCAGAGGGAGTTATGGAAAGGGAAGCGACCCAAGCGTACAGGGCAAATGGCGACTCTATATGTCTCTTTTTTTCGCTTCGCTGTCTAAGGGATGGTTCGAGCTTCAAGAGGGGTGTGCCTTGCCGGATATTAGCCAGACTGACGAGTATTATGCTCGTGTTACACACTCGGCGGACTAGACGAGAGGGGTTCTTCACGATGACGTTATTTTCGTCTCTGTATCCACCCCATCGATCTCCAGATTTAGAAAAGACGCTCGCCACCCTTTTTCTTATCTAAAACTACGTAGAATACGCCCTTATGACGTTCGGTCGATTTCAAGAGAGGAAATGAATGTATATTGTATATATAAGAATACACTGACACGTGGTACGTATAATAATGTCGAGTGAGGACGCAAACGAGCCAAGAAAACACATAACCCACCCCTTCGCCTTTTTTGGAGCTCCCCAAGTTCCCAGACATGGTTGCAATCGTTCTCTTGGATTACGTTTGGAAAGCTAAACTAGATTTTTCGTCTTTTCAGTCGATTAATTTCACTCCGAACAATACAAAGACGATTTTTTACCTCAGCTTTTTCGTAAACTATCATAAACTTCAAAATCCGTCAATTAAACAATATCCAACGTGGGGATAAAAAAAAATGCAATGGACAATAATGCCTTGTTGATAAACTGTGACATTTAATTATCAAAATAAAGGATTCTTAAACCACACCCTAAGAATCCAGCCCAAAAGCTTTTTAATTTAATCAAAATTACGTCTTAATTAAGACACTCAGGTTAAGTGCAATGAACACAAATATAATTCATTACTATACTTCTTAGAATATTAAATAAAATTGTATGGGATATTACATACAGCAATTCCAACTTAGGGCTCGGAACCACCCTCATTTTTTTCAATATCAACCCTCCAATCGTCGTTACCAGAGCTTTTCACCATTTTCCCTCGTACTCCAATTTCTCTCTCGTCAAGCTCGATAAATCTCTGGTCACGGACTCGCGTTTATTTCACGAAACGCTCCTAAGCATTCCACAGACTTTTGCTTGTGTGTGTTGTGCCCGTGTTACGAAATATATGGACTTTTCCACGCAAAGTATAACGATTTTTTCATAATTAAACTTATGAATTGAACTACTGGACAATATTATTCCAGAACTAGTCTTATTTTGACCTCTTGGAATATATTCAGGGTCTAGAACTGGTTTGAGCCCAAATTTGATGCCCTGGTCTCGTGAAAATCACTCATTATTTTTTTATATTCTATTTACATTTTTTTTTCCTTTCATGAACGAACTATCTTATTAAGAAAAACTTGAAAATAATTTCTTTCGAAAAGTCACATTCAAAGTCCGCGAAAGATATTTGAAAAATTGGGAGTAAAAATATGTGCTGTTAGACGTGAAGTAGCCTTTGTACGAGTGGTGGCGAACAGTGGAGCATTATGGATCGTAGGGTGGATCCGCGACTAGGTGTATATATAGTGACGCGTACTCTCATCGCTTATACGGATCCGGGAAAGTCTATACAGCTATATCACTCAACGCAATGCGTACTTGGTCTTTCTGTGCTCCCTCTACTCTCGCCAGGCTTCAAGCGAAGCAGGTTTACGATCCAGCGAACTATTATTCTCGGGTACCCTCTCGCAGGTTGCGATTTATATACATTTATATATAAATATATACGTGTAAGTATTCATGTGCGGGCGTTATATATACGTGCTCGTCTTCGACGTCGTCGTTCGCCATACCGGAAACTCGAGAACGATTGAAAGTGCGCTGTATGCAAACCCAGAACCGAGAAATCCCATACATGTATATATTTTACTTTATAGGTTGAAACCTTCGCCTGGTTGCAAAGTCGTATAAAAATCGCCTCGATTTTCATGATTCGGCCAACGACTCGTACTAGAAATTCGTGTATTCATTGAAAATAGCAAAAATAATCGAATAAAAATCCAATATCGATGTTTACAGAAGATTGGGGACCAAAACAACTCTTGCTTTGTCAATGAATCCACGTAAACTTCATTTGCAAAATTTCGCCAATTGAAATACGAGCTGCCACGAGGGAATTGAGAAGAAAAAATACTCTGGAACAAATGCGTTCATTTTTCAATGGTTTCTTTCGACATTTTTTAAAATAAAACGACTTAAATAATTATTCTTAACTACAATATCGTTTAGAAACTTGACGACTATGTAAATTGTAAGTGAGAATGCATTATGATCAAGCTAAATCACGTTACCGAGTCTAACGCTTGCGGTTGGGTATAATCAACGCCACGAACATGTACGTGGGGAGGACGCGATCATTTGCATGGAATGTCTAAAATTACTAGAGGACAGAAAAGTCACGATCCTCGGAATCTTGTGGTGAATTACGTCGTGTAACACGATGTGGTTGCTTGCGAGAATAGTGTTTACATTCTTTAAATGTTTAGAGCCGACGAGAAGGGTCGTTTAATAGAATTGGCACTAATTTTTCTCTGACGTATACAAAAAACCGCAAGATTTAAGGTATTAGCCTCGTCAAAGTGTTTCTTTACAATTTTTTTCTTCAATATTGAGGACAAATTCTCGACGATATTATGAAACTACAAAGTGCAAAATGTTGAAATGATTCACTATTCCTTCTGTTTTCTTAATCATCGAGGAAGCAATGAGAATGTTAAAAAA
Source organism: Campoletis sonorensis (assembly GCA_013761285.1). NCBI lineage: Eukaryota > Metazoa > Arthropoda > Insecta > Hymenoptera > Ichneumonidae > Campoletis > Campoletis sonorensis. Next base: position 3,778,377 of record JACEOJ010000145.1, read on the forward strand.
AAAAAGTTAACTTCCTGGTTCGATTCTAATTTTGATAGAAATCCTGCTTGTCAGGCATTCCGGGACGAAATAACATTCTTTTTAACAATTGAAGATTTTTTTCTTTCAAACTAATTTTTATTGGACGAAAGACATTTTGTAATAATAATCTTGGTTCTGAGTTCTTCTCGTCTGTTTTTCCACACGTATCGAGGAAGCTTGATTCCTCTTCGAAGATGATTGTTCAAATAGCAACTTTACGAGACCTTAGCCTTCTCTTTCTCTTTTCCTCTCTTTGTCCCTCTTAGTCGAGAAGAGTGTCATAAACCATAAAGGCACCCATCAACGAGCTATCCGAAATGTAAACAGTGCGGGTACGAAACACAAGAGCTCTGAAAGCTTCGAGTACGTATATATAGCTTTTCGCTATAGATAGATGAAGACGAAGGTAATATTTTTTAGTGAATGAGGTATAATAATGACGGACGTACCATAATTAAGAGACCATCCCCGTAGATTTGTCGATTTTTTCCAATATTTTCATCGATTTGAAACAAATTATGTGAAGATTTTTTACAGTTAGTCGTTTTTTTCTAGAACCTTTTTGGCCAATTCAAAATGGGGCTTAAAAAAAATAGCCCTGGCGATAGGCACTCCTACTCGTTGTCAAAATAATCTGAAGTAATTTTGTCACCAGCATCCAAAAAGATAAAAAAAATTATGTATTCCATTATACAAAATTTGATCGAATTGATTTTATATCGAATTTCTCATAAAAACTGTAATTGAAATATGTCAATAGACTGAACTGAGACGAAAGTGATTTTTTGTATTTCCGTAGGTTAAGGAAACAATACATTTACAGGGACTCGTAGCATGAGACAGATTTAGAGAGACGTGGAGAAAAAAAATTGAACATAGAAAGAAAAGGATATTGCGTGAGATCGTAGCCACAGTTTAGGGTTTTGAAAAACCCGTTGGAATTTCATCCATCTGGAAGACGACCTGCTCTTTCAAACCCGGAAACTCTCTCTTCTACCCTCTCTCTTTCTCTCTCTCAAAACGAGGCAACAACTACGAGAGAGATCGATGAAGAATGGCCTGAATAAGCTCAAGGTGCTATTCGGTGGCGTCGAAAGGGGAATAGAGCATCAGAAACACCCGAAAAAAGACCCTCATGACCTTAATTGGTTTATTGCTCGGGGATTACGTTCTGGTTGGCCGACAGCAAGCCTTTTTTTTGGTTCCAAGGATTTCAAAACGCTGGCTAATTCTAGGACTCTATTTTTCCCTCGACCATAATATATTCTCAATGTAGCAAAAAAAAAAAAACAAACAGAAAAAAAACGCAAAATAAAACAATTCTGGAAGCTTTGACGGTTCGTAGGATTGTCTCGGTGGTCACGTAACCACGCAATTTTACTTTTACGGCAGGAAGTATCCAACGAAATTGTTCAAGGTTCGAAAGAAACGAAAATACTTGAGTCTTGCCAAATTTACTCGACCAATAAAATCCTTGAATTTACAATTAATATTATTTATCAGATTTAAAGTTTCTACCAGGTTTATCGACCTGACCGAAGACTAGTTTTGACCATTTTCAAAAGATCAGATTACAAGAAAGATGGTTAACGTGTTAAAATTAAATCTACTTGTCAAAGATGCAAGGGCCAGTGGTGTTTTAATGATTTGACCTTAGGCTCCTCGACAGGCGAACTGTACACGATTTATATACATGTATATATTTTACATGTTAAATTACGAACGTTTATATGTCTATATAGTAAAATACAAGCACACTGGACAATTTAACAGCAGAGAAGAGCGTTACGGCTGCAATATATTTGCACGTATATTTACGACCGACCACTTTACTCTTTTTACTCGAGCCAAACGTGAAAGCTCCCTCTCTCAAAAATCGGCGAACCCGCTTCCTCAAAAGGGAGTCTAACGCGCTGGGAACCAAAAGCCACAACCAAAAGACCAGGCTTCGCAAACAAATACCTCGCATATTTTCATTTCGTGCTATTTTTTTTTTTTTTTCTTTCTTTTCAAATCAATTACATTCTTCCAATTCCACCAAATTATAGAATACGAAAAATTTAATTACTTCGTCTGCAAAGAGATTCAAAATACTCTGACGTCTTTACAAATTGATGATACGAAGATTTCTCAAATATTATTCAAAAACATAAGCGTTTCAAGTTGTCGTCTATACTAGAAATTTAACCGATCCAGAATATTTTCTCTCTAACCTTAAAAAACGAAGAATGATGTTTCGAAAAGAAGAAAAAAAATATATATTCATTCATGTAAATTCTTCTTCCATATATCATCTTCATTTCTACGAATAATGAATAATATCAAGATTTTATAAAACGCGTTTGTTTCTTGGCGAGGATCACGTAGAATTGTGATTTATAGAGACTCCGTTCGAAATTTCCATTTGAAAAAACATTCGACAATAAAATACCCTGATATGGTGGATCTCCCCTACATGACGAAACTACGAGAATACGGGGATTTTCAAAATGAGCACCGAAAACCAATAAAGTTAGTTATACCCGTTACATCGCCTGGTGTATATAGATATTGAAATATTCTTGTACAGTATGACGACGATATATGTCCCCTCTCGTAACTCACTCGTGGTAATAAAGAGGTGTCCGTCGCAGGTGCACCTTTTGCGTATGTACATCATATATGTACCGGTGTACACGTAAATCTAAAGCGCGCAAGTATTATATGGAGCTGCATAGAGATATATGAAATGTCCATGTACCCTGTGATATATTTGGTGGTATATATTCGCGTTGGTGGTTATCGATTAACTGCAAGGAAAATGCCCTCCGCGTCCTCTCTTCGGGAGGGCTGTATAGTGTCGTTGAGGGGGGGTTGCTGTGACGATATGGTTTTCATGTATCGTAAGTTTTCCACGTGTACAAAGATAAATTTGAGCCGAGCAACAGGCGAGAATCTAGTGAAATTACTACTAACGCGTTACGTTTTCTAGTCGTTTACTTTTTACACAATAATACTTACACATTTATATTATTACGCAATAGCGACACATTCGTTTCAATGGACTATTTCGGAAGATACTACTATTTCGAGGATTTTTATATGACTGACGAGCAACGGCAATAAATTTATTACGACGATTCAATCGTGAATGCTTGGATTTGTGGTTTATTTTTTTCATTATTTATTTTCAATTAAGCATTTGGTATAGTTTTTTAAATAGATTTCGGTGAAAATGTGCTTAGATTCTTCAGAGAAAAACGTATGGACGTTGATTTGGTGTTAAAAGTAGTAAACGCGACTAATTTTTTCCTCGTGATTTTTAATGCTTTCATGCAATTACGAATACAACTCAATTAAATATTTATTTCTTATTTTATGGGGTTTCTTCGATTTATACAAAATGGCGATCGTCTTGTGGGACTGATATTTTCTGAAGGACTTGAAATTCAGTGGGTGGATCGTACAAACGATAGAATTAAATGAAGAAACGTGTTGGCCTCTAGGATTTCGAGAGATGAAAGGCTGGAAAGAATCTCGTGCGTCGTGGAAAACGAAAGAAAGAACCGAGGGAGTATAATTCTCGCCACTCCCACACGTGTTGTACACGTACGTGTCAAGTTCAAAAGGGAGGAGAACTCAAAGACGTTGAGGAAGAAAAAAAAGACTCGAAAATCCCACCAACCCACGCTGGATTTTTACTTTTTTTCTCTGTCTCTCACGCCGCTTGACTCTTTCCTTCTTTTTTTTGCTCGCGGCTTATCCGCCATCGCGTTACCTCGAAAATACGATGAGGGTCCTATCTCTCGTCGCCCTGGTACACGTTTCTCCTCTCCGAGAGCAAGAGCACAAATCACTTCACCGCGAGAACCGTCGGGAGTGCCACGAATTTTTAATGGCTTTTTTTTCTCTCAAAAGGAAAGGCACAAATTGGAAGTCGCGATAGCGTCGAAACCGAATCCCGCTGGTTTTTCATTTCTTCACTTCGACCCCGTCTTCCCCACCGAAGTGAGCTGCCACTCTCTGATTTCCTTCCAGAATTCCATAAGAAAATCGTGAAAAAAAGACCTCGAAAAAATTCGATCCACTCGTCGCTGTTACGCTTGTTAAAAAATAAAAACGCTCCGACAAAAATTCGCTTCGGACGCGAATTGATTGATGATGTATTAAAAATACAACAAAAAAGATGTTCGCCATTGGATAAGGACTTTCGATATTATGCCCACGCCGTATCCAATGAGAAGATTTATTTCCGAGTTGGTTTCGACGCGGAATTTCAGTTGCGGTCACCACCTCGTACGAAATTTCAGTCATCCTCGAAATAACAGAGAGACAAATGAATAAACCAAGACTTTCCAGCCAACAAAATGGTGGAGACCGGATTACTTTGTGTCAGAAATAGTGTCGATTACGACCGTCTGTTTCTAACCAATCTACGTAAGCGTGTTAGTCAACGAGGACAAAAAGAACTGGACGATAGATGAGCCACCGTGGATGACACGATATAGAAAGGAGTCTCCGGGTGTATACCACGAGCGAGAGATGGGATGCGGAACGAATGGATATAAGGACGAAGATGGGACAAGGTAGAGAGACGAAACGTCGTCGTTGAGGGCAATAAAAGCGAGACGAGTTGAGTACGCGTTCTTTCTCATCCACGAGAAGATCTCGCGAGTCGATAATCGTTTATACGGTTAAGTGTGGAACGATATATGCAGCTTCCACATGTGTTTTTTTCTCACTATATATATTTAAACTTAAGAGATCAGACTGTTCAGCTTTCTTGCTTTTCCTTATCGCCAACTGCTCCGAGAATGAAAGCAACGTCGACAAAAACCCGAGACCATCTTCAACGCCGAATGTCATTCGATAAGGATGATTACACCCTGACTTTCAACTCTCCACCTTCAACTCCGACAACCACCTTTTTTAAAACTTGTGTCTTTTTCTTTTTTCTTCCCATCATTTAATCTGACTCTCGACCACTCAAGACGACGATACCAAAAGCCTCGACAAAGTCTTTTGCGCAATAACTCGATTTTATTGCGCCGATTTACTAGAATGTAAGCCTATCAGAGATACTCAGTCATAGAAGGATCTTTATGAATATTAAACTTTATCGAAGAAGGTTCAAAGTGGTTTGAAAGGGATATAAAGATTAATACTAATTAGTCTAACTAACGGAATTTACCTGTGAAATATTTCTAGTTTATCGATTTAAGACTTTCTGCTTTGCGGTTGCTCGACCCACCATTTTAGTTTTCGAATATCCTTCTTTCCTTCCAGATAATAATCACGAGTCGATAACTCATTCTACTCAAACTGACGTTTTAACGAAGCCTATTTGCTTTTTTCACACGTTTCATTCATCACCTAACATTCTTACTTGCAGGTCAACAACAAAAATATTCTTCTTGTTATTCTTCCCATTATTTACTCATCTTTTCTTCCATTAAACTATCGAAATGAGCGGTGACCGTTAAAATGATTTAAGAATAACTAAACTGTAGCAAATAGACTTCGTCTCCGAGCGAAGAAGACTTCTTTGTTTCAATGATGATTAAAAAAATGAAAACAACCACGAAGAAGTCGATTTTGAAGGGACCACGGACCGCGATGGCCGCTGCAACCAAAGGGACAGGGAAACGTTCGTCCAGGACTCGAATAATGTGCAGTCAGAGTCGTAGGGACAGGAAGAGGCGAAATGTTTCTCGGTTTAGTTCCTCCCGCGAGTTCTCGCCGTTTCGGCTCACGCTTATTCCTCGCTAACAAATACATAGACATGCATAAATGTATATAACTTCGGTAGCATTTATGGCCGTATAGCCAGCGCGTGAATATTTATGCTCGGACCATTATTGTCTACATAATAGCGGGTATATTCGTCGGACCACTTGGCCGAGATGTGGAGAGAAATACTCGACAACGTGCTGCTTATGTACATGCATACCATTCTTCAAACCCTATATGGATGTTTCGACTAAACTCTCGTACTGCAAATCTCATACCATGCGGGAACGGATAATAAGCGAGTACAACACGTTCTCTTAAATGTGTTTATATAAATGCTGTGTTTATACGTTCATACGTATAACAATTTCTCCGATTTTTTTTTTCACAGAATGCATTTCATGTTGTCTTGTGAACTTTGCAAGTGCCCGGACAATAAAATACAGAATTGAAAACGGATTTTGTTGAAAAAAATCGGATTATTATGTTGGATGTGATGATCTACTAAATATTATTGGGGAATGATAAGATTTTTGTCGAGTCGAGGTGCCAAAAAAAGCATTAAATCGTATAGTACTCTTTTATGCTGTATAATCGTCGAAAATTCATTGAAACGGTTTTTTGTTGGTTTGAAAAGACATTTTAGTGTCAATGCAAGCGGAAAATACCAGACAACGAAATAAAATGAGTGCATGTAGTTGTAGTTTCTGGAAAACTGTCTTTGCAAAATGTTTTTAAAACATGAAATTGTACTTGAAGATTGCCAAATCAATGAATGAGTATGTTTGTTATCATATAGAAAAAAAAAACTAAAAACCACGGGGTTTAACTTGGAAGGAACAATAAATTAAGCTCTGAAATGTAAATTTTATGAATAAATTGACCTTCCCTCATTAATATTAATCTTTATTTATAAAACTGTATGTATTTTCAGTTGCAAGATTAGTGTCTGAGCCGCGATTGAAATCTGCATCGAAATTTCAGGCAACTCTTATTTTTTCGACATGAGGTAAGCGACGACCCTAAATTTTATCCCGTAAATTGTCATCTTGGCATGGCCGTCGTATTCGAAGTAAAAAAGAAATCTACTCAACAGGGACTAAAAGTTCTTGGGTCGATATATAGTGCGAGTGTGCGTGTCCGAAGTCTTTGAACGCGAAGAGAAAAAAAAGAGGATATTTGAGACACGAGAATAAGAGGAAGAAACGAATGAGGGAAGAGATGAGAAAGAAGAGAGCAACGCCCAATGGCGGATCCATCGAGAGCTAACTCGGATAGGATCTTCTTTGGTACAGCATCGACTTTTTCGTGGTGGGCGCGAGAGATATTATCCTTGGCGAGGATCAGTGCTCGGAGGGAGTTCGCTCATTCCACACAGCGGGGCCCGGAGCGAGTCAGCTCAACGTCTTATGGTATAAGCTCCCTCCCAGGATCCTAAATCACGTTTGACTCCCTCCTTTCTTCCCTCCCTTCCTCCACCACCCTTTCCTCCTCTTAATGGGTGTAGAGGAGCTCGAATAACGCGAAGTGGAATCGAGACAAGAGAAAATCTTTGCCGCATACTTCCCCCGTCAGGTTTCACAAGAACGAAATATACCCGCACGAATGATATCTCTCCTCCTCCTTTTCTCTCTCTCTCTTTTCTCTCGCCTTCTCCTTCAATAGTAAATCTCCGAGACTTTTTATTATTCGTTCTTGGATAGGCGCGAAGCGTCGGTATGAAATTTATTCTCCTACGAAAACCCATTCATTTTTATATGTAAATTTGTTCATTTTTTTCTGATGTGCTAAGAAAAAAAATTCCTATACATCGACTTTTATTCCAATCGAGATGTCTTTAAAAAAAAAACTGAGGGTTGAACTATTTGAAGTTAAAAAAAGGTTATCAAGATAAAAGAAATAGAAATTGTCAATAGAACTCATTTGAAACTGGAGGTAGAATATGTGGAGAACGAGGATATCGAAGAACCTATCGAGATACAAGAGTACATACCGAACAGATGACAACTAGCAGAAGAAAAGCACCCTCTTGACATTTATACGACGAACAACTAACTAACGCTGCGAAAGTACAACATTTCATGCTACGAATAACGTTCAAGGATTGTCACAAATGGCGAATACTCTCACTGTGCCATTTCGTTCCAACGACGACTAAGCACATCGTCGTATTAAGAAGCTTCTATTTTAAGAGACTATCACTGAACTATTTATCGTCATCATCCCAATTGCTTTCTCATTTCTTTGTTTTTATTTTTATTTTCAATACATTTTATGGTATTTTAATGTTTTTATGTGTGCCAGGAAAAGTTATTAATTTATTTCTACACTAAAGACGCTTCAAGGTCAAGTGTCGACACCTTCGTATTGCAACTTGTAATCATTGGAAAAAAAAAGAAAATAAAACTTCATTCAAATTACTTTTATTCATTGATTTCCTGTCGTTGTAAAAAGTCCATATGAAAATTTCAGATATCGGAAGTTATTTTGAATCGTGACTGTTCTTTTCCTACAAAAAATTATTTCAAGATTTTTTTAAATGTCAGATGAAATTCAACGGAACAGACTTTTTTGGCCTCCGAAAAATATACAGTCAAAAAATAACTAGAGCGTGTTGAAGCCGACAAAAAAGATGAGATTTGTAGAAAAAAAACACGAGGATGTTTTACAGAGGGAGAAAAAAAACTTTCGAAAAAACATGGATCGGCACTCTTTGTGTCTCGAGCCCTTTGGATATGCTGGCAAGTGAAACGCGGAAGAAAAAGCCCTCCCTGGTGCTTGGAAGAGAAATCTAGGGCACAGACGCGGGTTTTCTAATTTTTACAACCCCGCGGGATTCTCACTAAGAAAAATACTAGTTTTCTCTCCCGACCCTTTTTCATTTTTTTCCTCCCTCTCGAGACTTTTTCACAGAATTCTCAGAGTTTTCTATTTCCGAAACCCGGCAGTGACTTTTTGTTGTAAATCACGCTGGAAAAGCCAAACATTTATTGAGTTCAATTAAAATTTCTTTAAGCAACGCCGCATGGCTTGAGCTATGAAAATATTTAATAAATCGCGTGAATAACGACGTGACTTTCCAATTAACTGCAATATAAGTTTTCCTCGAACGAGTTGTATATTATTTGAATAAATAATCCACGATACTGAATTCTGATGTTCATATTTAACCTCAAATACTTTGACAATTGCATTTGTAAAAAGATTTAAAAATGTCCTCGCATGCAATCGACTTAAAATTTGATACTCAACAATTTCTGCCATCACTGATTACAAATTCCGACTCGAACTTCAAAAATTCAGAAGAATTGCTCCTTGATTTTCTCGAACAAAAACCATCGTAAGAAAAATGAAAGAAAGTTATTTGTAAAATCCCCCAAAGTTCATTGAGCTTGTGAAAAAATGTCGATCTCGATGTTCGTAGCAGAAACGAATCAATTGATAAAAAAAAGGATGAAATACGACAGTATATTCGTGTGGTTCTTATGCAATCGAAAAATAACGACAATTCCTATTCTATTTATTTATTGATTGGTCCCACGGACCATCTAGAACCAAAAAACCTGGTGATTGATGTTGAAATAGTGGTTGAATAATTGAAGAAAAGCTGCACGGAAGAATAAACTGATACGATAATATGAAGAACTGATGTAAACTGACAGAAACAAATGAATTTTTCGAAAAATAAAATAAAGGAATGTGCGAACGAGCCGGAACACTGCAACATTGTCAAATCGCGTGCTTGTTAGTAGGACATCTATCAAACTTTATATGACGTTTGTAAAGTCGTTGGTAGGATTGAGTAGCTCGAATGTATATGAGAAAAAAGAGGAGAGAGGGTGAGAGGGAGAGAAAAAACGAAGGTGAAAAACACAGATAGAAGTTTACATCATTGTAATAGTCGTATATACGACGGTTATTGGTTAGTGTGTACTCGAAAGACAGAAAGAGAGAGAGAGAGAGAGAGAGAGAAAGGAGTCTCGTTTCACGTGTTAATAAATAGCCTCGCGTTATTACCGGCAAGCTAATTCCTCGGCCACTCTCTTCATTTAACGAAGCCAATTATGACAGGCATAAATGTAAGCACTTAATAGTTGTGTACACACACATCAGAGGCGAAAAGAGAAAGAGTGAGAGAGAGAGGAACGAATGAAGCACGCGCCAAGTTCTCTTGTGCTCCATCAGCCATCAGGCGCCGTGAGACGACCGCGTGAACTCTTTCATTCTCTCTCTCTCTCTCTCTTGCTCTCTTTTGCTTATGCGTCCTTGCCCGACCGACAATTTTCTCCGGTGCAATTTCATTCTTATGTTCGTTTTCACGTCACATTGTCGTCTCTGATCATTCACCTCGTTTCTTTCGCTAGTGATAATTCAATTCGTGCGAATCAGACGTCAGTCACTTTTCCTTTCGATACGATATCAACACTACATTTTTTACATCTTCTTATGACTTCGAAGGTAGTTTTTTTTTTTAGAAACGAAGATTTTTAAGTGTGAGGAAAGTAACTGATAATTGTTTTGACCAGAAATAGTGACAATACAATTATGTTTCTGTCACTTTAATTAATTAATTAGTATCAAGCGAATGGGATGGATGTCAAAAAAAATCATTTCATTAGACTTTCTCGTATAACGCAGGAAATTCCTCGAATTTAACGTCAACTGACTAGTCGTTAACCGTGTTAATTGAGCGATTAATTAATCAAACGCATCATCACTCATTATGCATATCGATAAACGACACGAGATATTTATTTCGGTAATGAAATTCGTGGGGAATCTCAGGGTTTTTTTTATTCTAAGAGAATTATTTTTAAAAAATGTCCTGAAAGGGGCTCCGTCGGGAAATTACTCTTTCATGCCTCGAAATATTATGTCTTCAAAAAGCAATTTATTTTCTCTAACGTTATCTGGTCTTGAGAATTCAGAATTTAGTTAAAAAAAATTCAATAATATACAAATTTCGAATCCATGTATCCTTTGTATTTTTATGCTTTATTTCGAGTGATATTGTGTATAAATATTTCGTATTTTGTGCTCACGTTTTTGCTGGTGTAATGAAATATCAATATCAAATATTATTCGTAGTTTTTTTAGCCATAAATCAATCTCCCCTCACCTTGAAACGCAAAAATGATCGAGAAAAGTGAATGTTTTCAGTAAAATCGAGAATCCTGCATGAAAGGAATAAGGTGAAGCTGACTGTATCGATAGAACACTTTGAAAATCAGTGGAGCACGCGTACGCTACAACGTTACTTTGGTGGCAACAAGTATTTTCGACTATAAAGTCTCAAATGGGAGAATTATTATACATTTAGCATGGCAGATATAAACGGTTGGTAGTTTCTTGTGCTCGGACATTACATGCTACAAATATGATGGTTTCCTCTTAATAAAGCTTATGCGTGTCGTTTCTCTATGTCAAAACGTATTTCAAACGGTGATTATATCGCTAACAGGACCAAGAATATTCTGTGTAGAAAAAAATGCAAAAAAAATGGTAAAAAAAAAGAGTTAAAACAAAAATTGTCGGACCTCCATAGACTTGTGTGAAATCGACGACTAGAAAATCATCGGAACACGGAATTCTCGCGCTCTCCGTATATTTACTCATTTCATTAACGCTTTTTCAGAGAACTTGGACAAACAGGTAAAAAAAAGAGACCCTTGTGCCTCAAAAAACGAGAGACAACGACCGCACCTTCAACAACCTCGTCGACAGGAAGTTCGGTTGAAAATAGTGGGGAAAAATTAATTATTATTATGATGTTTAATTGTAAAGAAGGTTCTCGTCGTCATACTTCGTCGTATTTTTTCATTTTTTCCAATCACAATGACGCTACTTTTGGAATTTACAGAAAAGGGAAACAAGTCAGTAACGTCGTTGGCGATGGAATTAAATTTAATTGATGATCAATTGAGGGTTCTTTAAGATCTACACAAACATCGCGTTGGAGAATGAAACGTTTCAATAAGATTCTACACTTTTATGGGGAGTGAGTTTACACTTTTTTTTACTAAGTTTTGGGTCATGAAAAGTTGAATTTTTTGAATTTTGTACAACTTGAATTGGTTCCATGGGACTCGTGTTCCAATTCACTTGAGAATTAGGCTCATATCGATTTTTCAAAGACCCAAGAAAACTGCGCCACCTAACGATACTTTGGTGAAGGATCAAGGAACCCTGAGCACGCCAGACTAAAAATTCAACCCCTAACTCCGAGGGTAAGTCGATTGGTTAGAAACACGCTGCGACATCTTTCGCCCAAAGAAGAAAGGTCCAGAGTCATTGAAACGTGGTTACCGTTCGCTGTCACAAAAAGTTCAAAATCGTGTCGATTTTTGTCTTTCAACTGATAATCATTTACCAACAGTAAATTTGTTACAGTTTTGACTGTAATCGACGGATGATGACTTCAGGAACATTGGGAAGTTTTAAGCACCATCAGAATTATCTGACTGGTGGGAAATCTGCGGGGGCAAGTTCTCGATCGCAAATTTGTGGAAAGTAATTTCGTAAATTCGACATTAGAACGAATATTTATTTCAACAATTAAACCTTACGGTACGGACCTAAGTTTTATGAACGTTTCGTACGTTCGGGGTCAAGGACGAACCTAATCGTCTTTACGGATATAATTATTGAAAAAAAATACTTGTGTACGTATTAATTATACAGGGACCAGAAGTATAAATTGTAGAAAACACGTTCAAGGGAAACTTATCTGTTCAGAAGGTGCAGTTTGCACCAAAACAGCCTTGTAGTTCAAAGTATTCAACGTGATTGTTTGATATGTAGGAAAATAACTGCTAGGCTGGTCTCGGAAAGTGTAGGAATATTCTGTTGTGACTCGGGCCCGTTGAGAACGGGCGCACAGGAGCGCCCGTTCTCTCTCTCTGAGCGTTCGGTTATTACTGTCTTATCAGTAGACCGCCTTTCGCGGCAACGCGGTAAGCCTGTGTTTACTTCGACGTTCCAAGAAGTCCCAATTGTTTTGCTCCTCCCCTCCCCTACCGCCTATTCTGTCGCCGCACAGCGAACCGGCCTGTTCTCTTCAAATAAATGATTTTCTTGCGTAATTCTCACGATTTAAACGCAGTCGAGTTTGGAAGTTGTGTCTCCAGTTAATTCATGAGAACTTTTGAATATTACTGACACAATAATCTAATAAGTTTAGTTGTTAAAAATGTGCAATTTGAAGTTTAAAGTTTGAGAATTAAACATTTTTCGCATATCGAAAACACAGAGCGTATGCTTGAGACACTGAAGAACTGATTTTATCGAAGGGACGTTGGTTGCCAAGGTCGAATTATGTGGTTAAATATGTACAACTCAATATAATCGAAATGACACAAATGAAGTTGATTTCGTGAACGAGTCAATTAAAATCTGAATGAAAGATTTGGAATTATTCCAAACGCGTGTAAAACTGTGGAATTCTTTATTGACAATATCTTGAATACAGGACGATTAATCCTTTTGAAATTTTGTGCGTAACATCGTAATAGTGCTCTATATTTGTCGGTGTTGTCCGAAATCAGAAGAGAAGAAAACTAACAACGCACCAAGTTACTACGAATTTAACGAAGTTATAAAACAAACGAACTTATAGAACGAATTGAACAAAATTAAACAACGAACTGACTGTCTATTTAGTTGATCAGGTTTTTAAATTTGAGAAAAATGTAATTACAAGAATGCAATGTTAAAAAATGTCGAATCCACCAAAATATTGATGGATGCATGGACACAACGTTCTTAAGAATTTTTTTAATCCTCCAAATCCATTATATTTGGAGGAAGAACTGAGTTTGGTCAAAAATTCCAATATTTACCTTGCACAACCATAGTCAGAATTCGATACAGTTAGCCCGCCATAAAAATGCAACGAAAGAAAAGGTAATTCGGGTCACTGGTACATAATTCAAAAATTCAGAGAAGTGTCGTGTTTGTAAAAAAAAATATATATGTTTCTTTCTGTTGGAGTTGGTTTCACGCCTCGAAAAAATTTATCCCACACGCCAGACTGTCCAGCTAAGAAATACAAGGTTGTATTATCCAAGAAGTGTTGTTGCTCTACGGATTATAGCTTTTTTCAGCTTTTATTGCCCTCTTTTTAACCGTTTCTTTATGACTCAACCGGGCAAAAGGGTTTTTCAAGCCTTACTCGCGCTACCAGGTAAAACTTCTGTTATTTTGTACTTATATTTAGTGCACTCTCTCGGTTCGACTTTAACACAAAGTATAAATCACTTGTAATTATCATAATTGAATATAAAAACGTTTCATAAATACGAGAATTGAAAAAAACAAACTTTACCCATTCTCTTCCAAAAAAAAATCAGTATCCAGTGTTTTTTCATAAACTTTCTTAACATTGCGGGCCTCCTTCGGTTTTTTTTTTGAAAATTCGACAATTATTTTTCTACTAAAAAAAATAATCCTTCTATTTACCGAATTTGGAGCTTACATGAATTGATAAATTCTCACTATCGTCAGAGCAGAACAGGAATCTCAGAAACTCATGGAATTTTCAGATCATTTTTATTTCGAGCTTTACCAGCAATTGTCTGAATTTACTGAACGACAAATGATTAAAAACTCCCAATGAGAATTGTGGATGAAAAAAAAAAGGATAAACTATAGAATGTAATTTATCAACGACAGCACCATCTTGGAACTCGAGTATGACGTAAACGTCAACCCCTGGATATTGGATTTTGTGTTCATCGTCGAAGCATCCCCCTCGTTGGCGTCGTACGACGTATGAACGAGGGAAGAGTTCGCTGGTTGGACGAGGGGTGAAAATAACCAGGTTACACCACGCCCATAAACCAGAATGGCCGCTGCACTGAAACAGGCCGTAACCATAGCAACTCGGCCCCATTTCTCGTATCACCGAGAAGATCGCATATGAGGGTTGTGAAAACTCGTTAAGGGTTGCAACCCTCCTGATAGGAGAAGGAGAAACGATGAGTCGGGAAGAGAGAAGTCAGAGGTCAGAACTGTCGAGTCCCGGGGTCCATGATTTTAGGGACGACGGGGTAATGGGGATCATCGAGAAAAAGAATCGCTTACAAATTGCATGCTTAATTCCTATGAGCAATAAATAAATAAGACCAATAACCTTTTGAGCGATTTTTTATGAGAAATCTTACTGTATTTTTATCTGACTATTCTGTAGTGAAATCTTGGACTCTACGGAAAAAACGTTATCAATACAATGGATTTCTAAACAAAACAGTCTGTGAAAATGGCTCCTTGTCAATTGGTTTGAATGTTTTTTTACAATTTTTTTCATCGGAAAATGCAACTCCTTCTGGTTTTACAAAAATTCAATGTCTTGACGAATTTAATGACTTTTTGGTCGCCTCAAAATAGATTTTTTTTCGACAAGCGCTTGGTCGAGAGATAGAAAAAACAACGAAGTAAACTACAACACGAAAGTATATTTTGTTATAATTTTATAAATACTCTAATTCTTTCAAAAATGGCGCTTGACTCATTACACATTAGTCTTTTTTTTCATTTTCAGTTGGACTTTGGAAGTGACGGGCGCTTTTTTTCAACTTTTATCCTACAATGCCATTTTGATTGAAATATTTTCAATTTTTAGAATCACAGTACGGAAATCTGTGCTTCATATTGATGTCAAAATGATAAACATTCAAAACTTCGAACGTTCTGTCTTTTCAAAGATCGTGGCCGAAAGGACGAGCATTTTATCGCGCCATTCAAAAAATCCGTTTGACTTTTTAAATAATAAGAAATCGGTATTAACTGTTTCGAGGTAAGCTTTTTTGAAAAAGTTGAAAAAAAAACTATTTAAAAAAAATGTTTTTAAGGTGAAAAAGAAAATCCAACCTCGAGGCATCCTCGTAGATTAAATCATGAAATAGTGACTGTTTCCATTTCGTAACGACTTGAAACATTGTATAAATTTTTTTTCAATGTTTGCCGATTATTAAAAAAAAAAAACAATTAGGACACAAAGAATTTTGGTCGGAAACAAAAATCTCAATCTCTCTTCAACGAAAAATCAACTTTACAACTCAAATTTCCGAAATCTCTGTTGAGTGACCCCTACTGACCGAACTTTGCTATTTTTGTCAGAACAAGAGTGTGACGAAAAATTACGTCGACGGAATTTTCTCGACGTCCGAGCCAAGGCTCTTAACCTTTCTTTTATGTTTTTATATCTTCTGCACTATAAGGAGGGTGAACGGGCGCCAGTTCGGTAGCAACTTTTTCCTAACACTTTTGCGCCATTGCTGCGTTCCGCGATAAATTGCTACTTTCATAGCTCACGAATTTGCAATACCATTTTGGTTTTTATTGCATCGTATATCGAAAAGACGATGACCCATGGCTACTCTCTTTTTCCATGTCGTTCTTTTTACACACGTGTACGTTGGTTTATTTATATATACAGCGGTAATATGACCAGCAATGAAATACAAGTTCGAAGATTTCGCAGCTCGTTTTCTTCGAGGGCTATTTCCCGATAATTGTTAATGTATTTCATCCCCATGCAATATCCAGTTCAGTAAACTTGAAACTTTTCATGTCGAAAAAAAACAAGAACAAAATAAAATAGTTTGTCATTTTTAATCCATTGCAAAAACGATGTCGTTGATTTCGTAGATTTCCTACACAGTTTTCATCTTGAAAGCTCAAGTTTTTTCTTCCGACACAAAAAATCTCCATAGGCGATCGAAACATAGAAATATTTCAATCGTTCAATGAGACAATCAAGAATGTTGAGTATTTTGTGGTTTCAGAGATACAGCAAAATAAAGTATGAGCTCTGGGTATTAGATGTGAAAAAAATGATAAATTATTTAACTCGAAACCTTGTGTTAGACATTTTTTTCCAAAAATTCATGTGTCTTTACATTCCTGTAAGATTATTCCAGCATTTTTATGGAAATTTTCGAAAAATAACCGGAATTTAACTTTTAAACGCGACTGTGACGTGATTAATACCAAAAAAAAATTGCAGAGTATGTAGCGCGAGGACTGTTGGTTTAAAAAAGGAATCATATGAATCGCTACAAAATGGGATAAGAAATAGAGCCAATTTTATTAGTTGCTGTGAAAAATCTATTTCCATTTAAATATCAACGGCTGGGAGGAATCTTTATAATTTCATAGGAATAAGTACTATTGATTAATATCCAATCCATAATAAAAATTTCATGACCATAATAACCTTCAAAATTACGTATTCCACATACTATTGGTATTCGATGTGTTCAAGTGGAACCATAAATAAATAACTAAATTCATCGAATAGAGCAGGTTATAAAAATAAGTGATATTTTACTTGGAAGCGTTATTAAAATTGACAAAAACAAACAATTAAGCTTGACTAGAATTTTTCTGAGTTATTGAAAATCAACACCAACGATATTTTGATAAAAAGTTATATTATTCCACTCAGCTAGACAACTTCTATGTCAATAAAATTCAATAAAGTCAATTTACCCTTCTGCACATTAGACAGTTCGCTCTTTTTAATAATCTTTCGAAAATCTAGCTTCTAGCATGTGTCACAAAATTCTGTAAGCACAGGCGATTCAATTTTCCAATAATTTACTCTTTTAAGCAATAGATAGTTCGCATTTTTTGATAATCTTTCGTAAATCCAGCTTCTAGCATGTGTCACGAAATTCTGGAAGCACGGGCGATTCAATTTTCCAATAATTTACTCTTCTGAACAATAGATAGTTCGGTCTTTTTAATAATCTTTCGAAAATGCAGCTTCTAGCATGTGGCACAAACTTCTGTGAGCACAGCCGGTATCGTTGTCCGTATTCGAATAATTCTTTGCCATTTGATTTACAATGCCCACACAATTCAAAGTGTAATATATTCCTAACAATAAACTATAAAACCACAAGCGAAAAGCAGAGAGAGAGAGAGAAAGACAGAGCAAAAAAGAGAATCCTTGTCTCTGTTGTACGTGACTTGAGGGAAGAAGAGCTCGTGTTTGCGAGTAAAAGAGGCCGTGTGAGGAACTTGGTAAAATATTTTATGGTAGCAGGGTCGTCGAGGGTAAAATGAAGGATATACGATAGGAGAAAAAGAGGGCAAAAGGCAGAAAAGAGATAGGAAATATATTGGAGATGGGTGGGTTGTAAAACGAGTTTTATAGGCCGCTGAGGGGTTTGGATTACGACTTTAGGGCCAATGCAGCGAGATTGCCGGAGGGTGAAATGCTACCGAGTTCGATCGTCATCCCCAAACAGCAACCAATCTCTATCTACCTCCTCTATATACACAACGAACCTATATATTCAGCCTACACCATTTTTCTCTCATACTCTATTTCGTTTTCTCTGCCAAGAGTGCAAAAACGCATTTGGAGCTTTTCTCGTCAACCAAGAAGAAGAAAAAAAAAAAGGTAATGGCGCACATTCCCTAACGCGCATTCCAGCAGAGTGTGACGTGTTCGTCAAATATTAAACGTCTGCTGCTCTCGAATTAATATCGTTAAACGGATCGTCAAAAATTTTCACGGTTTTCATACTGCCGTTGATCTTTCTTTCGATATTACGTTCTCCTTGTTGAACGATTCCTTCATTTCTCTCGACAACGAAAACGTTGAGAAATATCTTGCGAAATACGTTTTTTCTTTCTATTTTTGTTTTTCATTACGATCAGGAATACTTGACATATTTGTAAAGAAAGTATAAAATAAACTTTGGACCAATATTCACTCGTTTCCTTCATTTTTAAACAATTCTAGAATTCAGCAGCTACTTTTTGAAACTTTTTTCACATTAACAAAGTCAGAATCGATTGCCTGACTTTCTGGATTATAAAATCTTCTTCACGAAGGAAAGTACTTCGTTAGCTAACTGAAGCTTTTTTGTTCGTGATTTATTTATACAAATATAACAGATGAGTCGACACTGAGAAAGTTTATTGCCTAAACAAGAATTTCTCGCTAGAAATATTAACTTTTCAGCAACTATATTCACCGGCGGCTTTCAAGGGGGACTTACACCTTATGGGCAAAAAATTAGTTCAATTTTGTGCATTTTTTCTGATAAAATGAAGCAGCAAGAGCTCGATTCTCTGTCGTAAATCGTTCAATTCTAATTTGTCAACGAAGGGTCAATCATAAAGAGTATACGAGGAAATTTTTGTGTGTCGTTATATCCGCATGAGAATTACCATGAAAATAAATAAAGGAAACGAAATGCAAAACAGCAAAACATACGAATAATAACATAATAAAAATATTTACATAAAAAATAACCTCGACTCTGAGCATATTCATAATTGTATGCTCAAGCCCAATGAATTTTTTCTCAATTTTTATAAAAAAAAGTATTAACGTCGATAGGCCACGTGACTCTCTACGTTCAGATTTACGAAAGAGCAAAAATTGCTGTTTTGAAAATGACGTTATTTATTCTGGTTTTTCGAAATCGTTCAATAAATCAGATTTTTTTATAGTTCGAATTTCGAAAGCCACGTAGAAAATGAAAAAAATGCTTTTAAAATTTTCTCAACAATAATTCCATTCGAAAGAACGAACTTATCATCGCTTAAGAAAAATGCTACGAGAAAAAAATGGGATTCACTATACCTTCAAGTCCAGTGGGCACGCCATCGGGATTCTTTCTTGCGGTAGAACGACCAGCAAAGCGTTGGGGCGACGACGGTCCATACATCACTCGACTGCAACTTCGTACGAAATAACCCGGGTTTTTTCGTCATTGTGCTGTCCTTCATTACGACTAATAAGTAGTCGTAAAATGCTCACGAAGCTGACGTTTACTGAAATGACAACAAAGAACGGTCAAAATGATCGATGCGACTGTATTGGAAAACAAAAGATGGCCGCCGTGCTATCGATTCGTAAACGCAACGGGCCGGAACAAAAAATTCAATTTTTTCTACTACCAACTACCATTGGTGCGAAATAATAAACATTATAATGAATTATCTTGAGTGTAAATATTCTGAAAGCTTCAATTATCGTTGCTCTTCCGTTGCGGAAAAATTATTAGACTTTTTCTTATCAAATATAATGGTTGAAAAGTAAGATTTTACTTTCGAAAAATTTTAAACATTAAAACGCTTGTTGACTCTTCCAATAATGAACGAGGCATTTCAACGAAAAAAACCGAAATTAATGTAGAAAAAGATATTTGTGTACCCAGAGAAAATTCACGTTACTGACAGGCCATAACCTTGAATTTTAGTCAATATTTACGTGGAGATATATTTAAATTAAAGTAAAACGACAATTCTCGTATTATTTACGAAATCCACTTTTCTTTCTATGATAATTCATGTTTAGCATCGTAAAAATTACCTCGAATTCAAAGTCCCTCGATTCGCATTCTGTAATAGTATTTGTTTTGTTTAAACACTACAACCGCACAATTAATTTTTTTAGACGTGAACCGTTCAGTGAAACAACGATAACTGAACAGCAGATACACATTCTTCGTGGACAGTCGTGATATTTCGAGAGAGAGAGAGGGAGAGAGAAAAGTTACATATTGTTTTCTGATGAAAAAACAACAGCGCGGTATATTTCTTGGAATATCAAGCCTCTTCCAATGAAACCTCCCTTTTTCTCGGAATAACAGCGCTGTCCGGGGGAAGCGTGTACTTGTTGCTATCGACGCTATTGTGTGTCGAAATAACCCGAAAAATATTCTCGCGTATTCTGTGGGTTTTTTACGATCACGTGATAATGTTTTTGGCTTCCCCGAGAATTCTTTTTTTGCAAAAACTAATTTATAGATATTTTTCACTGAATGCATGAACACAAACACGCGATTTATCCTCGTTGGGTCTCCAAGGTCAAGTTGGCTACTTAGAGGGCATACGCGAAACTTTTTTGTTTATTCGACTTTCTACGAGCTTTTCGTTTCTCCGTACAATCCCAACTTGCTGGAGATTGAAAGAAGTTTGGGTAAAGAACACAAAGAATGAAAGTACAATATTTTTTTTCTTTTTGGCGATGTGAAACACAACAGAAGTACTGAATTCTATATTATTCAAATTTTCATTACGAATTATTCCGCCAACGCGTCTCAATGCACTTCGATGCCCGCTACATGAATATTTCGGTATTTCACTTGTTTTTTGGAAAATGGCCTCTATTAGGATATCGTTTGAGGACAAAGAGAGTATCTCGACGACTTACCATCTTCGGTGCAAAAAGACTCCTACCGCCTACACCGATGTGGCAGCGAACGCGAAAGTAGAAAACTGTGTTCAACTGTTTACACTGTTTACTGTTTGTGATGCGTTGGGACTGGCGGGAATGGCGTCTCTTGTCCGCGCCCTCTGGCGTGAAGGTCATATGAAGACGCTCTCTGCATGGAGACGTTCGCTGCTCCGTGAAGTAGCGACAACCACTTGCGGTGGCAAGTCTACGAACTACCATCACTACTCTAATCAAAGTCCGGCTGACGAAGCTGGAGAAAAAAAAATCGTCGTATGACAGTTTCTGTCGACCGGAGGCTGAGAGCGCGTGCAACGTTTTTTAATTAAATTTTCTACGATTGTAAAATTTTGTCACGTTTACTCATCGTTCACAAAGTTTTTTAAATTGTACATTCTTTTCGAAATGCAACCGAAAAATCTCCGTGTGGCCTGAAACATCGTAGACACTTTTTTTAATTTTTGTTTTTTTGCTTATCGGTTTTTTTGGTGCCGCGAGAGCTGATAGTGAAACAAAAGTGATTGTCTTTAAATGATAATTCGTTATGGCAACTCCCACGAACGGCAGGAAGCCCAGTGTCATTGTTCTAGGGGGTGAGTCCGTATTTATCATTTGACGAATATTAAAATTTGTTAATTTACTAGGCCGCAATTAATCGTATATATATACACGATGATGCGCCAGCTTCGAGATAATTTTATATTTTCAATTAACAAGCAAACTGCGTCTTCAAATCGCATTATCTCAAGTCGAACGATGGTTTTTTTTTTATAACGAATTTTACCTGATAATAAACTGATATCTCTTGATCATTTAATTTTCCACTTGTTCATATTTTGAAATAGATTTCCATGGCTCTATTTTGTTCATTTATTCCAAATAAAAAGGTGTCCGTGAAATGATTACTTCCCCAACAATGTAGAGATTATGAAATGCATAATAAATTTTATTTCCTCTGTCAGTTGAATAAATATTATATTTGAATTTACTTGATAAATATTTATGGATAAGATCTTTATGTATTTTGCACAGGATGTGGCTTTGTTGGACGGAACCTTGTGGCTTACCTTGTGGAAAACCAGCTGGTATCGTTAGTGCGAGTCGTTGACAAAGTGCCTCCTCAGACTGCCTGGCTCAACAAGAATCATCAGAAAATATTTGACAATCCCATCGTTGACTTTAGAAGCGCAAACCTTATCAATCCAGGTATAGATAATCAATTGAGTATTTCTAATTTTATTTAAGGGTTCAATCAAAAATCAAAACCTGCAATTTGAGTACATAAGATGTTTTTTATTGAAATACAAATTCATAGATTTATCTAAAAACTAAGAACAAAAATGATTAGAAAATCATGAAGTTTACGCACTTTTTTGGACAAATATTCAGCATTTACAAAATTGCCGAGCAATTCTATAAACAGTTCCTTAAAAATTGCTTCCGAGATAACTTGAAAAACAGAAATAGTATCAAGGAATTTCAAATATATTCAAGAAGATGAACCATTTCATACAACAAATCAAATTTAATCTTCCCTCGACAAAGTTCTTCTTTCAATTCTGATAATAGTTTTGTTATTACATATCAATATTTGTGATGTTTAATAGGCGGCTGAATTTTTACAGATTTTTTTCAGACTTCCGCTAAATATTAAAATTTTGATGAAATAATATTATGGGCAATGTGTGTTTCTCATAACAAGGCCATTTTTCCTCTACTCTGTTGACTCTGTTGACTCTGTTAATAATTGCATAAAATTCTTTGTTATTTTAGTATCGTGCCAAAACGCTTTTGCCAGTGATACACCAATAGATTATGTGTTCAATTGTGCTGGAGAAACAAAGAGCGGTCAGACAGATCCTGTTTACAAGGAAGGCATTTACAAGCTCAGTATGAACTGTGCTCAACACGCGGCCAAAATCGGAGTCCGACGTTATGTGGAAATATCTTCCGGAAATTTAAGTTCGTCCGAAAAAGCTCCGCACAAGGAAGACGACCCGTGTGACCCATGGACTTTTGTGGCAAAACATAAGCTTCAAGTGGAACACGATTTGAAAAACATTCCAGGCCTAAAGTACACGATACTGAGACCAGCCATTATTTATGGTCCAGGCGATCGAAATGGTTTGGGTGAGAAGGAAACATTTTTTTAGCCGAAAATTTTAACCTTTATACTGGAATTATTTTTTCTCGAATGTTGCTGATCAATAATGTGGAATTAATTTTGACAAAATGGATTCATTGTTTCTAAGCTCTTTTTAAAATATGGTCATTACTGTGTTTTTTGTTTGAAGTTTCCATACAATGTAACAAACTTATGCCTCGTGTATCCACATCACAGTCATCCTAACGTGACTTCATTTTTTAATTTGTTCTACGACGGTCGATGATGCACGTGACAATCAGTTATTTTTAGAATCATTAAAAGCGACGCAAGATCAACTTGACAAAACATTTGCCGAAATATCGATTTTTTTCTTAGAGATTTTGAATATAATTTTAACAGGCATTATACGAATTGCATTTTCTGAATAATTTGGATAATTAGGGAGAAATAATTAATAATGCGAATGAGTTAAACCAATTCTTTTTTATTTCTTCAAAATACTTTCGAAATAGTTACAAAAACTTCGAAGTAGACATTTTTTATAATTTTTCACTCTTTATAATTGATGTAGTAACGGATTAATAGAAAGAATTTCTGCATTTGAAGCTCCCCGTTTGGTTGTTGGCGCCGTTTACAAACATCTTGGCGAAATGATGAAATTGTTATGGGGGCCGGATCTCCACATGAATACGGTTCATGTAAGGGATGTTGCTCGTGCAATGTGGCATGTCGCTGAGCGTGAAGACACCATAGGTCAAATTTACAATCTAGTCGACGAGGGAGATTCGACCCAAGGTTCCATAAGCGCAACAGTCTCGGAGCTCTTCAATATCAATCATGATTACTGGGGAACGACGTTGTCAACTTTCGCGAAGGTTTGTTAGAAGTCATAAAAAATATCCTCCGAACATATGTTCTCGTCTGGACAGATAAAGAAACAGTTCTGAAATTTTTTGAAAGTTTTTAAAATCTCAAATGACAATTTGTCTCGAGTCTTGAAAAATACTCTTCCTGATTTATATGCATAAGTCTACTGTTTAAAAGGATGTCTCTTTTATAAAAATTATTTTGAAAACCTTGTCGATGTATAAGTTCATTTAATTTTACATATTTGAATATGTTTTTGTTTTGTTTTTGATATTCAAAAATAATAAAAACACATACTTTTGCCTCATGTTTGGCAGGCTGACATGAGTTCCGTGGTGGAAGAGGTCAACGATAAACACATGGGTCCATGGGCAGAGGCATGTAGCAAAGACGGGGTAGAAAACAGTCCCTTGTCGCCGTACATCGATCAGGAACTTCTTTACAATAAACATTTATACTTGTACCCGGGAAAATTACCAAACAAAACGGGATTCGCTTACTCGTATCCAAAACTCACCAAGGACTCTTTAAAAGAGGCAAGTAAATCGAAAGCTTAATAACGAAGAATACCAATTCGTATGAATTTCATATTTTATTAAATGAAAATGTTTGTTTTAGGTGCTGGATGATTATGCAATTATGAAAATATTTCCACATTCTTTAGTGCTGTGAGAAAATTGAACTGCCAATTAACGATGAAGCAATAACGAAAGTTCGATCAGGACAACGAAGATTTGAGAGATCCTCTAGTTTTCCATGGAGAAGATCTTTTCACCTTGTGCCTAAATTATGTAATCTAATCCAAGTAGATTTTTGCAATGTCTTCGCTTGCGTACATGATGGTCCAACAGTGTACTTAACCTGGTGACCATATGTCGATTGGAAAAGTCTTATATCGATTTTCGATCGAATTTTAGCTAATGAACGAAAGTTGACAGATTTCCGCAGTTTCCTTATACAAACTGTTAAAATTGTAATGAATAGAGCGAAAGATGCATGAAACGGATCTGGTAGGGCATGAAAATTCTCATGAATAGATTTTGATCTTTGAATGTTTAATTTCACTGAATGGCGAGGATGTTTTGATTTTGACAATTGATAACTCGTCAGGACGACAACCAGGTAGAAAACCATGCTAGACTTTTTTTAGATTTTGTTAGATCGAAAACGATCACAAAGTCGATACATTCGTTGAGAGCATTATTGAGTGCCATAATAACTGAACCCTTCGAAAACTTTTTTGGAAACAAAAGAGTATTTTTGTAGATTTCACTTTCGATACCCGATTCCAAACATGAATTCGAAGTTTTCTTCTGAAGAGCAACTTTTTTCAAAAGTATACAAGACACGAATCCTTCTTTTTCAATACAAAAAAAACTCACCGAATGCATTATTCTAGTTTCTTGAATGTATAACTCGTCTAGGAGAATAATTTCACGGGACGATTTAATCGAATGTTCGCCAATCAATCAGCATAGAAATGCATCACAAAGAAATTTGTACAATCCATTATATGCGAGTGAGGGAAAAAAAGTTGAACTGTACAGTGAATCGATTGAGTGTTAAATCGTAATGTTTTTCCAGGATCATCTTCAACGTACACGGTGTTTATTGTTGGAATAAGTTATCGTTTACAAAAATGTAAAAATATTTGTTTCTGTTTTCGAAGATTTGGTTGAAAAAAACCTGGCGTGCAAAAGCGCTTTTGATTCGCTGTGATTGCGTCATTACCAGTTAACTCGTTAATTATTGATCGTTTAACGGCGGACACTCAGTATATACACTTATATAATTGAACACAAGCGACGCTGAAAATCTCTCTTATTCACACTTCTCTCTCGAGGCCTATTCGCCGTAATCAATGTGATAAACACACGGGATAACTCTAATGTACTTAATTCAATATTGTTTTCCGTTTGGTTTTTATTTTTTACCATCTCGAATATCGAGAAGTGTACACTTACGTGTAAAAAGCTGGACGCTAGTCAGATGTCGGCAAATCCGAGAACGAAGGGCTGTGTGAAATGTTACAAAGTTCAATGCCCGAAACTGCAGTCGTTGATCAATTTTAACGCCATACAATCAAAAGAAAAAATCTTTTTTCCGTTGACTGTCAAACGAAAAACAGACAGTTCGTGTACAACCGGTGAAATAATGATTTCGCCAAAGAAACTCCATAAGCATGCAACAAGTGCTGTTTTATAGAATTTTTTTCGATGCACACTAAAAACTCGTAAGGTATTATTATTAGCGAAGATTGAAGACGGAAATTTATAAGGATTTTTTAGAAATTTTTCTTGCATCGTATGAATTTTTCAAAACGATATTACGCTTCGTACGCAATTTTACAATTTGCATTCCAACGAAGAAATAGGAACTTATGACAAATGATTAATCATGATTAGAGCCTAAAATAGATATTGGAAGAGTACATTTGGAGCTGCGTTAAGTCAAATTTTTCAAACATTTTCCGATGTTTTCTTTTATTCGTGATTTTGTATTTTTTTTGTGTACAATTCTCAAGTTCTGCAGATCGTAAAAGTTTCTTTTTCAACAAAGCCTTTTAAATAGTTTTTTTTTTTTCTTCGTTATGTCGAATCGTCGAAGCTATTCCAAACTATGAAAATGCTTTGACTGAGTGTTGCGATAATAGAAACACTCGCCGAAAATATTGACCTAATTCTCAGAAACTGTGACGGTTTGAAGGTTTTATCGAGGTCGCCCTCGAAAGATGACAAATTTCGGTATTTCAATGTTGAATGCGTCCCATAAATGGAAAAATAGGAAAGAAAACATGTGAAATGTTTGAATAATTGTAAAATTAGATAAGTTCATTAATAAAGCTTCGTATAATGATACAATTATGTGATAATGATATTCGACAGTTACGAAAATAATGATTTAGAAGAATTAAGTACAAAAATAGGATGAAGTGTAACGAGGTTCGCTCATAATAATAATAATAATTAATTTTTAAAATTTAAAATTCAAACTCAAAGTTAAATCTCTGGTTAGAGAGCTCTTAAAAAAATCGTACTTATTGCCTGACTCGCGATAAACAATTATTCTCCGATCGGCAAGCGACGCGAAAATACAATTTTGTATGTACGCTCAGATATTTTGATAATAAAAAAAAAATTAGAAAAAAACATTGCTCTATCTGAAAAGAAAATCAAGTCTATTGATTACTCCACTAGATTTATGAAATAAATTTAAATAAAATAAACTAAAATAAACAAAGGATTGCTTACACTGCCTTAATTTTATTAAATCGTACAACAACGACGCTGTGTGTTTTCAGAAGGGTCAACAATATCATTAAACATTTTCGTGTATCGATTTAATTCTTTTTTTTCTTGCTTTTTTTTAATACTTTTTAAACAATAAGATTATAATTTTATGTAATTAATTACATGTAATATATTAAAATATATACTTTCAATATTTTTTTTTCTTGTTTTTTTTTCTGTTTTTATCATTTTTCGCTTCCGTAGATAATATAATTTATGTACAATCGTGTGGGTAAAAGATTATTTACAAAGTAACTGCACCCTAATGAACGGTCGGTAATCCGCAATCAACTATAGATTTTCCTTTTTCTTCTTGATGCTTTTCGGTATAAAATAATGATGGGTGAAAAAATATATATATATATAATATATAAATTAAAAACGTTCGGCTGGGTCGGTAATGGTTATTTTGTTTCTTTTTTCCGTCATTTGTCGTTCATAATTAACTGTAGTAATACGATTTTTTTTTTCGACTCAAAACGCCTCGCCTTCTTGCTTTCACTCTCATTCATCTCTCTTTTTTTTCTCTTCTTCTCTCTCTCCCTCTCTCTCTCTGTAAATTATAAAACGCTATTTACGTGTTTACGTTCGAGTATCAGTCGAAAGTAATATATCCTGTGAGGTAAATGGTATAAAAATTAAATAATAGTAATCTAGTAGGTACTGCGGGTTAAGTTATCGTTAAGTAATCGGATCGTGATCACCCTTCGTCTTATATTAAATAATAAACAAAAAGGGCAATCGCGCTGTTAGAGGTATATTCGTTCGACTAGAATCGCTGTACGATCTAGTTAATACTTCGTCAGTGTATGAACTAACGCAAAACGAAATTTAGTTTTTTGTTTTGTTTTTTCATTATTTACTGTACAACATTGTTTGCCGGAAGAAGGAACCGAAAAAAAGATAGACAGATAGCTCGTATTCTTACTAAATCCTTGTTTTTCCAGGTCTATTATTTCATAAATTAAATGGGAAAACAATCTTGAGAAGTACTTGGCAGGATAATGCAAACAAAGATGATCGTTTTGGAAACGATCGGTGTGGACATTTTTTAATTTATTGCTAATGAAAAACCGAGAATTCATTATTGGTACAAATTCTTTTTATACACGATATCTAATTTATTTAATTATTTATTTACTTTTAATCCGATTAACCACGAGTGGAATATTTTATGGTTTTTGTACTCTGGATCAATAGATCAGCCAAACGTAAAACGATTTTTCCGAAAAAATCCACTTGTCATCAGATTTTTTTCATTTTCATGTTAATTAAAAAAAAAAACAAAAAAACAAAAAAACTTTTCTCGAGCTTGTTCGGGATGGAAAACACGACGAAGTGCGATCGTGAATGTAATGAATTTACGTTTTGGATGACGATACGGGTTTTCAATACGTCTTGAGACTGAAAAATGAAGCTAAACGTGTAATACGATTAAAGTAGTTTTGGTAAGCGTAAATTGATTTTTTTTTCCACTTCTTTATCGCTATCACACTACTGACACTATGTCTTGTTTTAACGGAAACGGAGAACTAAAAATTAAATTAAAAAAAAAAAACATACAAAATACGTGTGCTCATAAATGCCTAATTCTTACGTATACGTTCATTTTTTTTTTAATTTCCGTGAACACGGAAAAATCTACCAAATGTATGAAAATAAGTCTAAATAATACAACGAACAAAAAATAAAACGACACGCCATTAAATTGTGTAATTACAATTAATGCGTAATTTATCAATAACGCGATTAAGGAATTTACGATTAATTGCAATGCTTAAGTTGTAAACTTAATAAATTTGTCCACCATTCGGGGGAGGTTGGATTTTTCGTACGAGATTCACCGGTGTACGTGTGAATGCCACTGGTTTTCTTTTCTTTCCTCATTTTTGTTTGTTCGTCAACGTTAGTTATAGTACGACGACCCACCTCCCATTTTTAACGCTTAGTTCGCGAGACTTATACGTGTGCTGCCCTTGTCACCGAATAAAAAGTGCTTGTAAATGTTATACATATATATATATATATATATAAACATATGTATGGATATATATATATATAATTTTAAAAAATAATAAAATTAAAAATAAAACATTGTACAAAGCTAGATGCCACTGTTCAGGAACCAAAGTTCTAACTCTAGGAATTTCGTAATGAGCTCTCGCAATACACTGGGATTATTTTCGTCGATCTCCATAAAATTCTATATTACAAAGGAATGGTAGTAACTATGTTTTTTTTTCTTTCAATTTTTTTCGTATTTTCATAAACACTCGAAAAAATAAAAAGTAACGATCAACGAGGTAGACATAGTGACAGAAATGTGAAGTTTATGGAACAATATCTTTTGAACGATTGAAAAAAATGACGTAAAATATAAATAAATAAAAAAAGAAAACACCTTTTTGGCAGGTGCTTACAAAACTGTACATTACCGTTAAATGCATTTCTTTTGTTTCTTTTCGTTTTTTAATAATTGCTTTCCCCCTGCAGCGGCAGGGGGTTTGGCGCCGGAGTATTCTATTGCAATGAATGAGTAAGATATTATATTATAATGTGTATAAGTAAACTTTATAACGAAACAAGATGGTCAAAATGCGATAGTGCTATTGCAGAAACACGCAAGTTTTAAGCAAAGAAAAAATGACAACTATTGCAGGCGCTGCAAAAACAGAAATGGGCGTTTTTGATGTTGCAGAAATCAATTCATTTTCTTAACGAAGAAACAAATAATTTTTATGAAAAAAAGTGACTTGAATACTCGACAGAAGATTGTAAACCAACAGTTTTCTTCAAGTGATTATCAATATAACTTTTTCTCACAATAATGATCAATCATTTCGTTTAAAAGTCTGAATTTTCTTCCAATTCATGCCATACCCAAATTTGTCTTATCAGAGGAAAGATCGTCGATCTCAAGTGATCGACGATCTCGAGCGCTATGGAAATTTCAACATCTGTAACAATGCTTTGAGAGCGTGTACCTTAAATCAGTCGAAGTTATGAATTATATTTTTTCACAGAATACCTTAAAAGGAAAAGCTTTTTTGTTATCAACTGTTCAACAGCAAATGGAAACTACTGGTACTCTACAGAAATCGTAACGGCAGTGTATCGTTAAAAAAAATCTGTAGCTTTACCATTAAGGAAATAGAATACTATAGAATCCTATGATAAAACGACGAGTCTTTCTCTGGTGTGTCTGTGTGTATATAAGTTAATCGTACAACAACGAAAAATAATGAAGAATGAAGTACATACGGATCCAAGCCAATAATGTTATTTCATGAAAATTTCAGTACTCGGCGGTTAGTCAAAAATCTGGAAAAATGAATCCATCTTTTGCACATTATTATGATTGAGAATCAATGTTCGTAAAGTTTCAAAGATGGCTGTACTTTTTTTCAAATTTATGTCCAACTGGGGAAGTCACAAAATGTTGATCGAATAAAATTGTTGCTCGGGAACACGTGTAAATAATTCTCGAATGATTATTTTTGTTTGATCTCTACGTACGAATAGAAATGATCTGGTTAAATATCGTGTGTGCTGATGGAAAATTATTGCGTAATAGTTGAAGAATCGTGAATTGAATGTTATGAAGTATTAAATAACAATTAATGGAGGTACAGTAATAACATTGACATTTCTACATCTCACTCTAAACGATATAACTTAGTCTATCAGGTACTGAGTTGGGTTTTTCTTTACTTTTTTTTTCTCTTTCTATTCGATCTCTCTCGTTTAGCTATGTTTTTATCTTTCATCTGTCATGGTAACATGCACCAGTTCGGTATATGTGTATCTGCTGGCTTGTTTGTATCCTCTGTGTGTTCTTGCAATTGAATTGTTTGTTCTGAATAGAAACGCCAAATAACGTTGAAAATTAATTGGTCTTGGATTATATACATAAATATTTATATATATATATATATACCGGTCTCGTATACGCGAAAAAAACTCAAGGGAAAGTTCCAGCGTTATTTTTCTCAATGACTTTTCCTGCAGCAAAGTAGAAAAAATTCAATTCTGTCGTGTCTGTTGAAAAGTGCATTTCCCTCCCCTCAAGAATAAGCGTAAAGAGTATTTTCCTCGTATCTGAGTAAATCCCACATTGCTCTCGTTTACAAAACGCTACCCAATGAAATGAATGCTTAATCGCAGCTACGAACAACAAATGTGAATATAGAATAATAATTATTATTATCAAAAAAGAGGAAAATCATTCAAATTGAATCGACAAAAATTAACAAATAAAAAAAAGCTCTACTGGCTAAATCAGTACGGTCGTATGTTCCTCAAAATAAAAAGCGAGCGCGGAATATTCACATTCTCTCGACTCTTTCGATCTCTAGCAACCTCCATAAATTCGAGAAAAAAAAACTTCCGATACTTCAAATCCCCCCTTAAGATCGTGCAAAACTGCATTTTGTTTTAAATATTAAAAAAAAAAGGAAACCCGAGCACAATTCTTGTCCTAAGGTTCCAATGATTATATCATTGTGGCTACGGTTAATCGATTATAACAAAAACAAAGAAAAATGGAATAAAAAAATTGCAAGTGGCAAAAAAAAGCTATTTGACACTTCCATAAATGCATAACGAGTTCGATTAAAATCTGGGCTTGTTCCCTCTCAAAAGCTACCTCATTTAGTTCCATTCGATATTCGGTTGCAAACCGTGAGTCTCTATTGCTCTCTTGTTACATTTTTTTCAAATTAATATGAATGAAAAAAAATATATATTAAATATAATTTTATGGAATGTACTCGTCCCTCAATCAGTGCATCGGAGTAGAAAAAAATGGAATTCGGTGAACAGTATTTATATCCCACGACGGATAACTGCGGCATAACTCTTGTGTTTCATTTCGCGGTTAAACCGCCTGTCGTTTGTAAATTTAACTTCCGTATCGGGGAAACGTTTTATAGACATATTCACAATTAACGGCTATTTTATGTACAATATTGTTATGAATTTTTTGTTATCCTGCATGAGAGTCTCAATCCTCGTTTTTTATTTTTTATTTCTCCTTTCTCTATTCTTTGATGTTGTTTTGTTTTAAATATAAATCCTGAGGCAAGAACGACCGAGATTCCGAACGTGAGCAAGTAGTCTAGTGTTACGAGTAACTATGGTAATAAAAAAAAAAATGTCCTCGTAATAAGGGCGACTTATGCGAACCAGGCGCAAATTTTAACGAAGCGATTCGTCCTTGTGTCGTTGCGGTGTAATATTGCGGCGACGATTAATCTCGGCGGTGGTCGCAGTTTGTTTGTTTTTGTCTATTTTTCTTGTTGTTATTTTTCGAGTTTTTGCACTGAGCATTTAGCTTCCACCGGGTTGACAAGCTGCTGCGGTGATTTTTCCATTATTTACAAGGTCGCACAGGACCGTTTCGCGAGTACTTATTCTGCTTGTTTTCTCCCATTTTCATTTGTTTCTTTTTTTTCTCTTCTTGCTTTTGTGTATGCCTTTGGCGAACTCAGCTCCTTACCTTTCTCTCAATGCTCTTTCTGCTCGCGTTATTTCAAACGGCAGATCAATTCCATTCACCTCTTTCAACCGTTTGGCTCGAGCACAGGAATCGCAATCGGTACAGCTTTTCGGGGCGAAGCGTTTCTACAACCGAGATTGTTGTTCAAACTGTTGTCACTGCCCGCCAACGTACAATCGACCATCGTCAGCTCCGTTATGTTCAGGTCTGAGTCCGGCTCTTGTTGTCTGTTCGAAACTGGACTGCCATCGCCTTGTTTACACTGTTGGGAAAAATCCAATTGTTAAAAATTCTGTTATGAAGACAAACTAAGAATTTGATCAATGACGTCTCTATAACTCGTTTACAGAGAAATATGATCCAGAAAAAATTCATGACGAAGTTCGTGTTTACAAACAATGTTATTAAGGATACCTGTGGATTCTCTGTGATTCGTAAATCTTTCGTTTCGTCATGAGAATCCCAGGGCGTCAAGAGAGGCTCTTTCACGCAATTTTCGAGAATGCCATTTGGGTGTCCGCCCTGAAATCGTATAAATTTTTCAGTGCTCTCGGTCGATAAATCATTACTCTTTTATACGAAACAAACAAGAAAAAATTGATTAATTTTACAGTCCGATAAATTGACCCAATCTCCGAATATTTGCAGATAACGATCGAAGAATTATTATATTCTCTACCTTGGTATCGCATTGGGGATTGGTTGAGGTCGGGGAAGAAGGACAAAGCTCAGCCAATTCGATCTCGTTGCGAACTATCTGGGGAGTCATTTGTTGAATCACAGGAGTCGCTGATCTTTCGACGCAACAGCCATTGCTCGTTCTCATCAGTGCTCGACTCTTTTGTGACTGTGAGCTTTCTCGCAACGAACGAGAATTCTCGCATTTTCTGCGACAATACATACTGCATAAGCAAACCGTTATGCAACATATGCTAATGCTCACACCGATTATTATTCCTGAAAAAACAAGATAAACATTAAATATTGCAGGATTCTTTATCTAATTTCAAAACTATATACAATGTAATGCATTACATTTTTGTACACATACAAAATGTTTTTAAATTCATTCTGTTTATATCTATATTATTTGCCCTTATCTTTTGTACGTCAAAAATGACGTTCTGTTTTCAAAAATTGCAAAAACATTTAGTTGTAGTCAAATAAATGTAATCAATGGCAGGATAATGGGTTTTTCGCGGAAAAAAAACAGTTCTGAATGGTTATTTGAAAATTGTGTACTACTGGGTACAAAAAAAAAATTTTGCAACACGTTACATTGGACCTCGACGGGGTTTGTCTTCGGATATACCAGCTGCTTCAGATTTTAGTATTTTGTAGAGTAAATAAAATGAACGAGGATAGAATTTCATTCGAAATGATTTTTCTTCGAAAACTCACCGAGACTCTGATCGGGTTTGGTTTTCTGCGGTGGTTTTTGTTCGTCCGTTTTGGTTGGAACTTTGGAGGGACTGCTGTTTCCACCTGTAATGATGAAAATCGGGTCCGAGGGTCGTCCGTAGCCAGCTTTGGTTGCGGCCTGTACCAAAACGTCGTACCGTTTACCAGCAAGCAAATCGGACAAAGTAACCGAAGTTTTGTTGCCCGGTACAGTAACGTTGCCCCATGTCAAGGTCGATTCTGTAAGATCGCTCGTGTACGAAACGAAGTAATTCTGTATGACGCCGTTCGTCTCGGTAGGTTGTTTCCAGGCGATTTTTGCGTTTGTACCATTGCCCACGAACCATTGTACATCCTCGGGCTTTCCAGGTACATCCTCGCTCGTGTAACACTCAATACTGTCGCTAAATTCTTCAGTCTGATTCGTGACGTTTCCCACAGTACGCATTTTAAATTGGTACATCGTGAATGGCTTGAGTTTATCGATTATTACTAATTTGCTATCGTGTCTGAAATTCCACAAAACCACAATGTATTTACACATCGTTTATTATTCGCGTTTCGAAAACACCTCGAACAAATAGGTGACGTCAACATTTTTCTATATGAAAACTTACACAATGATGCACTTCGTCCTTTCGGGGTCTGCTTCGTACACTGGTTGATAGCAAATTTCAGAAGGCTGTCCCTCATTAGAATTGTACGTCGTCCATGTAAGAAGAATCTTTGTCGATGAAATTTGCGAAGCTTGCAGTGCACTTGGAACATTATCTATAACAAAAAGGATCGTGCTAATAAACTTCCTGTTCTCACGAATTAACAAATTTATTCCATAAGAGCAGAAATGCATATATTCAGTCTTACCAGGAATGGCTTGAGTCGATTCAATAGTTTCAGTCAGGCAATCGATCTCAACACCGGAATCGATCATACACAGGCCCATTGTGTACGAAACATTTGTTTCTGCGAATATCACGAAAATTAATAAATGTTTCCAAGGTTTCCGATCCATTTTTTCTTACACACAATCGTGCGACTCACCTAAATTCGTGAACAGATATTCTGTAGTATTTATTGGCAGTGTTACAGTGACGAGTTCATCACCATTATTATTTTCACTGTGAATTTTCCACGAGTCAACATTCAAAGTTGGCAAATGATTTTGCGACGTTTCTTTCCAATTCCACGACATTTTGATAGTCGATGCGTTGTAGCGAGTAATTTGAACGTATACGAAATTTCTCACATCGGGTTTGTCAGTTTCCAGAGGCGGTAAAACGACGCTTGTCCAGCCAAGCTGAGTCTCGCTTATGTTTGGCCAACCTTGGCTCGTTCTAGCCAACACTCGAAAATGGTACTGAGCTCCGGGCAACAGATCCGTAAGTACGTAGTGTCGTACGCTCGCTGGCAGAAAATGTACTCGCCAGGCTTGCTGATCGTGAAGTCTCCATTGTAATTTGTACTCTTCGACAACTCCTCTAGCCTCTTTGCTCGACAGAGCTGCCCAACTGGCGTTGATTTTCGTACTGCCAAGCGGCTCGACTCGAAGTTTCGGCACAGCTTTTGGAACTGCGGACGTGCGAAGAAAATTATCAAATATTTTTTACTTCAAGATTTCGAGATTTCAGAAAATAACGTTATCTGGAATGCTCACCACTTGCTGCGGTCGAACAAACAATAGTGGCCGACTGGTCACTTGCTCCGTGATTGTTCCAGACTCTGACGTAGAAAGAATAGTTGGTAAACGGTTCAAGAAGTTTCGTGACTTCTACCGACGTGGAATTGCCCGGTTCCGGTGGGGAAACTTCTTCCTGACCACCATCTTTTAATCGAAAAACGAAAGGGTATAATTAAGGCTTTCAACCCACGTATTATTCTTCAATTTAATAT
This sequence comes from Campoletis sonorensis, assembly GCA_013761285.1. Lineage (NCBI taxonomy): Eukaryota > Metazoa > Arthropoda > Insecta > Hymenoptera > Ichneumonidae > Campoletis > Campoletis sonorensis. The sequence continues at coordinate 3,814,358 of JACEOJ010000145.1, forward strand.
CCCATAAATCCTCATGAACGGATATTTAAAAAGAATATACCTTCGGGCCTGTAATGGACGGTATAAGCTGTTATACGAGTAGACTCCAAAGACTTTGGTGGTTCCCAAGAAATGAATATTTTAAAAGGCGACGGAGCGTGACATTTGAGAGAAGTCGGCGCTGCTGGACTGTGTCTCGATGTGTTTACTTGTAAACGTCCAGCCGCCCAAATTTCACCTGCCGCATTTACCGCCACGCACTGATAAATACCGGAATCTGATGGAACCGTAGCAGATATCGCTAAATCCATTTTATTTTGTTCTTTTTCGTACGTCGTTCGTCGACCTGAAATTTGACTCAATTAGGAAAAAAATACGAAGTATTTGCAATAAATATCTTAGATGATATTTTTTTCTTGGCAACTCTTGCTTCTGAGTATTTTTATTCATTTTTCCTCCTTTTCGAATCATCGAAACAAAGCGAAAAGTGAATTTCCCCCGCGATCCATTGAAAAATGTATTTTTTGTGTTTTTTAATGTGATCCTTGTGTATGGATTGATTGGAAAAAAAAGTTTATGTGTAGAACTATGATGAGAAATGTAGAAAAAACGAAAACCGACGGTCACACAGAACCATGTCTCGTGGAAACGAATGATTGATGTAGTGTAATGTTCAAGTGTTCAAATGACGCACCATTTGTCGTAATATTTGCCGAATCCTTGAGCCAATAAATTTTTGGCGTTGGAGTTCCCTGCGCCTGACATTTAAATCTTGCCGTTCGTCCATTAGGAAAGCTCTGGCTCGTTGGTTTTTTCAAAAAACTCGGTGGTACCATAATGTCAATGGTAATATTTTGTATATTGGAATATTTCGTTGAGCACGAGTAAATGCCCGCGTTCGAAAGGCTCATATTTTCTAATCCGAGGATGGCGATACCGTTGGTGGAATTCAAAAGAACTCGCGGCACAGCAGGACCATCTGTTATGGAAATTAATTGTTACTAATAAGATAACGTTAATGTCTTTCCTTTTCTATGGATTATTTAATTCAAGGTACGCTGTAAATAAAAAATTATTTCAATACTAATGTCTTTACTTTTCTGTTCTTTATTGCATTTAAAATATGCTGAAAATTTTTAATATTTCGAATACCAAGATTACACAGCTTTTAAAATTCATCGAACAGAATTCCCACAATTCATCATTCGTTCGTACAGAAAAAAATGGGAGGGTACGAAATTCTCATAACTTGCCTGAATATCGTGGAAAAAAAGTCCACGTAACAGTGGTTGGAGGATATCCTGATGCTGCACATGCTAAACTAATACTCGAACCATTGATCAGTCGATGAGTGTAAGAAACTTGTGGAAACAATGAGATCGGAGTTGCCGGCTGGTTCGTTCGACTCGCCACATTCACTGTAAGTTTTGCCTCTTTGCTCTTTTTGGTTTTCTTTATAAAATCATTAGTCGCTATACACCTGAAAAGGTAAATGAAATGACAAATGATTAAAAAAATGCATAAAAATGTTTAAATGATTTGAAATCGTGAAATAAATATATTCGTACCTATATGAACCGGCATCGGATAGCTTCGTTGCGCTTATGTAAAGAACACCTGGCAGTACGAAATAATGTCTGTGAACAAATAAAATGTTACAAAACCGTTTGAAATTTCTCGAATTCTAGTAACTTTTTTTTTCTCTTTTTAATTTTCTCTTTGAGGTATTGAAATTCTTACTTAGTGCTATTCGGATCGATATCTAAAGTCTCGCCATTATGCTGCCACGTTATGTTCGGTGGAAATGGTACGCTATCAATGAGACACGAAAACCGAGCAATTTCTCCCTCCCCCACTGTCATGTCCTCGGGCGACTCCTTGAAGTTGTGTGACAACTCTATAAACATCAATTATACGAATTAAAGATGGAGCCAGAATTTCTGATTATTTCCAATTCTTAGGAAAATTAATATTGTGGAGATTGACATTATTGCTAATAAAAATATAGAAACATTTACAAGGGATTGTTAACTCACCAGCCACTTGAACGATGGTCGGAGCCGATCGCAAGTATCCTCCGGAGCTCACCCGTGCTACGCATCGGTATTCGTGTTTTTTCGAACCCTTTCCAATCGACGATGAAACACCTTCACGACCCTTCGATTTTTGCGACAGTTGCAAATTTTGTTTCTGGATTCGATCGTTCAAAAGTTATTACAAAATTTGTGGATGAAGAAACATTTTCTAGCTACAAAAATGATTCTAGCTATACGACATGCTCTTTGCAATTGTATACGTCGTATAAATTACATTTTTTTGGTAAAATATCATGATTGTTGTTATTTTTTCTACATTATCTTATGCCCTACTCTTTTAGCAAGGCTCTACCTCGTCGATATGGTTTATAAATCTTAGAAAATATGAAATGACTGAGTCGATGTTTTTTAATGCAAAACCTGCTTTGACTATTATTTCAAACAAAAAACTAAGTGACTTAAAGAAATGTTGACGAATAGAATTCTTAAAAAACAACAAAGATATGATAGTCATTTTTGTTGTTTTTTCATGATGTAAATAAACACGAAAGTGATGGTTTTTTAAGTTGTTGATACTCATGGATATTCAACAATGGTTGTTATAAAATTTTTATCATTAATTTTGATGACAAATGAATAAAAATACCGTTTTATATCTCACCTTGTAAATGTGGAGCGAGCCATTGTATAACAAGCCACAACGTGCAATTCCACAAGGAGGCGCAGGTACGCCATTGTGTAACCAAGATATATCCTGATTATTCCCTGACGATAAACAACTAAGAGTAATCCCTCTCTTTCCCAATACGACAGTCCCTCCAGGTTCGATCCCCAAACTGAAGTCTGAACCTTTCGTCAGGCCAAGGTCCGAGCCATCGATTTTTGAACCATTTTTACCTCCGTAAACTCCGCTCGATCCTCTGACACCTGATGATTTATAAAAATGCCATCAACTTCCAAAATTATTGATGAAACGAAATTTTTACAGGACCAAACCATCAAATCATCACATTAATACTTCAATCGTTGACAGGTGTCAATGTCAAAGTGCCATTTCATGCAAAATGCTTATAATGTACATTTTTCATGAGAAAAGAAAACACTTTTTCATACAAGAAATATTTTGCCATGTCGTCAACTCAATCTGCTCGCCTCAGCATCTGTAACCTTTAACTACGGGCAATGGGATCTATTGACATGCAATGCTGTGCTGTTGTGTATGGAGGATATTTTCATTATCATTTTCTGCAGAAATCAGCCACTTTTAGGCTTTGGTCATATTTGGAGAGATTGTTTTTCAAATATATCAAAAGGATCCTTAAAATCGTATTTATTGAAATATGATCCACGAAAATAATGATTTCGAAAATGTTTGCAGTGAAAACACAACACCAATTAACAAAAACTATTTGTGATGTGATTTCAATGTCGATAGTTAAATAAATGTTTCCAACTGAAACAGAATTTTTGTCAAGATGTAAGAAAATCCTTGGTATGATACCCAAAAAATATTTTCTTGAGAAATCGAAATAGGTGAAATAACGAAAGTCAAAATACGATGTAAAAAAGGAATATATATGCCTCGCGTAAATTGAAATAATTTATCGAATGATTTTGCTCATGACACTGTTTTCGAGAATGCATGAAAAACCACGTTTGGATGAAAATCGTAAAAGTAATAGAATATGAAAAAGAAAAAAACGGAGTACGAATAAACAGCGTGCATAAAGGAAGGAGCCTTCAGCTCGGATTTGGCGATCATTTGGAAATTACGATTGTGGAGATGCCTCGTGACTTTGCCATGTGCTTTAACCGTCGGTAAACACACAAGTTGAGCATTTTTTTCATACGAAAGGGAAATGAGAAGGACGCATTGGATGTGAGATTAAAACGAGGAGATATTTAATATTCGTAAAAAAATGTAATAGTCAATCGAGTGGTGGGATTCCTAGAAAGCAGGGGGAGGGGAAAGGGTTATATTGTTCGAAAAAACGTTAGACTCATTGTTACGCGATAGTGACATATTCTCGTGGCAATATTTCGCGATCGATCGTGTCGGGGTGCCGTGTGTTCATGACGCAAAAAAAACCTACGTATATATACATATATACATATCAGCTATATACATATAACCTGCGAATAATGTTTAACCGCGAGAAAAAATTTTCGATACCGGTGTTTCGATCGATAAAACATGGTAAAACGACGAAAAATTTGATGGCACGTGTAAAAAGCGTTGCGATCGACAACAACGAAAAACGCGAGTAGAGATTCGGAATAGCATCGATAGATTTAGAGGGTTGAATGAGTAAAAAGAAGTAAAAACGCAACGCACCTGCGGCGCAAACGGGCTCGAGCACTTCCGTAAACAAGATGCCGAGCAAAAGCACCCGCGCCGCCATAAATACGCGCTCATCGGCACTCGCGTTTTTTAACCACTTCGACTTCACTGATGAACAATCACGCTGACACGCCGCTGCTGCTTCTTTTCGTTGACAGAATCGGGGCGCGTTATTCTTCGCCGCATGTTTGACATCGACTGTTTTATATATGTGTATACATATATTATATTATATACGTTAATATATACATGTATATGTATGCACGTATACAACCGAACTACACCACCAAGCGATACGTTTTATTGAAGAAGAGAGAACGGCACACACAGTACACACACGAGACCGCGCGCGCACTTTTCTCACGAGCCACCCTTAGTTCGCAGTTCGTACACTCGAGCGCAACCAACCACAGCCAAAAATTTTGGCGCTTTTTTCGCAGTGGATACCTTCGGAAGGTGACATAACGTTCATTTCCACTCAACCGAGGCTGCAGATTTCTGCTCAGTCCGACTCGTGCTCATCTCTGTTATCGTAATATATACAAATATATGTATAGCAGATAGCCGATGATTTATGATTTTCGTTTTGTATCTCTGCATTTTTCTCAAACTATTTGAATTTCCGATTACTGAACTATGGCAAGTAATTTCACAAAAGTTATTCCTGTTCAGTCGCTCAAGCTCGCAACTGTGACAAATTGTTGAAAACTACTTTTTCGAACAAACGATTCAACAAGCCGAAAATATTGAGCAATTTTCCAAGTACACGAAACTCAACATAACCGTATATGATTGTCATTTAATATTTGCAAAGAAAATAAATAATTACCAAAATGATAAAAAAGAAGAAAATCGATGTGATTTCGGAGATTTTGGAAAGTTACGACGGTCGCGACAAATTTTTGAAGTTGTTTACTTATACCGCTAAACTTGCTACTTTGTTTACTAAATCGCCGAAAACCACCGACAAATTCTGTCAGTTTGGAAGTAAGATGAGCGAGTGTCGAATTATTTTGAGACTCATGGATGATATTCCTACATTGCAAGGTACACTTGCGTATGGATGGGGAAAACAGGTATGTCATCAAATTCTGGTATTAAAAAAAAGAAGAAAAGCAACCTTTGTAAATCTTCGCATGAAATTCTGTAGGGAACTCACATTTTGAAAACAGGGGTCAATATGTTTCTAATAAACATGCACTCATCTTTTTTTTCAAATTATAAGAAAATTTCTGACAGTTCAAACATAAACCACTTAGATAATGTTTTTTTTACAGGACACTGACAAATTTGTGCGCTCAATGAAATTATTGAGAAATGTCATCGACTTAGTTGCTTCACCCGTTGAGCACATTTGCTGGATGGGAGAACAAAAATTTATTACAACTAACGAAACTTTTTGGGATCATTTAAGCACTTGGTTATGGAATGCCAACCTCGCTCTCGCACTCTTAGAGTATGTTGCAAACTTTTCTAAATCCTTGTCATGGACATAATGGAAAACATCATGAAAATAATGATTTTATTTAAATCTGCAACCTCTACAGATCAATGATAAAACTGGATGAAATAAATCGCAACAGGCATTGCGGATCTTCCACAAAACCTGAAAACAGTGATCCTCAGGATGCCTCTGAATCTTATCCCAACACAGATGCAAATTTGGACCGACGGAACAATCAATTGTTGACGTGTGTACGGTTGAGCCTGGATTTAGTATTTGCAATGAGCTGTCTGCCTTCGGGTCCACCCTGGGGATATCCTCTGAAACGCTGGCAAGGAGGATTGCTTGGTACATTATCAGCTTCAATAGGAATTTATCAAATGTACAGAAAAATCGATCTCAAGTGTATAACTTGAAGATTTTCACAGCCAAATAGTATTTTGTTTTAAACGTGGTACCTGATCTTTGTAATAATACAAAAAAGTTCTCGTTGAATAATTATTTATTGTCATCAACAAGTTGAGTTTCTTCACGAAAAATTATTATGTAAACAATGGTGTTTAGCTAAAGCCATAGAAATTATAATTGTCGCCTGTTTAAAGCATCGTTGTTTAAATCTTGGGAGTTTTATTTTCACAGGGAACATCATATTTTAAAATTTTGTTCGTAGAAGAGAATCTATTGGCATTTTTATACATTGTACAATAAAAGATTTTTACTTTACTATCGCGTGAAAATCTCGCCGAATATAGATAAAACCTAAAGAATCAGAGTTATACTTTCTTTTCATAGATAATTCATTGTTTTCACAAACATAATACGTGAAATAAGGACGAATCTTTCTATTTTCCAGATTCCAATTAAATTGGTTTTTTTTTGCCGACGTCTATTTAAAACTTTCCAATTAAATGCTCTGCGCCCAAGTTATCGAGGGTAGAGTATTTCCTTATCAATATTATTTATCACCCTGTTTCAAGTTCATTTGCGTGTCGCCTCAATGATTTTAAAATTAATTTACATATTGAAACGCTTTGAATAAAATTCACAGAGATCATTACGTTAAAAGGCACAAGACTTAAAAGCGTTAGATAAATTAAACATTTCCGGATAAAATATGCTGTTTAAAATTTTTTATCTTTTTATCTTTTATGCACTGCCGTATCGCAGTCGCGAAAAAATAGTATCAAAGCTCGCTCTTCAATGTGTTTATCTGGTCAATTGTGATGATTAGCAAACCTAGACTACATTCATTACCTTATGCAATTTTTTTTTCTACCTTGTATTAACTACTGAATTTTAACGATAGACTCGAAATTCTCTTGATTATTTAGTTTCGGTTATTTCAGAACTTTAAACGAACGGTTTTTCAAGTCCAGTGTAGACGTTGAGAGTAGACTTAGCTTAACCTGTTAAATCGTCGAAGCTTTCTTTCTCCATAATAATACTTTTGGTGAGTTTTTCAACTATCGAAATACTGAGAAATTACTGGAAAAACCTTACTGCCGAAGTCTACTTCTGGTCCAAACCGCAGAAAAAAAACTGAAAAAAAAGAATTATTCTACTGTCAGTTTTTGTCGTTGTTGGTCTTGTGTCATTTCAAGAGAAGAAAAGGCATTGGTTGTTTGTTGAATTCTCAAATTTTCTGAGATCGATCATCGACGCAACATAATTATAGTACTGAAAAAAATTATGAACGACAGAAAACTTAAGTAGTTGGAACCGTTTCTCGAGTGGATACGCGTTCAGGCGTTCGCAGTTTTTGAACGATAGAAATGATAATAAAATAGAAATAACAGTAAAAACAATAAAGTATCATCACAGTTGGAAAATGTCTCATTTCGTTGGGAAGGTGTGATCACCAAGGGGTTTGAAACTTTTACCAAGGTCTTCCCTTCAACAAGAGTATAATAAGAAAAAATCGAAGGAACGAGGGAAAATGGATGAATGGAATGAAAAAAATAGGATAACAAAGAATGCAAAAATTATATCTGCAAAAAAAATTACGAATTTTAATTCACTTAACAAAATAATACCAAAAACATGATTAAACATGATTTCGCCACTCTGTTTTTTTTTTTACGTTTTTTCAAATTAATGCCGGGAACGGCGAAGTGTTGGATGGAAATGAAGCTTCGCGGACGCGTGAGAAACGTTCAATCATTTTCAAACGAGCGGAGAAAAGACATAATCAACGTAAATGCGTGTTTTGTTTTGTGGGCGTAACGAAAAAAAAAGTAAAATAAAAAACAATCAATTAACTACAATCCCGCTCCAGAATCGTAGACCGTGTACAAATCCATTTCGTCAACAGATAAACCAGTCGAATGAGCGCGAGTAGTTTATGGTCAGCCAATAATCGTTACGACAATTTTTATTCCGCGACCAAAACTTCACTACGCCACAAGGACTTAATGATATAATTTTTTTGTTATTTTTTACTTTTATAAATTAATGGCTGCAGCATGAACTGTCCCGTTTAAATGGAGCCCTTAAACTGTACAATCTAATGTAAAAACTAACGGGAGACTGCTACAAATGATAACTTAACTGGCGAAATTGAGTTGCCGATTGAAAAAGCGCCGGTAACGCGTTGGGCATACGTTTGGTTAGTTTTTGTCGCTGCACAAATGTTGTGTTCAATTTTTATCGCGAACAATGACGACGGCCCTATTAAAGGTTGTGATTTAATTATTCAGAAGTGCACGCGTGTCAACTCCAAGTAATTAACGATAACAAATAGCAATTTTATCGACGAGATTATATTGTCGATGTATTGATAAATAGGTAATCTTTTCATTATTATTTACTATTAAAACACATAAATAAACGTTTGAGAAGTCACGCGCGACTCTGTAAAAAACAAAAATCGTATCACGCAATAATCTCAGAACGTTTGAGCGTTATCATGATTAATTCGAAATTTAAATTCCATTTTGTTAGAATGCACATTTTTATGCTGAACGAAACCTGACTGCAATTTACAATCGAGCGGTTTGACGCACTCGCTTCAATCTTTCTCCTTCAAGCTAATTCCCTCTAAACTCACACTCAAACGCATAAAAAAAATCATGATTCTTTGTCAACGTAAAAGTATCGTTACGATTTTTTCTCGCTCTTCTCTAGAAGGAATTGAGCTCGCTCGCTACGTTACCAAACGCCGCACAAATGTGTGTTCAAATAATTTGTAAATTACCGTTTTGTGTTGACGCTTACTATTATATTATCAAACCTTTACGCATCTGAATTATTCGTGATAAAAAAAAAAGAGAACAAAAATAACATTTACGGTTTGTGATAACCGGAGAGCCAGTCCCCGAATAAACATAAATAAATTTAAATAAAAAAAAAAGTTCACTCTATAGTTACCGCCTTACGGAATTTGCCTATCGGACACGAGCTTTTTTTTTGCATTTCAAGTCGAGAAAACGCACGCCCTGGTTTTCGTTATTTTCTTTTTTTCCTATCTTTCCTTGTCTCCGTAAATTACAATATGTAATCTCTGGAAAACGATAACGGTTATTTGTATCGTACGTAAGCGAAGTATTCGTTATAAATCGAAATAATCCGAAGTTAGGCATGTTTTGTATTTATCTCGCGATTGCCTATGATTTTTCTGTTGTGCAGATATTAACGTGGTTAATATTATATCCTGTTGTCTTAATGTTTGCGAATCAAACATTCGCCTAGCCGTGTTTTCAGCGTGTCCCAAAACAACAACAAAAAAATGAAATTTTATCGGTCCAAGGTCTCTACGAAATCATTGATAACTTAGTCAGTTATAGAGAGGAGAAAAAAGAAATGCAAAAAAAAGAGACATCGACTTGTGAGCCGATAATTCAAGAGACCGCTAGTTCGCAAAACTTATATGTCGGCTGACTTCTTTTCTCCTTTTTTTTCATCCCCCTTGAGTTTAAACGGATGGTAAGCACAAGCGATTTCCAAAGTTCGTTCTCTGATGATATCCGAGTGGGGTGAACACGTTCGTTTTCCAACCACGAGACATTGGCTGATGATGACTCATCGGTTCTGAAGCGTGCTGCCATAGCCAGCAACTAAAACAGAAGTAACGGGAACAAATCTGCGAAAAAAGAGAAAAATAAACATTAAATGATCAATTCGATGAACAACTGAATTCAGCAAAACTAAACATAAATTTAAAAAGAAATAAAATCACATTTCAATGAAAATACAAAAATCGATTGTTTAATAACAAAAAACCGATTGTTTTAGAATTCTTGCGTATTGATTTGCGAAAAATAAATGCATGAACGATAACAGTTCGAAAAATGTCTCACGACTGAAAAGGTGAAGTCGGGGGGGGGGGGGGGGTTAAATTTCAAGGTTGAAGATACCGCGATATATTGAATATTCTTACCGGTTCGCGACAGAAGTAAGCTCCATGTTGAACAGCGCATGCTGAGCATACAGAATCTTCGATATAAGGATCGATCTGAACCTGTTGTGATAAAAAAAAACGTTCATACAACATTGATCAATCGATTTAACGTATGGTTAATTCTGTATACTGCTGTAAATGAAACTTGCAACATTAGCGTCGTTGAAGGTTTTCACTGTTGTTGCAATTCTCATTCACAGGAGGTGATTTTTAAACTTATACCGTTTTAGTGAACAAATGAGTTTTGATCTCCACGAAAGCTGTAGCACACGCTCTCTTGTAGGAACGTTTGCTGCTGAATGTCACTCGGGCTGAACCGATCGGATACTTATACTTGTCGGTATCGATACCTGGTTTAAAAAAAAAAGAATTTTTTATTCGATTTAAAAAAACGTTCTGTTCATATGTAAACTCAAATACGAAAGTAAGTGAAAATATGCAAATTTTTATCAGTTGAAGACTTGAAGGGGATTTTTTTTTTTGCGCAATCAATTGGAACTCATAGTCTATCCCATTTGACCCATTGTAATTTTCGAAATTTCCAAGCAAACATAACTACATAGGGATTTAATATTCACTCTAATAATTTGTGACGAGGATAAGCTTGTTTCGATGCGAATGAAATGATTGTAAACGAAAGGGATTAGTACCTGCGTAGATGACTTCATCAAAGAGTTCGTTCATAATTTTGGCGAGACCTTCGGCGGTCAACATGCCGTGAAGGGCTCCTACGAAAACCGTCTTCTCCGGGTCTAGCTTCTGAGTTGACGATTTCGAATAATTGCTGTCGCTGATGTGCCACGGGATGACTTGAACCTGGAAGGAAACGAGAAGAAATCATTGGTTTGTAAAGAAGACGAAATAAGCAAAATTCATCGTAGAAATTTGAAATAATCCATGATAGAATATTTGAAACATATTTCCAATTGATTTTGAAAAATCACTTACATCCTTGGGCTTCGATCTTTTGGGAATAATTTTGTAGTACCAGCTTCTCTCGTCGCCGAAACGATGAGTGCAGCAAGACAGCAAGGCTTTAACCTGAATAAAAATGAAGTAACTTTTGAAGTAATTGGAACGAAAACCCCACAGTTTTGTGGCGAGAAACCATATTTTACCTGCTTTTCAGATTCGAAGATGATGTAAACATAACCCTTAGGATCGGATTCTTCTTTGCCTGGCCATTCAACGCGTATTGGACCAAATTGTTTGAAGGTCGCGACGAGAAGGGACTCAGTGACGTCATATGGTACACCTCCCAAGAAAACTTTGGACGAAAAACCTGATGCCTTGGTCGTGCGTTTTGGCAGTTCTCCAGACCACATGCACGTCGCTTCGCTACGTGCTGTCGCGGATAACAACGAAAAATATTTGTAGATAATCCTCCAACTTGAACTCTTTTTCGTAAATTTGTTGATAACCAAAAACTTTAACGGTTTAACGGAGCCACAATCTTGACAACGAATTACCTGCTGCATTACGATGACATCGTGCAGCACGATCCAGAGAAATGTAAGGCTCCATAATGTTTGGAGCAGGGGTAGAGCAACAATGATGACGACGAACATTAGAATGCTGTTGGGGGTGACATTTCTTGACTGCCATACGCTGATAAGCAGCGGCTCTATTCGGACCGTGATGGAGATCTGTATTCTGTGGCATCATCGGGCTCATCGATGGCGAATAGCACGAATAACCGGATGAATTCATTGACAAACAATTCTATTGAAAAAAAATATACAAAAAACAAACCACGTTACCAATACAAATTCATCGTCGATCAATTTGGAACTTAGCAACAAAGGTTTAAAAAAATCTCATCAACGTACTCGTACCATAATGTCGGACAGCGAACTGTCGACGCTGTTATAACCGCTCATCTCGGAGTCGGACGGCGAATTTGAGCGGGAACCACCGAAACCGAATACGTGAGGATAGTCCAAAGACGGGCTACTGCAATCACTAAAGTAAAGAGTTCAACTAGAGATAATAAGATAATTATTAAAAAAACATTTGAATTATATCAATAATCATTTGGAAAGAAAGCATGAATTAGCGTTGAATAGATTCACGATTCCAACAAATTTTGAGAAGCTAAACCCACCAGTAAATTCCGAATGAAACTCGGAAAACTTAAAATACAATAATCAAATGAAGATAATATTAACGAAATAAAATTTCAGATTTAATTTATCAAGTTTTCTTACCACGAGAATAATTTTTTTTTACCTGTAAGCTGGTGATCCTCTGATAGGTCTTCCATAATAAGTACCATGTCCCGGTGATGATGGAGAGTTACCATTATAATGAGAACGATTGGACGGCGATTGTGCTGAATAACCATTGTTACTGTTTCCACTATTGGAATAAGAGTACGGGTTCGAATAAACGCTTCCCGGAGTGCTTGGACTTCCGGGCGTCGTCACGGATGTCGGTGTACCTGGCAGTTCCAAACTCGGTGAATTCGGATAGTAACCACGACCTTCCTCGCATTGCTAAACAAATTACAATGGCGATATTTATTGAAAGTATAAGAAATTCTGTGCAGTATATTTTTTGCATTACGTAATTAGATATTTAAAAATGTACGACAATTTTCTGGATCCTCTAAACGTCCATCCAACGTTGTTTTATTTATTTCAATGACATTGTCCATTAATTGTTGTCAGAAAATTTATTGACGTCACAAAAAAAATCATTGGGAATGATCCTACTTTTCCCACCTCGACATCTACGGCATCTACAAAACAAAAGGGCCAAAAATGAGTGGCTCGCGTTTCTTGGTTTTGTCTCAGATTTACCACGGCTCAATTTTTGGATCATGTCCAAAATAATATTCGGGAAGTGTCCAAACGTTTTGTAACGTGTCTATCGAGCTCCTCAACGAAGAAGATCCAGCATTAAAGAATCGTACATACACGTAAAAGTTTCCTTTCCGTCGATAAAGAAGCAAAAAAAATAAAACCGGTGAAAGAATAAGAGAGAAGGATTGAGAGGGATGAACGCGTGTCTGGTGGCTGTGTGATAGAGCTGTTTGGCTCGAGCCTCCAATTTCTTGGCTACGATAATATCGGGGTCGCTTTAAACCATTTTTTTCCTCTCTCTCTCTGTCTCTCTCTCCCCTTCACTCTGCGTTATTTATTTCATGTAGACGCATTGTCCGCTCGATGCCTAATGTAGACATTTTCGTACGTCGTGTAAACATTTCCTTCGCATTCTTAAAACCCAACACAGGATAATCCTTTATTTTTCTTCATCTTTCCGTCACTTTGCAACGATTAAGGTATTCTCATAGTCGTTTGCTCGGACTTTAACGGCTGGCAATAAAGATGAGAAAATTCTTGGATACATGCGATATTTGAGATTTTACGAGGAACTAAAGTAGCTTCTTGTACATCTATTATGAATTATTGTGATGGGGTCTGTAGTGTTCAAAGAATTGGCATTTTAGGAGCTGCCAAACGTATGTTTTTTGCCTGATCATTGTTGCATCATTGAAATGCAAGTGCTTTCTTATTTGCTCAAATGTTTTTTCCATTGTTCGACTGCCAACATTAATTAGACACTCAATTGAATGCTCGTTGGAGAACCGAAATAAGTCACATCGCAAAGAAGTTATTAAAAATTTTGAGGTTGATGAAAAAATAGTCTTTCTCAAGAACAAACCGTATCATTCAATTTTTTTCCACAAAGTTTAAGCATACGGTGCTGGAACGCAACGGAATGGCTTCAAAGAGGTCTGCCCTTAAAAGGACAGTCTTCCGGTGAAACTCGCAACTCGTCCGGGCTTTTTCGAGTTAGGATAATTTCTTTTTTCTCATTTTTATAATTATGCATACAAATCAATCGAAAAAATGCCATCAATTTGAAATATAGGGATATATTAAAATTATGTAAATATTTCTCCTTCCATTCTGACCGTGCTAACCTTACAACCATAACTTTTTGGTTTTCTGAAAATTCGTCTATAGATTCCATTATGTTTCAATTTATAAAAGAGCTTCTATTAAAAATAGTCCATACGTTCGACTAGACGGTGTATCGTTTACAGTGCAGGGATCTGTGAGAAATGATAAGACCAAAAGAGATAAATCGAACGTCTACAATGTCATTTCTCTCTCTCTCTCTCTCTCACTCTCCCTCCTCTCTTCCTCTCTCCCTGTCACTCTCTATGTTACGAAAGGGATTCGTAGATACTATTTTTCGATCGGTGAGAATAGGACGAACGATACATGCTCCTTATTGAAACGTCAGGTGCAGTTTTCGTGCTTCACAATGAAGAATCCACGTTTTTATTTTTATATCTGTATTTCGTATTTATCGTTTCTTCCAAAAGAGCACGTGCAGCTTAGTCTTTTTTGCAATAAGTCCAAACCCTTGTGACAATAGCTAAAAATGTGAGTGCAATTTTGATCAAAATCACATTTTTAAAAACCCTTCGTTCCCTTCACTAACTCTTCATTAGCTAAAGATCCCTCTATATTTGGTATATCTATCAAATGGAAAAAATTGTGTTAAAAATTATTTCATCGTTCGCCAAAAAAAATGGGAAAAAAGGCTTTTCTTGGACTTTCCAACGGGTTCTCCCCCCTTAAGAATCCGCAAACAATGCAAAAATAAGTTTCAAACAAGCGTAGAGCAAAATCGAACATTGTTGTGGATTTATAAAAATTGGATGAACTATTACAATTCCTTCCAAAAGTCCATAAATAAACGTCTCTATTTAAAAATTTGGTGTGCCAAGTGGATTTCCAAGAAAAAAAACTCCTCTCTTTCCCAAACGTCAAAGCTTCATTGTTCACGTGGCGAAGCGAATGATAGAGTTAAACGTAAGAAAAAAATGTTGAGTTTCAGCCGTGGACTTCTCGACGGGGTGGTTGGAATTGATCCAATGGGGATAATCATTGTTCTGGTTTGTGGCACGGGCCACAGCCAGATGTCTCTTTCATCGGCATAATACTGCCTCTGTCAACATTTAGCATTAGAATTTACGTCCTTCAAATATTAACAAAATCAAACTTTCTAAACTCAGCTTTCGAATCTCTTTTCATAACATAATAAATACATATTTTAATACAGTTGATTTATACGTCAGAGCAATAGAAAACAATTAATCGTGGAGACCTTTGGAAGCATGCAATTACAATTGTTTTCTTCATTGACACAGCCCCCTGACCATTTCGAGATTTGCTATTAGAACAGCATTGACTGCTGTTGACAAATAAATCAGACAATTCCTCATTCTAAACAGTAGTTCGCATTGGCCCTCGAATGCCTCGAAATACCAAATATTTCATTATGTCCAGTAGCTATGAATAGTTGAGCTGAAGAAGCTATTGATCGTAATAACTTGAAGGGAAATTTACGAGAAATTTTAAAGAAATTCATTCAACATTGAAGTGGAAAATTTTGCATTTCTACTAGAAACTCAACACAAAGTACTCAATGCCAGGTCCTACGTTTTTCGTCAGTGGAGGATAAACGTGTTTTCTTGGTAAAAAAAAAGAAAAAAAAAGAGTTGAGCTGGATCAGTATATCGTCTGTTTAAAGTTGTCGCGATCTTTTCATGGTTGTCATAGAATTTGCTGTCATTTGAAAACAAAAATTATTTTTGAAATGTCTTTGAAAATTGAAACTTTTGCCTTGAGCTTTTCGTAATGAATAATATCAAGTTTTCATCGTTGTAGAGTTGTCAAAAATGACTCGACATGTCGATTTATTTGTTCTTGTTGTACGATATTGCTTTTTTTCGTGAAGAACCAAAAGAATTGAAGAATTGTAAATCAAGATTACTCGTGAAATCTCGTGACTCTTTTTGTTTATTTATTTTTTTTGGGGATGAAAATATCGAACAAACCTGATAATTCTGGTGTGACGAGCTGTGTCCATGATTCTGGCTATGACCATTTTGGCGATGATCATTTTGTCCCTGATATTGCTGACGATAGCCCGAGGAACCAATCGACGATTGACTGCCCATCAGCGACCCACGAGGCAATCCCAGACCGAGGAGATCCGAGATCGACATGTCAACTGCGACTAAAAGTTACAAAAGCTTTAGAGACTGTATCCAAACATGTATATTTCTTTAGAGACGAATATACGTTTGGGCAGTCGGCAAAAGACTGAACTTTTTTTTTTACGTTGACAAACGAGAAACAACTTATCAACAGTGAAATGAGATCAGTCATCGTTGCTGCGACTGAATAATATCGATTGATATAGAGGGTGCAAAAAAAAAAAATTCTCCTGTTTTCGTATTTCATGAAAAATTTGACGTATTGTGCGTATGAATTTTCGTGTTTCGCATAAAGAAATTGATCTTAGAAAAAAAAAAACCAAAGTAAACAGAAACCAAACATCTTTCTATTTTCATGTTTTTTTCTTGACAAATTTAAACCCGAAACCAAATCGTTTAGGATCAAATCAAAGAAAAGCACAAAGTTATGTCACAAACGAGTTCCCGACCTCTTTTCCGAAAAATGGTTGTATTTTTTGAAGCCCAAAGACTAGAAGTGCATTTGAAGAATGAACATTTATCTAAAACTTGAAAATATGGCAAAAATGTAAACATTTGTCGTTGGCAACGTCCATTAAAGTTTTCAACTGAAAGAGTACGAAAAATATTGACAATTGGAAGAGAAAAAAAAAACCTAGAATAATGGCAAATATAATTTTATATATTTAAGCGATGGAATATTGAGCAGCATTTTTGAAATTACCTTCAGGATTGGATCCTTTGAAAAGCGGCGTATAAGGTGATTCGTAAGGTCGCATGGAGTGCGAGGTCTTGTTCGAGGTTGGTGGTAAATCGAGAAGCAAATTATTGATGGACTGCAATTGATGAATGTGATCTCGTTGATGGGACTGAATGTTGTCGCGAGTTTGCAAAAATTGTTCTTTTTCGCGTTGATATAATTGCATTTGTTCTCGTTCCGCGCGACGTTGCTGCTGCAATTGGATTGTGTCGCGTTGCTGTTGCAATTGCATTGCCTCGCGTTGTTGTTGCAACTGCAACGCATCGCGTTGCTGCTGCAACTGCAATGCATCGCGTTGTTGCTGCTGATGCTGCAGTTGCAGAGAATCCCTTTCTGGTGGCGACTGCAATTGCAATGGATCACAATCAATGTGTGACGAAAGTTGGAGGGATGGCTCGCGCTCCAGCTGTTGCTGCAATTGCACGGGATCTCTTTGCTGTTCGGCACGCTCGAGACTCTCCGCAGTTGTATTCTCCGCGTCGTAAGACATTACCAACTGAAAATTTGTCGTAATTCCATCTCTTTCAGTTTTTCAATCATTTCGTTTTTATTTTACATTATATTTTATTTGTTTCATTAAGAAATTGTGTAAATTGTTTTAAAGGTTTCGGATATGTAACAAATTGTAATTTACGGTTTTCTAACTTTGTTTAATAAAATGGAAATGAGCAATAAACATTTTATTATTTCAATATCAAATCCGTTTCGAAGAATGGCGGAAAAAATGCGAAATAGAAGGAATAAAAATTCACGATTTTATAGAAGACAGTGTGGAAAATTGTAAATTTCAAACTGATAATCAAATTGTTATTATTTTTGAATTTCCATTATTTACGTTACATTTTACGACTTCGATGGGTGAAGTGCAAAATAGAAAGAAAATTTGTGTTTTATCATTCGCTCAACGACGATATGCATGCAAACGGCTTCGTCAAATTACGGGGATAGTTTCAACATTTGATGAAAAGATCGAAAAAAAAATTAAGAATTTCGAACATTTTTATAATTAAAAAATGAACTAATTCGTTAGTATTATCGTAAATGTTTGTTCCAATTCAATTACCAATGCAGAGAATAATCGTTATTTCGTGAAATGTGATGAGGTGGAAAGATTCCGTCAATAAGTGGAAATGTTTTTCAACTGAATAAGCCACGACATTTGCTAACGACGTTAATCTACTCTTTTCTGCGCCATAAACTGCCCCGATACACTTAGACGTACCGTGTAAACTGAACAACAAATGTCGTGCCAAATTTGTGAATCTCTAGTTTGTGTCGTCATGCTCGCATAGAAACAACGAAATACAAAAGAAATATAGGGCTAGAAGGACAGGCGATACGAGTTCTGGGAATCGTAGGGTGCCAGGAAGAAATACGAGAGAAATAGATAAGGATCGAAGAAAGGAAGGAAAAACAAAATTCCTCAGGATCCGGATACATAAGAAATAGAAAGTACACTCTTAATAGAATCATAACTTTACAATTAGTTAGCAAAGGGCTAACAGTTCCGAGAATCGAACAAATTCGTTCGTGGAATTTAACGAAAAACAAACCCTCATGGAGGTGAAATTTGAAATTTGAGCCGATCTCGAAATTACTATCGTCGACTTGTATGGATACATAATAAATCGCGAACACTATATTTCACGTATTCTATAATTTAAACACAGCAAGCGAATTCCATAGACTCGATCATCACGACATGGAATATGTTCGAACGAAATACCGATGTTTTTGGTCTCGTGAATTCTCGTTATCCTAATGATTGACAAAACAGATTATCAAATTCGGCTTACAATGTTTATTTTTTCACTACAATCACATTTTTCCCAATTTTCATGAAGAATCGATCATTTTTACAAATCAACTAGGTTGTCGAATCAACGCTTCAAACGTAAAAAGATTTTATCAAGTTGTTTAAAAAAAACGTATACAAACATTTGTTGGTCATTTATATTTACATTTTACGATAATTCGGAAATTTTGGTAATTCGAAAATGCCCACAACACTATGTCCCAAAAGTTTATTCTGATTTCAGTGAAAGTAAAAAATGGAACAAAGAGTTCTCTCGTTCGAGACCACGTGTGTCGCGTGGCGCTTGTAACAAGCTGAAGTCGCGTCTTTGTTTATTTTTTCCTGTCGTATTATTTGAAGGGCATCGAGAGACTCGAGCAAGTATGTGTACATTTTAACGATACAATAAGCTTGCAATTTGACGACGTAGATTCTTGACACAAAAGAATACTTGATTGATCTTTATAATAAAAAGGAACACTAATTAGACGATGTAAATAATAAAATTGAGAAATTCGGTGAAAGAAAAGATAAACGGTCAACAAAGGGAAACAAATCTTACCTGTTGATACAGTGATGTCATCGTGGAGTCAAAAAACTAGATTTTTCAGCTTTCCTTCAGCTTTCTTCTTTCTTCTTTGTCACTCTTGCGATGTTCGCAATTATTAAACGTCCAGCGAACAAATAATTTTCAATATTTCGAGGAGCCGCGGAATGAACGCGTTATTCGAAATTCAAGCTCATCAAAACGATTCTACTATCGGATAAATAGTAAGAAAATAAATTTATAAGTAATTTTTAATGAGAAGGAAGAATAAAGAAATTACACTTGATTTTAATTCGAATAAATTAGTATATAAATTAACGACGAGTCACATTGATGAGGAAAAAGGGGAAAAACAAAATATTTTGTTTTTCGATAACGCTCGAGCGGGGCGAATAGACCCACCGGCAGATCGTGATGAACGATTTTACAAATATGTATTCGAAAGTTTCACTCGATTTACAATAATTAATTTATTCAAACAATAATGGATGCGCTATTTGTTGTATTGTTATTTATTGTCTCTTTGTTCGCGTTAGAAGAACAAATGCCCACAAATGTTAGGTTTTGGGAATAAAGATCACGATACGCCCATTCTTGTCCGCGACCCTCGCGCTCGCGAACTGAATTGAGGATTTGGCGGGCGACAGTGCACGCTCGAGTTTCTATTCCCGAGGGAGGGGGAGAGGGAAAAAAGAGGAGAGAAGGAAACCACGTGAATCCAGCGACGCGAGAGTAAAAAAAAAACATCTTCTGATTTTCCAACACGTGATCGGCCAATCACGTGACTGGCAATATGTTTTCTTGTTTACTATCAGAAATGAGAATTTTGTTCGGAAAATAAAATGCGTTAAATAACTGTGTGGGAAAATAATGATTTTGTTCGGAGATTTATTTATTCAATTTATTTTTCAATATTCTATGTGCGCTGTTGATGAATCCATCATTGGATATTCGGGACTCATTTCACGAGTCGAATAATTAACAACTACTTCGCCCGAGCGTTCACCTTTGTCCGACGTATTTCCTTCGGTTTTGCCAGAGTCTTCGCCCCATCGGGAAAATAAGTTAACCCGGAGCTTGTTGATGTCCATACTTTGAGATCCCGTTGGTCCCGCGTTCGAATTTTCACCTGTTTCTGCTGTGCTCTCTGCCGGGGCACGCTCCTCGGGAAATTTGTATTTTGGCATGGTCGTTGGAGCATCTGAGAAATTTATTCGTGTCAGATATTTCACGATCAGGTGAAAAAACCAGACCAAGAAAAAATTATAATGATATTTTAAAAAACAAACAAGATAATGAAATACAATATCTTTTCGATTTTTTCATTTCAAATTTTCTCGCTTTTTTTACGGCCTCTAATTATTATTTTTTCGTCATAATAAGGCGAACAAGTAAGAATATTAATAACACGACGTGAGCGATTATTAGATCCTCGGCCGCATAAAAATAGTAATTTCGTTTGTTTATTTTTGCTTGAAATTCAAAAGATTTCACTCTCAAGTGACCGTATCGTTTTTGCACTTGCCGAGGATGAAACAATGCAGCGAAAATACAATCGAAGAAGTATTTTTAAGGCGATCTATCCGTCAAGGGCTCGGTAAAAATCCTGCTCCACAATTTTCTCCGCGACAGTTGAATTCTCGAGAAAATAAGATTCACAGGTTGTTTTCCGATTATTTATAATATAATTATTGATAATTCAACTGTGTTGGAGGCGAATTCGAAACGAGATTTTTAGCGACCCAACGGCTGATGAATCGCGTTCTAAATCGCAACAAAATGCCTCTGATCATAATTTATGATCGTGTCATAATTGAAATTGTGTACCAGGAAATGGTGGTGATTCTTCAATTAATTGCTCCATCACATATCCGAGCATCGTGGTTGTAAAGGTATCGTCTCTCCTTAAGCCGAGAGCTCTGTGAAAAGCGTCGACGGCTTCTTGGGTGTTTCCCACCAAAGAATGAATAAAACCTATAGCCGAATACGTCGAAGGATTCAGAGGATTAAGTACCAAAGCCTGAAAACAATTGAAAAATACAATAATCCTCATTTCGTAATTCTTGGGAAAATTCAACGAAAATGGCTAAATTTTATAATACCTGTTGATGATACTCTAAGGCCTCATCGTATTTTTTCATTTTTCTACACGTGTGACCAAGATTATTTAAAAGAGCTTCCCACTTGCTTGGTAATATAACGTTTTTCATACCACCTTGAATCCTCTTCATGGCTTCTTTGAATTGTCGTTCTGCGGTTTTGTAACTAAAACATGTGTAAATTCACGATTACAAGATCAATTCTTCGTTGGACAAAAAAAAAAGTTATGGAAAAGACATTTTCTTTTGGAAAACTATCGGAGAAATCGGATCAAGTTTTTTCGTGGTTTATAATATATATTTTGAGAAGTGTTCTCAATTTATTTATGTGTAAATAGTTATTTATCAAGACGTTCCTCTACGTTTTTTAAATTGAATAGTTTCTCAAAATGTAAAAAACCATGTTTTCGAACACGAAAACCGTGATTCAATTAGTCCAATAGATTACGAGGAAGAATCCATTGTCTCTACGCGTTTTTGAACACGTTTTTTGTCACGTACTCTAAATTGTAAAAAGATATGACCCCCGTTTCGTGAATGACGAAAGGATCGTTAGGTGCGATGCTTTGGGCTTGTTGAAAAAACTTGTCTGCGAGTTTGAGATTATTTGTCAAGCCACATTCCAAACCGATGTAAAGTAAAGGAAGATGGCAGCCTTTCATTAACTGCGAAGCCTTGAAATACGCTGCCATTGCTTGGTCGTGCTCGTTTTCAGCAGCAAATGAATGCCCGTAAGCCAGCCAAGCTGGACCGAAAAGTCTATCGAGCGCCGTGGCTTTCGCTAAATATCGTCTCGCGTGATCGCTTTTCCCTGGAATAATGAAAAGTAGAAGGCATTTGAAGAAAAACGATAAATCCGCCACTTTTCTTCTACAAGTAACCAAAACCTGTAGAATATTTGTTATTTTTAAATAAACGGAATGGCCGTTTCGTGCCTTTACCTATTCCAAAGTAATAACAACCAACCGCGAACCAAGCGAGAGCCATGTCCGGATACAAGTCTACTAATTTGTGCGCTAAATAGAAAAGTGCTGTAAAATAAAATAAAATAAACGTTAGGGCATGTTTCAGAAAATTGTAAATCATTCACTGGTTTTAAACGAATTCTTTATTTTTAATTGCTACATAATTTTGCTCACCGTTTGTTTTTTTCAATTCAACCAAACATGCTATGTGTACTGGTAAACAGGAACTGTGGTACGGATCCTTTTTTAATATCCTGTAATTAATATCAATGCAAATTACACTAATTTTCGAATATACACTAAACATTGTCGAATTTTTCGTTTTGCGTGACAAAGTATGTTGACTAACGATTCAGAATAATGTGACACTGGCATTAAGAAATTTAATTTAGACGTGATCGATCGAGAGTTTTGATGAAATTAAGAAGGTTTATGTTTTTTGTTATTCGAGAATCTATTGTTCAAGAGAATGACACAATGACACGAGGAATTTCATGTTAAATTAATTAAACTCGAAATTGTCATGCTCACCGTTCCGTAAGAGAGAAACATTGATGATAATCGCAATTGTAGTACAATCTCTCGGCTTTTGAAACTTGCATATCAAGATTATCTTGGAGTCTGTCTGACACCAAAATACCAGATACGCTGCAAGTTATTGAAGGTTGATCCTCTGTCGGTACTTGATACTTTTTCAATTTGCTCTCATACAAAAGTCGCAGAAGATCGCGTTCTGCTTCGGTGCACTGCTCGTTCAGAGGCAAAGATTCCAATAGTTCTCTCTCTGGGAATACATCAACAGGATTAAACTCTTTTCCATTTTGTTTTATCAAAAAATTTGTTTGCCAATTTTGATACCTTCACTAGCCGATAGCATTTGATTCTGTACAAGAGCTTCGAAAGCCTGATAATTGTAGACATCGCATTGGAGAGCGTGCTTGTAACATTCCATTGCAACTGTTCTGTTGTCCGTCGCTTCGAAAACTCTCCCTTTTACGTAAGCTATGGAACTTTGGATCTATTCGAATTTGACAAATTCATAAACATAAATTCATTGTTGAAGGTGATTTACACACGTTTCTCAGCCAATAACTGTATCGATTCTGAATTTCGACAGTTCCTCGAACATTCAACTATCTTTGAAACTCTACGAAACTTGATTCTTGATAATTACTTTTTCGAAAAGTACTTACTGTTTGAATGAAATATTTTTTGACAAGCAATAAGACAATTTTTTCTTTTGTGGAATTGACGAAATTTTTCGTCAATCTATACTCACATTTTTTGGCGCATCCTGCATCATCAGAGCGTTATCTGCAAAGCTGACACTGGACTGGCTCATGCTCGTACAACTTTCAGATTCCTTTATCACCTGAAGCGCTTCGCTGTATTCTTTTGCTTCCAGCAAACTCCTTACCACCAAGTAGTGACAAGAAAGATCCGTCTACAAAAATTTTGAACCACAAGAGTGACGTCTTGAATGCATAACTTGGGGAAAACATAACTGTGATATCAAGATTTAAAAAAAATGTGATATAAAGAAAGAAAAGTTGAGAATTTTTTATTTCTATGATAAAATACCTTCTCAAGACCTCGGCTTCGTATCAAATGTGCAGCACGATGGTACTGTTTCATGAGATACATACATTGTGCGAGTGAACACAAATCCTTGGGATCTTCGTTACTCAAGGAGACAACTTTGTCCGCCCAAAATAACGCAGCGCTGTACAGATGCTGCATGAATAAACAATTCGATGCACCGACAATAAGAAAACAAATAAATATCGTTAATAAACGAAGCATTTGACGTTTAACTTGTCACGACTACCGGTACTCACCAAATCGATGTATGATTTAACGAGCTTCCGACAATTATCTAAATTAACACTTTTCGTATCCAATAAGTTTTGCATTCCATTGGAATCGACGTCGCTGTCCCGACGAGCCATTATTTCATTTGATTTATTCCGTCAAGATCGAGATCATAAATGTTCCGCAGAGGTTATGTTAGGTTATGTTTACGATTGATGACAATTTTCAAACGATACAGTCGTCCATTTTTTCATTTCGTTCTTGGGGGATGGGAACTTCGAACACGTTAGACGCGGGATTCGAGCGCGTCCAAACGGCCTTTTTATGGGTCTCATAAACAGGACATCGACACAACACGATCGTCACAAAACAAATATCAAGGTTAGCAGTTATTTTGTACTTTTTGTACCGGACTACTTGATGTGCGATGGTAATACAGGGCTGCAAGCTGCAACATAAATGGAAATAATAATCTTTCCGTCCAACTAGAAATTATGGTTTCTCTGTCGCTTCGATCGTCTGCGTGTGCCTGCCAAAATCGTTTTCATTTTATTCATATACGTTATACAAACAAAAAATGTGGACATTTGTCATTTGACCATTGTTTTTTGAATCTATACATTTTTTAATAATCTTCGTTCTTTTCCTATAAAAAGATAATGTTCATGGCCATCAGTTATTGAATTGCAAACTGGACTGTGCATGAAGAAGCATGTTCGATACGCTATATGAGCACAGAGAAAACAAACACGTTGAGTCAACAACACATGTCGAACCATGATGTCTGGTTTTATCCGATTTCTTTTTCTCCTAAACAGTTCTATCTTTTTTACGTAATCAAGACCTTATCAAATCGCTAAAATATTGTTCGAAATAATATCCGATTTACACAAACGTGATCATTTCAGTTGAAACTTCCAGAAAACAGCAACAATTAGAGAAATGCGCAGCAGAAAACTAATTTTTTTTTCGTGTTCCTTTTTATTCGATAATGACTTGTTTTTTTTTTCGAATAAACTGTTCAATTACGGATATCGTCGTAGCTCTTCCATGATCGAATATACTTAATTGGATTGATCTTGTGACAAATGTCGAAATTAGTTCAGCTGTGTGATCTAATGAATGGCAAGATCCGATATCTTATCGCGTAGTTACGTTTGTTCATAGTTATCATATTACCATTTACGGTCACAAGAAAATTTTGGGGTTACACAGGGTTTGCACAGGTGAATTGAATGGCCATCCCAATGATCAGCGCCCTGGACAAGGGTATATATTAAGCTGATTTCGAAATATCAACGGTTATTGAACATCCAGAGTTTCTGCAAAGCAATTCTCTGTCTATCACGTAAGTAACGATTCTAAAATTCGATTTATCAAGACGATCTATTAGTCGGGTGTCTGCGAGCGGTGCCCAAAAACAGATACACTTTTTTTTAAGAGATTCTGAATACTTCGAGAAAAAGAATGGTTACATTTTCGTCGCTGCGCAAAAGCGAACAACGTGTAACTTATATTTCGCTTGAAAAAAGTAGCTTGTCCCAAACAAAAGAAACGCGCAGTAGGATTTTTGTCGGGCGCACAGCTGATAGATCTCTTTGTTCGTGAAGTAGGAACAAAAAACGTGAATTTCATTTGAATATATGAGTATGCTCGCTGAAAAAAATGTACGATTCCAAACGATAAATCGTGTTCGTTTTTAATTTGTTCGTTCGGTAATGAGTAGAATTAAAATCTGAAATTTTAATTAACCAACGTTCCTGAACTGTAGTAGTTCAATGAAAATATTTCGATAGCGTTTTTTCAAACATTTTGATGGGACAATACGGATCAATAGTAAGGAATGTGTTATAAAAAACGAATCTTAGAAAATCTTACGTTAATAATATTGAATTGACCTTCAAGGAACACGAAATGTTCTGATTAAGAAGTACGGATTAATCGACAATACAAGGACTTCACAATGTCATTAGCAATCAAAATGAGCATGACTGGGTTATTGGTGCTGAGTTACCTTGCAACAAGCTCTGCCGGCGTAAGTGAAAATCGCTTTCCGATCCCGAAAATAGAAGGATATTATAGCAAATAATGTGAAAATTTTTATAGTCATTTCTTCTCGGTTACGGATCAATAGTGGCCATAAAAAAATGCCAGTAATATTTATTCGAACGATACTCCAATAGACAGATTTAATGAAGAAAAAATGAATCATTTTTATCAACAATATCAATACGCATAAATTAATTTAAAAAAACATCATTTATATAAATCAAAATACCAAAATTTTGACATATCTCTAACAAATGGATTCTTTTTTTTCTATATTAAAAGTACATGGAATCTCAGAAGTGTCCTCCCAATTGGACTGGAAATTTCTCGTATCCAGATCGCTGTGAATTGTATTTTCAATGTTTGAATGGTGTACGAACAGTTAAAACATGTCCTATAGCAACAACATTTAATCCCATGACAACCAGATGCACTCATGATCCAAATTATTTGACTTGTGGGGAAGGTAAAAATTTTCTGAACATTTCAATTTAAAAAAAAGACATAAGTTGTTTGAAATAAAACAATTTGAGTAAGGCATTGAGCATTAACGATAATGTGATTTATTTTTTAATTTTTTGCATAGATAAATTTATGGCGCCTCCATACGGCAAAAACATAATCCGCTAGGACATGATTTCCGGTCGATTTATCAAAGCTGTTCATGTAAAAGCAAAAGGCATTTCGACAAGTTTTAATAAATGATGTTGAAAAAAGAAAAATTTCGGATGGAAAATCCTACTTATTTATCGTCCGCATATTCCCCGAAAATCCACACACTCGACTTATCTTTTTTCTCCAAATAAATCTCTTTGTCGTCGTACAGTCGGTTTTCCGGATAATATTAACGTTTTAGAGAGTTAAAATTAAGCGGATTATCAATAGTGCGCCATGGTAAGCCACTGAACGACCTCCAAGAGATTTGGAAGAATAAAAGTCGCTTTATTTGCTTGGGGGAGGGCTAAATTTTGGAATTCATGTTCCGAAAAAGTAGTTGATCACCGAACGATCCAATTGCGATACTACGAACCACCGTACGACCTCCGAAACACTTGTAGATTATAATCAATTCATTCGACTGTGAAATCTCCGACAGAAAATATCTCGAATCTTCTACGAATTCTTTCACAATTTGAAACATGATGATTTAGCACCATAGCAAATTTACAAAAAAATTATAGAACAATTATTTTGCGAGACGTTTAGCTTTGAGAAGTGGATGTGCGTGAAAAAATTGTACAGTAGATTTTTCGATAATGATCGACAACTGTATCCATGCACCGACTTCAATTTTCTATATAATTATCTTGAATTTCAACCGTTGCCAGTTTGACGACGTGTCTGTTTGAATTAATCTCAGCAGATCATTAATCTTATTATTGTGACGTACACGATATTTGCACTGGGTTTACATGGGTGATTTTATTATCTACGTGGTTATCGGAAATGGCTAATGAGGATGTATAAAAAGCCGAATTCAAAACGACAAGAGTCATTTAACGTCCGGGATTCCTGCAAACCGTTCTTCGTCTACACCGTAAGTATGAATTTCTCAAATTATTCAATAATTCTGAGTTGATCAATTGAATAATTCCAGAAAAGCGAAACTTAATAGAAAAAAAAGAACAAAATTTCTTTAAATTTATATAGAATGAAACGTGTAATTAGTGGTTGGGAAAAAAAAAATTAATATAGAGAGCGTGAATGAGTGAATGGAAAAGAGAGAAACGTTTCGATTGATAAAACTCAAACGAAGAAAAGTGACGAACTATCATATAACATTGAATAATATGTTTCGATTGATTAGGAAAGATTTCCATCGAAAACACAAAGTCTACAATGTCTTCAACAATAAAAATGAGCATAGCTGGATTATTGATTCTCAGTTACCTCACAATAAATTCTGAAAGCGTAAGTCAAAATGATTTTTACTATAGAAAAACATTAGCACATAATATGAAAAGTTTCTTTGTAATTTTTTGCCATCTACGATTGATTACGTCAATGGACGAATTTAAACGATACTTCCTCAGATAATCATAATGAAAAACAGTAAATCCTTAATCAGTATAAATATGCAGCAATTTTGAAAATACAGAGTTTTCTGTAAATAGTCAATAAAACTTTGAGAATGATTGCTTGGGTCGCAACTTCTCAGAATGTTAAAATATGATCATTTTTCTAAAAGTCTCGGAACGTTAAACTTATCAGAACTTCTCAAAATGTTGAAACATGATCCTACCAAAAGTCTCACAATTTTTATGGTAATTTTTTGAATGAATATACTTGATCAGACGCTTTACTCGATGCCTAAAATAATCATTTAAAAACACATCGAAATACGTATGAAGAATTCAACATCATATCGAGCATGTTGTTGTAGGCCCAGTGCGATCTATCGAAGTTTGATTCACTGTTATCGCAACGCCTTTTATATCAATTATGTAAATTATAATAGCCAAAATTTGACATATTTTAATGAAAATCATATTTTTTAACTATTAATTAGTACGTCGCAATTCCTTCGTGTCCTCCTGACTGGACTGGAAGACTGTCATATCCGAATCACTGCGAACTATACTTCGAATGTTCAAATGGTGAACGAACAGTCGAAACATGCCCCTTATTAACTTCATTTGATCCCAAAACATTGGAATGTCGACCAAATGAAAGTTATTCAGGTTGCGAGAACGGTGAGCTTTTGAGAATTTTCGCAAACGATTTCAAAATCTATAGATACACCGCGTAAAAATGGTTCCAATATGGCATTTTACGAGATTTACATTAGTGATAACTTTATTAATTTCTATTTATTGTATTTTTTTTTTAAATTGTATTTTTTTTATTGAATATTCATTATTTATTTTTTCATTTCATTGATAGATGCGTATATGACGTATTCACATGGAAAAAAATGATGGATTCGGAGATAGACTTGGATGAGTTTAACATCACCACGTGTATGCATATGCAAAAAACATAAATAAATAAATAATGTTGGAAAAAAAATGAATTTCGATGTGAAATGGCGTTTATTTTCTTGTCTGTTTTCTCCAGACAAATCTTTATCCCTGTCAAGTCTACATGCATAAATTTTACTGTCTCAAATATACGAAAACTACTAAAAACCGATGGTAATCGATTGAATGGTTTGTCGCCGTAAGGATTAAATTTACCCAAACTCCTAAATGTAATAGCATTTGATTGTGTCTACCAAACATCCATAATGACTGACTGTTGAAAAGGGTAAACCCTGTGAGTAATTACGAACCCCCCTTCGAGTAATCCAACGTTTCATAAAATGACTGTGGGTCACAAAATTGACTTCCCCAAAATCCAGGTCGCTAATGCGGATTCAGTTCATGGATCAGAGTCACATAAAACCTGGCTGCGTTCCCTTAAAGACAAAATGCATCAGGTGACAAGACAATGAGGCTATAAATCTTTTCTTTTAAACTAGAAAATATATCGTAACAGAAATCTCTAATTGGTATTTCATTCTCTACATTTATTTCCGGTAAATTATTCATTGATAAAGAAATGAATAGAAAATGTAGAAAACGCATGAAAAACGAACATGAAGCAAAAAAATTCGTTTTATTTTTCGATTAAAGTTTATAGTTGGTATTGTGGTTACCGTAAATAATTTTTGGCAAAAAAATGTTTTATACAAATTGCGAGCACAGGTCATCTAATGTGTTTTTATTTATATGAAATTTTTCACGTCCATTTACAGGAATTCACTTCCACTTTCAATTATTATGGGTTGAACGTAGCATCCAATTATTGTGAAGATTAGACACCCATTTGACTAGTCTAGTCACTCCTAATGACTCTTGAGATCCGCCATAAAGTTGGCACCGAAAAATCGAATTTTCATAGCACAGGGTTTAAAAGGTGTCTAATCGACGTGAAATCGTTTGTTGGTGAAGAATTTATCGATTCAACCATTTATCACGTAATATTAACGTCGAAAAGTGAGCATTAAGGATGATTGGTAGTGACTACACTAGTCAAACGGATGTTATATTTCCACAATGCAACGATCAACACATGATTTGATTGATTGACGCTGAATTTATATTGCAAAATGTTTTGTTGGCATAGAAAAATATTCATAACTATAGATTTGCTTCATTATTAACTGCATTATTCCATGCACGAAGTCATATTGTCATTGACATTTTTAGAAGTTTGATGGTGAATAGTTCAGCGATTTTGATTTACAATACTTTTTTTTATTTGTTTCGGCGTTTGCATAGGAACATATTCATTTCAAAGATTCTAACACTTTTTTATTTGAATAGTATTTAAAAAAAAAAACTATAATTATTACTCAAGCCTAAGTTAATTGAACCTCGAATAACGGCTTTAAAAAAACTTACGTCACAAGAGCGTCATTTGACTAGACTTGAAAACGACCGTCACTTCGCATCTCTACAAGCCTAAGAATGTTCAAACCTAGAGTGTCTGCCGATTAAATGGAGGCAAAAAATGGTTGAGACAAATGATACCGTTCCGAGAAGAAATTGTTGCAAAAAATCATCTCATGATTCTCATTTTAACATAATTACCCTTTTTGGCTAGTTCTTTTTGTAGTAAAAAATGCGGCGTTCAACGAGGAAATGGTGATCGTACTAGCGAAGTGGGGATATCGATCGCGTAAGGGAAGCTGTACATCTATATAGAGATTGGGGCTGAAATGAAAACTTCGAAAAATCGTTTTCTCTAAAAACGTAGCAATTCACCGAAAATTCTTTCAAAGGAAGTCTTGTAATATCGAAATGACGCGCAGTGGGTTGAATTTTACAACCAACTTAAAATTGACCGATTTAAGTCTGAGGAACAAACGTTCGAAGATCCTCGCATAAAAGAGGTATACCATTGAGGGAAATAAAATATGACCGCGGTGGTTAGTCCTAAGCCTCAATACGGCGCGTCATGAACACGGTAATAACTCACGACACGAGATTTTGAACTTTGAGGAAAGGGTATTCGACGGCAAGACCCGACAGAGGCGCAACGATCATCGGTCTCGTCTTCGACCTGCTGCACCTGCTTCCCCCTCCGAACTCGCTCCCCTTAATTTTCCAAGAGTACAAAAAGTCGGCCCGAGCGAGGGCCGAAACTAGCCATTCACACCAGTGACGCGGTGAGCTGACGATCTAGTTGACCGAGTTCTTCGAGTTGGTGTGTACCGTTGGAATCCGAACCTACAAAACTTGACGGGAACATTATCATTTCATTACAAATTAATACAATCTCGATAGCATCGAGAACAAAATTTTATAAAGTGAAGTGATAGTAAGTGAAGTGATAGTTTCAATTAATTTCGCCGTATAATATGGCAGACTTTTTGGATTCCGAGGCTGAGGAGAGTGAGGTAAGTGTATATGTTATACGCGTATAAATAAGACACGATTATTATGCGGTCAAAACGAAAATCTGTCAGACGCACTTCGTTCATCATCTTTTGCAATACACCACGACTTTTTTATCACGCCATAACCGGGCGTTCTCATTAACCATGTTCATCAACTTCGAAATAACGCGATTATTCTTTCGGTGCTTTAGGAGGAACAACAAATGGATCACAGTGGAAAGAAGAAAGCTAAAAAAGCCAAAGCAATGGAGGAAAGTGATGAAGAGGAAGATGGTTAGTAAAAATCTCATGATACTCCGAATTCGGTAAATTCTCTCATTTTCTGCCTATTTCACGTGAGTCGTACATTCCCCGAAAATAAAGTCATCATATGATAAGGAGATATTAGAAAATGAAAACCATGCGTGATTTCTAACCAAATTTCATTGAGAGGATCTTGCAGACTGGTGCAAAAAAAAAAAAACTCATTCTTGACAAATTGGTCATATTGAGAATTCTTCAGATCTTGAGCAAAACAGATTACAAGAGCAGAAAAATGTGGTGCAAGCACATTTATTCCAAACAATGTTGTGAATTGTGCAAGAGCTAACTGTGGCTCCGTGCTCCGTTTCTTAAATTCTGTTTTCTTTTAACTTTTCAAACAATCACATTCAACTTAATGTTTATAAATCAAATGTGAAAAAAATCATTTATTTTGGGAACAGTGCTTGTAAGTTATTCTCTTGGGAGGTCTTGCATAACCGTGGAAGTTTCTGAAGTGCGGGGAAAGTAGATATGGAGCAACGTCATAAGTCTGACAAAACCTGAAAGCTTGCATTAATTGATTTCACAATATATTTTCCCATCTTTGAGCTACTTTTCTATATTGAAACCACTGAATACTCAGCAGAAAATGACAAAACTTACTCTATATGTTGCACAGATTGATGATTATGTAAACCAAAGTGTAAAAAGTTATATATTCATTTGTTTTATCATCACAGATGATGAAGATCGATTGCGAGAAGAGTTGAAAGATCTCATCGACGACAATCCCATAGAAGAAAGTGATGGTGAAGACAGTGACGCGTCTGGAACATCCAAAAAGAGAAAAAAGAGCGACGATGAAGATTTTGATGATCGTTTGGAAGACGACGATTATGATTTGATAGAGGAAAATCTTGGCATAACGGTCGAAAGGGTAAGATCATATTTTCTGAATGCTTTTTCCCTTTTTTCACCTCAACGTTGTAGGTTCATTGGATATTTCAATATTTTGTTTAATTTATTTTGTTTAGAAACGCTTCAAACGTCTAAAACGGGTGGAAGATCGAGAATCTGATGATGAGGAAGAGCAACAACCCGGTGAAGAGCGTGACGCTATTGCCAATGAGCTGTTCGACGGAGGCTCCGGTGATGTAAGTTCAATTATTCATTTGAATTATTTATTTCTCAAGAAAGTGTTTTATGGACGTTCATCAAAAAAATAGGTTCAACAACATTATCATTTGATTTTGGGATTTTAATAATTCCATCTCGATAGTTAACTGTTTCAAACATCATTTGTATGTGTTTTGATATTTAAAAAAAACGATTCAATAATGAGAAAGTCTTGAAATGAACGTTCGAACGTGTAATAAGTATTACGACGTTTTAATGAGTTTATGAGTTAATGAAGTGCACTTTTAAAAAGTTTAATGAGTCATAACTTAAACAGAAATCAAGAAGTGAAATCGGAATAAACGCTCGGATAATGACTTTAGTGTTTGAATGAATTGGTGCAGCAATTGGTAAAACTTATTTCCGTGTTCATTACGTTATTTTTAATGCAATCTAATAATTGAAGGAGCGGGATGCTCCGATGGTATGTGTGAATTGGAACACACTCGAATCGCAATCAAAAACTTATCGAAGCA
Organism: Campoletis sonorensis; assembly: GCA_013761285.1. NCBI lineage: Eukaryota > Metazoa > Arthropoda > Insecta > Hymenoptera > Ichneumonidae > Campoletis > Campoletis sonorensis. The sequence goes on from JACEOJ010000145.1 coordinate 3,847,857, forward strand.
AATTTTTCGTTTTTCTTTTTATTAAAAGAGTTAATAATGATTTTTATTGGACAGGAGGATGAACGAAGAAGCGAAAGGAGCCATAGACCCGAAGTCGAAACATTCGATGAGGAGGGTAGCGAAGGAGAGTATTCGGATGCCGATGATTTTATTGTGGACGATGACGGCAGACCGATTACCGAGAGAAAACGAAAGAAGAAGCCAATATTTTCTGACGCGTATGTATACTTTTTTCAACATTAAGAAGAAAGAAAATTGCCGAAAATTTTGCACAAATTCGATGGTTTTTTTTAACAATTTTTTCGGTTTTTTTATTCAGTGCTCTCCAAGAGGCCCAGGACATATTCGGTGTCGATTTTGACTACGATGAATTTGACAAGTACGGTCAAGAGGATTACGAAGAGGAGGAGGATGAGGAAGAAGATGAATATTTGGACGATGACGGAGATGGCGAAAGACCGCGTCGTCCTAAGAAAAAGTCGAAGAAGAGACGAACTAGGAAAAGTATCTTCGAGATTTATGAACCCAGCGAACTCAAACGTGGTCATTTCACCGATATGGACAATGAGGTAAGACTTCCGCCCGTAAACAGTTGTTATTTTTATGAAAGCACACCTTGTGCACCGTTTCAGAAGGTTTTTTTTACAAAACCAGCCTTTTAACGACGTAGTCTGATTTTTATTTTTCGAACTTGGAAAAAAACTGTACATGTTGGTCAACGTAGATTTTTTTTCTTTCCGGGAAATGCTTTATAAAAATGCTTCAATAGTTCTGCTAACAAATCATTATCCCGGGACTCTTCGGACAAATAATTAATAATAAATATAACTTTTTCACGTAGATTCGTAATACCGACGTACCGGAGCGGATGCAGCTACGATCAGTGCCAGTAACGTCAGTTCCTGAAGGTTCGGACGAGCTCGACCTCGAGGCCGAATGGATCTACAAACAAGCATTCTGTCGCCCAACGATATCAATTCAAGATGCTCATTTGAACGACGAAGCGAAAGAGCGTGCCCGAAAGGGTCCTCAAACAGTGGGAAAAATCAAGAAAGCACTTGATTTCATGAGGAATCAATACTTCGAAGTTCCTTTCATATCTTTTTATAGAAAAGAATACGTGCTTCAAGAGTTGAACATCAACGATCTCTGGAAAGTTTACAAGTACGATGCAAAGTGGTGTCAATTGCGTCAGAGGAAAGAGAATTTATTGACGCTTTTCGAAAAAATGCGAAATTATCAACTGGACGAAATCATGAAAAATCCAGACGCTCCGCTTCCGGATAACGTTCGAGTGATCAAGGAGGAAGATATCGACCGTTTGAAGAACGTACAAACGACCGAAGAACTCAGCGACGTTCATCATCATTTCATGCTCTACTACAGTCAAGATATACCGAGCATGCAAGAATCGGTGCGTCTCAAAGAGAGAGAAGCAAGACGCAAAGCTAGAGAGCAAAAGCGTAAACAGCAGTTGATGGAAGCTGAGGAAAATGGAACAGAGCCACCGCCGGAAGACGAATTGAACATCGAGGACGAGGAAGAACCTGACGACATCCTGAAACAGGCGGTGAGAACGGGTCCTTATTCGATATGTAGAAAAGCGGGTCTTGATACATTTGCCAAAAAGTTTGGTCTCACTCCTGAACATTTCGCTGAAAATCTTCGTGACAATTATCAACGCCACGAAGTGGATCAAGAACCGTTCGAGCCCACAGCGGTGGCGGCTGATTTTTGCGGTCAAAAGTTTCAAACAGCCGACGAAGTTGTCAAAGCTGTTCAATTGATGGTCGCTTTTCAATTGGCACGAGAGCCACTTGTACGAAAATGTGTTCGTGAAATGTACATGGAACGAGCAAAAATATCGGTGCATCCAACGAAAAAGGGCATGAAAGAGATCGACGAGAATCATCCGATCTACGCGATGAAATATCTCAAGGACAAACCTGTACGCGATCTCGTTGGTGATCAGTATTTGAAACTCTCCATGGCCGAAGACGATAAACTCATCACGATAACACTCAGCGACGTTATTGAAGGCAACACCAGCAGCAATTACGTCGATGAGATCAAACAGCTGTATTACAGGGACGAATTCAGTAAAAATGTTCAAGATTGGAACGCCCTGAGAGTGGGCAGTGTCGAAATGGCAATGAATCGCATGGTCATACCGGACTTGAAGAAAGAACTTAAAGCCAATCTCATCACTGAATCGAAAGAATGTGTCATGCGAGCTTGTTGTCGAAAAATGTACAATTGGATAAAGGTTGCTCCTTACACGTGCAAATTTCCTGGTGAGGAAGACGAGGAATGGAACACGAGCAAAGGAATTCGTGTGATGGGGGTCGCCTACGTTCCTGATTATTCTCAAGCAGCGTTTGCCTGTATCGTTGCTCCCGATGGCGAATGTACGGATTACCTGAGATTGCCACATCTTTTAAAACGAAAAAATGGATATCGAGAAGACGAGAAAATGATGAAAGGAGCTGATTTACTCGCCATTAGAAACTTCATTGCAACGAAAAAACCTCATGTTATCGTTATTGGTGGGGAATCAAGAGAAGCTACGATGCTCGTCGAAGATCTCAAAGAGTGCATCGCGACTTTGACCGAAGAGGAACAATATCCTCCGATACAAGTTGAAATATGCGAGAACGAACTGGCGAAAATCTATTCGAACAGTAACAAGGGAATCTCCGAATTTCGTGATTATCCAATATTATTGCGAGAGGCTATTTCTCTAGCGCGTCGGCTCCAAGATCCTCTTGTTGAATTTTCACAACTGTGCACACCGGACGAAGAAATATTGTGTCTGAAATATCACGCTTATCAGGACCAATTGCCAAAAGAGGAGTTGCTGGAAAATATTTATCTCGAATTTGTGAATAGAGTGAACGAGGTTGGCGTCGACATCAACAAGGCTGTGCAACAAGCATATTCTGGCAATCTTTTACAATTTGTCTGCGGCTTGGGACCGAGAAAAGGTCAGGCATTGATGAAAATGTTGAAACAAACTAATCAGAGACTGGAGAACCGTACACAGCTGGTGACCGCTTGTCACATGGGTCCCAAAGTTTTTATCAATTGTGCTGGATTCATCAAAATTGATACGAACAGCCTCGGTGACAGTACTGACGTTTACGTCGAAATCCTAGACGGCTCCAGGGTCCATCCTGAAACTTACGAGTGGGCGCGAAAAATGGCTGTTGATGCTTTGGAGTACGACGACGAAGACACCAATCCCAGTATGGCACTCGACGAAATTCTCAGCTCACCCGAGCGTCTCAAAGATCTTGATCTCGATGCTTTTGCTGAAGAACTCGAGAGGCAAGGATTCGGCAACAAGTGCATAACGCTTTACGATATCAGAGCTGAATTGAACTGCCGATACAAAGATCTTCGGGCTCCTTATACCTCGCCAAGTCCTGAGAAACTTTTTGACATCCTCACCAAAGAAACACCCGAGTCTTTTTACATTGGAAAATTGATACTCGCTACGGTCGCTGGAATAAGTCATAGAAAACCACAAGGCGATCAACTCGATCAAGCTAATCCTGTACGTAATGATGAGACTGGGCTTTGGCAATGTCCATTCTGTTTGAAAAATGATTTCCCTGAGCTTTCCGAAGTTTGGAATCATTTCGACGCCGGCGGATGTCCGGGAAAGGCAACTGGTGTCAGGTTGCGACTTGACAATGGAATTTCTGGATATATCCATATTAAAAATTTATCGGACAAACACGTTGCCAATCCTGGAGAAAGAGTCACCCCCGGACAGATTATACATTGCCGAGTTATAAAAATCGAGGTTGATCGCTTCAGCGTTGAGTGTACGAGCAAAACCAGCGATCTCGTCGATAAGAATCACGAGTGGAGGTAAATATTCATCGAGTTTATATAATTCTTCATAATATTTCAAAACTTCGCCTCAGCAATCAAATTGTTCTAAACTCTTCGCCCAACGCAACTTTTCTCTAACGATTCTCATATTAATTTCAGGCCGCAACGAGATCCATTTTTCGACACAGAAGCTGAAGAGAAAGATACAAAAGTCGAGGACGACGCGAAAAAAGTGAAACAGCGACAGACATACGTGAAACGTGTAATCGTTCATCCGTCTTTCCATAACATAAGTTATTCCGAAGCTGAAAAAATGATGAAATCGACGAAACAGGGTGACGCGGTGGTGCGACCTAGTAGCAAAGGTGCTGATCATCTTACGGTCACGTGGAAAGTAACAGAAGACATTTATCAGCACATTGATGTGAGAGAAGAAGGAAAGGGAAATGCCTTTTCTCTGGGAACTAGTCTCTGGATTGGTAACGAAGAATTCGAGGACTTGGACGAAATCCTGGCACGCCATGTCAATCCTATGGCTTCTTACGCTTCCGAATTGTTGGATTACAAACATTTCAAGCCAACGGTAATGGGTATGAAGGACAAAGCTGAGGAACTGTTGAAGGAACAGCAGAGAGAAAATCCGGGCGGCATTCCGTACATCATATCAGCAGCCAAGGTAAGCCACTAATTTCTTTTGGATATTATGCTTTCTATTTCTTTCATTGAATTTTCGTTGACATTTTTTAAAATGAATTCCTATTCCTTGCAGAATTATCCTGGAAAATTCTTACTTTCCTATTTACCTCGCTCGAATTGTCGTCACGAGTACGTAACCGTTACTCCTGAAGGCTTCCGATTCAGGAGTCAAATGTTCGCTCGTGTTGGCGATCTCTTCAGTTGGTTCAAAAAGCACTTCCGGGATCCTATACCAGGCCAAACTACGCCAAGCACTCCTCGCGGGGCAGCAACTTCCAGAACTCCGTATCATAACACACCCGGTGTTGGTGGTAAGTTGAAACAAACAATTTTGAGTTACAATTTTATTTCAACAGTTTTTTGGCTTTCAAAGTTCAAACAATGAAAGGTTTTGCCATCAGAATTTCAATTTGTAGTGAATTGACACAACGAATTTCGATTTTTCATAATAATCAAGCTGATAGACATTGTTTTCGTCAAATGAAATCAATTTAATCAATTTGTTGTTTTATCCAATCTACATTTCGATGTTAAATAATTCCCTCGAACACCGAATATAACTCAACTTTTTTTTAAACCCAGAATTAATGTGATTTCGTATTTGAATTTTTTCAGGTGTTAACCAAGAAGCTATACAAAGGGTAGCTCAGAATCTTCCACATCACATGCTTCACTCGCTCTCGCAAGTGGCTAATCAAACGCCTCATCATTATCCGCCTCATACTCCGGGAACTGCGGCGGCTGCTGGATACGGTGGAATGCATACGTATCCAAATACTCCGTACACGCCATCGGGTCAAACTCCTTTTATGACTCCGTACCAAACACCTCATCATACACCACATCACTCCCAGCCAACACCGAGATACGGTCAGCAAACACCGAGTCAGCATCAAGGACAATTTTTACATCCGGCTGCTGCTCAAGCTCCTGGAATGCATCATCGATCGACTCCGTCTCATCGGCCTACGCCTCCTATATCCAATTCCTCTGGAGATCCTATGGATTGGAAAAAGGCTGCTGAAGCGTGGGCACGACTGAAACAAACCGTACCAAGAATTTCGTAAGTAAAAATCAATTTCTGTACAACAACAAAAAGAAAAATGCTACACTACTCTTTTGGGTTGAAAACGTTACATTGAAACGATGTAGAGTTTAATTTCATTTTCTAATTCGGAAATGTCTTTCATCATCTATTTTTAAATGTCGCATCGCGGTACGATTTTTTTTAATATTCCGTTATTTCCGATTCAATACAAAACCTGCCTAAGGAATTTTGCGAATTAATAATTGTGTGAAAAGAAATCATTTTTTTGAATGAAAAGAATTTTTAACGATAAAGATTGTCTCGTCCCTTGAGCCCCTCAGTGTGCCCGCAAGGGGTTTGTGGGCCCAAAATAATCGTACTCATTGAATTAAATAAAGTAAAATATCTTGTTTTGTTTTGTTTATAGGAACAGTACTCCAAGATACGATGATTCTCGAAAAACTCCAAGAGGTTACGAGGAGTCATCAGGCCGAACGACTCCACGAACTCGACCACCACCGGCACGAACTCCATCTTACAAATCGCCTCGTGGAACTCCTCACACGAACTCCAGTCCACGGAGTATGTCGCTGAGTGGAGATGGAACTCCACTTTACGACGAGAGCTAACAGAATCACAGGCTTGCTTTGTTCATAGTAAATGATGAGTATATTAAATCATGTTATTACTCACGAACATGGGGATGACGATTTTTAAATTGTATCCACACAAAAAATCGTTATTCCTGAATTGTACGAAATTGGCAGAAAAAATGCCGAATCAATGATTTTCTTCAAGAAAATCGAGCTAGTTTTATGATCGATTTTTTAATCGATTTCTATTTTAACAATCAATTTCAACGTAGCTCCCATAAGCTTAAAATTGTGTTTGTACATAATATTTACGTACAACTTCGAATGGGATTGAAGCTATATTAATTTTTATTATACATATTGTTATTATTATTATTAATATTATTATTATTTATTCATATTGGAGGGAGACTACAGGGAGTTTTGTACTTCCCCCCGAAATTAGTGCATTTTTCAACTCGGCAATATTTACATTATGACGTTCTTTTAAAACATTATACACAATATTTTTTAAAAATCTGGATTGTTTGCGTCGTAGCGCATGTAACAATTGCGACAATCCAGAATTTTACTAGTCCGCGAAAAACATGGCTACGTGTTTTCTTGAAAACTATCTCACTGAAAATTGAGAAACTATGCCCAGTTCCGAATCAATATTTAAAGATATTTAATTCTTTACTCCCATTCCAATTTTTATTTACCTCACGTAGTTCTAACTTTTTTTAACAACTCCACATGTTTTTTTATGTGGAGCTTTAGGCTAAAGAGACGATGCAATGGAATGTAATTCTTTTTCATTATTTTTTGCATCGCCAATTCAATATTTGTTTATTTGTACATAAAACCAAATTATTAATCAAGTTTGCGAATCGCGCGAAATTGTTTTTTACATCACCAATCATTGTGTGCTAGGAAAAGCACAAATTTTCATATTTAAACACATCACAAAACAAAATCGAGCCTTTGAAAAATAGGCGACTCGATTAAATTCTTACTTATATACATTTTTTGCTGTCATGTCTACGATTAAACTTTTTATTTTATCGCGACATGATACTAAATTATAAATTCTTACATCACTGCAGTTCCCGTAGCTCCATAAGGGATGCAAAACTCTCTAGTCTCTCCGTAAACGAGAATGATGTACGCAAGAAATGAATCAAGATTGTAGTTAACCGATTTATAGTTAAGAAATTGTAATATTGCGCTCACTTCTCGTCACTGTTTAGATCGGAGGGACATAATGGAACGGAATAATATACTTTTTTTCAGTTATTCTCCGTTTCTGTAATCATGCGGGTTTCATTGGAATGTTCAAATGAATTGTTAAATGTTTGTTACGTTCGTTTACACCATGAAAACAACATTCGCATATATTTTGTACAATGGCTTGACAATTATATTAAACGATATATACTCCAATATTTCTTAGTCGTCTTGTTACTTATTTATTTCTTAGTCTAATAACAATCTCTGTGTACCAAATAATTGTATTATTTATAATTGTGTTATTTATTTCTAACGTTTGATACGAAAATTGGGCAACGTGTGTTCGCCTTAAAAGTATTTATTTATTTACATCGTCGATAATTGATCTTCGGATAAATCGCCACAGTCCATTGGAACGTTCCTGTAGAACGCACACGTTATTCCGGTCGATCCTCTCGTCGTCAACCTGATAAAATATTACGATACATCACGTTCGAATACTCGCGAATTTTATTTTACAAAACTTACTGTTTCGAAGTTCCAGCCACAACAGTTTGGACTTCATTGTGTTTCACTTTCTGACGCTTTTTTTGTTTTAATTTTGGTTCCATTTCGGCTGGTTTTTTAAACGAATCTGGTGAGCTCGAGGTCTAAAAGAAAATTCGATAGTATTTTGAAGTTTTTGAAATCATTGTTGTCAATAATATATCAACTATTCTATTTGTTGCATTATTCATGAGGAAGTATTTATATTGAAATCTTGAACTGCACATGGGGTCGCTTTGACCCCAGACAACATAATCCGCGACAATTACGAGAGCAAAAACGGCAACTTTTGAAAGCGAATACATTATTCATATTCGATGAATTAGAATTATAAAGTCATAGAAGCTCACTCAGAAAAATGCCAAAATTCGGTCAAAAGTTTTTTACGCGTTCAAAATTTGTGTTTTTTTTATAGTAAATTCTGGCTTAAAATTCAGTGCAAGGTAAAGTCGTCACATACCCGCTCGAGACTCTGGGACGACGCAGTATTTTTGCTAGTATTTCTCAATGTTCTCTTCGGTGTGTCATTGGTCTTTGTCGCGACATCACTCGACCTCGGTTTCCTTTTCTAAGTAACAAGAATAACAATAACAAAAATAGAAGAAAATTAGACTAGGCTTTGCGTAGGAAAATCGTACCCGAAGCGTAATTTTGGCTTTTGGTTCATCCTCATCGGAGTCACTAGAAAATTCAATCTTTTTTGTCGCCAGTCTCCTTTGATGGATTCTCTTTTTCGGAGATTCTTCACTGCGTACGGATTTTTTCGTGGACGATTTAGTTCTAACCGGTGGTGATTCTTTTGTCGCCTCCTGGACAAAAATTTCATAATAATTAGTCGGCGCAATTTTGAAAATCTACACCAGTTTATAGGCGATTTTTTCAAAAATTGTAATTAAATGTGTGACTTTTGGATTTGACAAATATGTAGTTACTTTTTTGTGGGCTCGACTCGCACTGCGACCAGTATGCCCTTTTGGGGAGTGTTTCTCTTCACGAGCTTCTTCGGGACTCTTATCGAATGATGAAGTAACGGACAATTCTTTACAATTTCCCGGACTGTAGACCGCTTTATTATCTTTTGTAGTCACACGTTCGCCTGTAGTGAGAAAAAAAGTATTATGGATAAACGAATAAATAAGGAATAAAAAATAAGCTATTAGAACAAAATAAATGTGGTAAAACGAAATCTTACCAGTCCAATAATTCAGGGGCGGTAATATCCGTCGTCCTCGAGAGCTCGTTGGCACGCTTAGACAATCAACGGATGTAGAGTGTAATTCTTGAGTGGTTGGAGTTTCGTCATTTTCTGAGTAAATGGGGTGATCAAGTCTCATTTTAATTGCAAAAACTGATTGATCGAACCAAAGAAAAATAGTTGCAAGCAAAGTGTGCGAAAAAAGTCTCACCTAAAGACAGAACTTTCCATTTTTCGCAGAAATGATTAATCCTACCGGGACAACCAGTGCGACATAGTTTCACCAATTCTTTCGGTACCACTGAAACATAAAAAAAATGATATCACAAAACATTACTCGTGCCTAAAAAAAATACTTATCAGTTTTAAAATTTGTACATACCTTGTTTAGTATCAATCAAATCCCCGATCAGTTGATAATACACGTTTCTAACAGTTTTCACTAATTTGGCATGTATTCTTCGCTCAATGAAGTCAGTAGTAAGTTTTCGATTTTCGACGTGACCAGCTTCGCTGTAAATATGGAAAATACGATTTTATGTATTGAGTTTATGAGTTGAAATTTAAGAGTACCTTACACCGATAATTCGAAGATATAATTTTTTATTTCTGCGATAATAACAAATGGCATAATCGGTCTAAGAATTTGCTTAAAACGGTCTAACGATTATGTATATGTGTGTTATATGATAATAAAGAAGCAAAAATGAAAATGTTCATTGAAACGTACTTTAACAATTTTCCCTCGAAAACCAAGCGACATTTGGTGTTATTATCGTCTTCGTAAATAACAGCCGGTACCCAGCCAGTAAGTTGTTTCGGTCTATTTTCTGATCCATATTTAGAGACCGACGATTTATCGGCAGTGGGTGTCGTTGATTTATTTTTTACGAGCTTCGTTCCTTCCGTTTCTACGTTATTATCAATATTCTTGACATTTATTCCTTCCTTGGGAGATTTGGCACTTGAGATTGATTCCGTAACCTTGACACGATCTACTATCACCCTGGCCGAATTTTGTTGAGTGTTTTGAGGGTTTTTCGTTTCATTCGTTTGCTTATTAGTTTCCACTTGTTCTCCATATTTTTTAGCTGTGCTGTTAGCATTCGCGTAATTTTCTATTTCACTTTTTGTGCTCTTCTGAATGTAGTGTCTGACATCGATATGTACAGGTTCGGAATTGATGACAATTGGCTTCTTTTTCTGATTTTTCATTTTCGTTGGAGTTAATGGAGCATTATAGCGATTTTGTTGGAATTCTAATTTATTCGAGCAATTATCAGGGAACGATTGGTGTGGTTCCGGTTCTACGATCGCGCGTGTTGAAATGGTATGTTTTTGGCGTTTAACTTCCGAAGACAAGTCAGTCGAAAGTTCTGGTTCGTGGGAAAATTTATCTTCGCGAGATTTGTTCGTATGATCATCAGTGTTTATCGATGTTGGTTTTTCGATGGTCAACGATTTCACTGACGTTCGGTGAGTAGAACCACTTCTATCGATTCCCGAATCCATGGAAGAAAAATTCGGTTCGTTATGGTATTTCGGAGTGCTTTTTTGCACATCTTTCATGCCAATTATTTTACGCATTTCCGGTTGAACGGGTCGGGTTATCATCTTTGAAGAGTAATTTGAATTCTCAATATTAGTCCGTTGAATCTGGATCTCACCGCGCTCGTCTTCCGTTATACTGACACTCGAGTCATAGGTTTCTTTCCTCGGGACTTTGGTCCGAGGCTTGTAATATTCTTCGTGTTCTTCCTCCGTTAGGCTGACGCTTGAATCACGATTATCAATAACTCCGCGAAACCCATGTTCCCTGATTTTCGATTTTCTAGAACTGCCGAATACTTTTTCTCGTAAATCTCTCTTACTGTTTCTCTCATTGATAAACTCATCCTCGCTCAGGCTCAAGTCGGTTCTGTTGTCTCTGGATATTCGAGCTTCGGGCAATTTTTCAACTTCATGCGACGCCCCAATACTTTTGGTTCTCATGGTCGAGCTCGACAACTTATAGTCTTGGTGTTTGTGAGATTTTCGCGCTTTTTCGTGCGAACGTGGATTCATCGAGCCTCGATTTCTCGTTCCGTAATAATCATTTTCTGATTCTGTACTGTCGTAATCGTCTTTCGATAACTTTCTACGAACACCGTTGTTCGGTCGGCTCTCAGATAAATTAGTGGATTGAATTTGCTTTTCGTCGCTCGTGTCGGGCAAACGTTTCTCGGAATGCTGCGCAGTGTTTCCACGATCAATCTTTCCTTCCAGGGATTGATTAGTCGGTTTCGGAGTCCATGATTCCTTGATGCTTGTAGAGGAATTGTTTTTTGCCTCATCTGATTCTGTTGTTTGATACGAGATCACGTATTTCATGCATTCAAGCATTTCTACAATTTTTTGCATATATTCTAAGGAACAATCTTTATTCGCCAAAGTATCAAGTATTATATTGAGCTTGTCCTCTTGTAAAATATCTTTCAGCGAATTCCCAGTATTTTTGTGACTAGCATTCAAACTCGTGGTGGTCGAATTGTGCGTCGATTGATTTTTTTGGTTTCCATCGCCACATTCGCTGCTAGGCACACTTTTTGTACAATTGATTGCTAACTGTTCCATCGCTTTCGTTGAAGTATCTAGTACAGTTTCTGGGACAGGAGGGTTTACGTGCAAACAACCATATTGACTTTTGTCCATTTGATTTTCTTTGTTCGTCGATGTTGAAGCGAACGTGGGCGAGGGTTTCGAATATCGTGTTCGTTTCCGAGGCGATCTTGATTTGGTCCGTTTTCGAATTGGTGGATCATACGAAATTTCCGTTATTCCGCTTTTGATATCGTCGTCGCTATCAGTTATTGCCGTTGGCCATCGAAAACTTAATCTGCTACCGTCACTCACGAAATTACGCCAAACTTGGTAAACGTTTTCCCAGTCGTCGGGAAAACCATTGTAAAATTTTCCACTCACGTAATCAGGAAGCTCTGGAAGATTAAACAGGAAGGCTCGATGATGAATAAAATAATTTAAATGAAAAATACACTTTTGAGGTGATAGCTTTTATAAATTTGCCATCTGTTCGACTAATAAAAGATATTTTAGTTCGGTTAATATTGCATTTTATTGAGAATGAAAACATGATCAGAATGTACGAAATTTGGTTTTTTTTTGTGGATTTTTCTTCGTATCATTTTAATCTCCGACACCATTAGATCTGAAAGATGTTTGTTGATTCTTGCGAAAAAAAATGTCATCATTTTAAGTTCGAATTATACGAAAATGTACTTCTTCAACATTCTTGACATCGATTGTCGATTTAGTCTGTGAAAGTTAGGAACTATTCTTTGAACGGTGAGAATATATATTCTATACTTTACCATTGCGTTCATCGACAAGATTGCCTTGAAGGTGGTAAGTGTGTTTGAAAATGGACTGAACGCTAGTAGCAGTGAGTCTTCTGATAACAGGTTTGCTTCTAGCAATTTTCCCGCATTCCAAAGTTCCTTTAATGATCAATTGGCTTTTGTCATTGAGTAAAACTCTCCATCGTGAAAAAATTCTTTCCTGCGTTCTGTTGCGTTGATTATTTTCACAGGATGCTTTGTAATTTTGTCTGTCATAATCCTTTTGCTCTCTGTAGCAGGCTGTTGGATTTTTATCAGCAAATTCCGGGGAATGCGTGACCGAGGGTTCACTGTTGAGCGGAGTAGACATTGCGAAGCCATTTTTTTTTTCTCCCGGATTCACAGGCATATTCAACAGAGGAGGGCGCGATTTATCACAGTCGGGTCTTTTAGGCCGTCCTGAAAACAAACCCGGCGTCCTTGGCGGTGGCATCATTACTCTGTCGTTATCCTTGTTGCCAAGGCATTGAATTTTGCTTGACGTTTCTGTATTAGTATGAGGACCGCTCGAGATTTTTTTGCGCACCAAAAAGTTTCTTAAGTTTGAACTCGAAGCGATAACTTCGCTGCCTATTCTCGATGATCTTGTTGACATTGCTGCGCAACTCATGTCCAGATTGTCACCATTGATACTCGAAATACTAGGCCATGCACCTGTGTTTCCATTCTCCATTGTTCTACTCTCAGCGTTTTTCAAAAGAGCCATTTTTAACGTACGCTCCAACCTCTTGTATCGCTCGTCCATTTGGAGATCTTTGAACGTTAACTGGAGACAGAAATTAATTTGAATAATTTTACTTACGAGTTTTGACGCAACAATTCTTCTTATTCAAAACTGGATTTTACCTCGGTTGAGACTGACATTGTTTTCGTTGTGAATTTTTCCCAGCTCAGTGTTAAGAGTTGGTTAGGCAAGCGAATGACAAACGAAACAAAACAATGATCGGTAGATAGGATGGGATTTTAACATTTGTAATGAGTTCTTAAAATATTCACCACAGTTGAGGTTATTTTTTCGTGATTCCTATCGCAAGGAACAATTATGAATTTTTGTTTTTTCTGGAGGATAGGAGTTCGCGTCGTTCGCAATTCGCGAATTGCGCCTTGAACGCGGCCAAATTGGGCTCTTGGTGAGGAGGGGGGAAACAGCATGTGTTTTTAGGATTTTTGGCGGTGAAAAAGTGTCAAAACAGAGGGACAGTGCGCATGTTAAGTTTTGCTGTGCGTCCCCGCGTGTGATTGGAGCTCGGAGCGCGTCGCAAGTCGGCATTTCGGCATGCGCAATGAGTCGTTTGGTTTCATTCAATTTCACGTTTTTAAAGAAGCCAACTAGCGACGGTCATTTCGACGAATATCAACGTTATTGAGGTTAAAGCACGAATTTTTCACATGTATTTATTGTATGTATAACTTGATTCTTATAAGGCTCATATTAAAATAAATAGAAGAGTTCTTAAGAAACTTGTGTAGTACGCATTTGGTGTTGTTTGTTTACATTCTGCGCGCGCCCCTGACTCCTGCGTGCTTGCTGTAGTCGGTTGTGCTGTAGAGTGGGGGATTCGGCGGAACGCGGGAGTGGTGGGGCATGCGCGGAACAGTAGGGTGAAGGGGAGAGCGTCCTAATGCTATCAGTACGAATCGGACGCTTGCATACGACGCACGAACGCTCGGAGCGTTGCTTGGTCAGTTCAACGCTACGTTCCATCGTTCGTCTATACTACAAGTAGAATTCTTTTTTATCTTCAATCAATAATGAAAATAACTTTAAAACCCTAGGGCTTTCTTTAAAAAAAAAACAAATAAAAAATCGGAACCTCACCGCGAATTTCTGAAATCAACGGTTTTCGATGGCAAAAATACGCTGATAGTCTGTACGACCATTTTGTTTGCCGGGGATATTGTTGCTAAAATATCGAAAGAACGTTTTTTTTTTTAACGTTGCGAAGCACAAAGTTTCAGTTGTTAATCGTTGGCTTAGTTGGGAACTGTTTTATCGAGGATTAAATATTTATTTCGAAAGATCCCGATAGCTCTAGTCATAAGCTTGTGGCGCCTTCTGTAACCAAATATTTTTGAGTCAATTCTAATGCAACCCCGTCACCCAGAGGGCACATGTGCCCCATACAAAATTTTTGACTGTAGCACTTTGAAGACGCCGAAAAGCAATTCCGACTCACATTTATATCGGTATAAAAAGTTTTACTATCCACCACCGTACGTGCCACTTCCGCTTCCTCCCTAACTGTATCGGTTCGAGGGATTTGCAAAATTAATTTTAATTTTATATTATGTACGCAGAATATCTGTCTCGTCATTATTTTATATTAGACCTGACATTTTTTGTTGTATTGATTTGGATTTTCTCATTCCGATACTCGGCATGTAGCTGTTGGCTACCACCGCGATTCTTGATCCATAGTGTTGTGTTTGTGTATAAACTTTTCCGGGAACTAGACAAAAAAGCATCTGCGAGTACGGTTCGAAAAAACTTCCGAGAAATAATTCTTGGAACACGAAAAAAAAAAAATTTCCCCGAACCCAAACGACAACAAAAATGCCCAAAACAAAAACGCAATACATTTTTCCGGTCATTAAGCAGAGTACCAACAAAAAGAATAGATAGAAAGTAAATTAGAGATGGATTCATAATAATGAAGAATAGTTAGACAATGGAAATCGATGATTTTAGAGCTTTATGAAATGGAGTTACGAGTGAAGTTGTCAAACAAACAGTCAGATGTTTTCGTGGAATCAACCACGAATGGGGCCGAAAAACTTTAGATCGCTTCAAACAGTAAACTTTGGGATGTCGAAATATGTCAAAAAATCAAAAAATGTTGATGTTATTGAGATAAATTTAACGAGAAGTATATGGAGCATACAGATACAATTTGAAAGGAGAAGAAGAATAACGAGTAGAGAAAAAGTAAGCGAGTAAGAGAGAAAACGATCGGCCGGCGCTGAGACGTTGTGTATATGGTGCGATGGGTGGGAGTCGTGAGAGAACTAAAAGACTCGAGTTCTCGACTCAGTCTGTCCGCGACCGTCCGTCAAGCCGACTTCGTTCAGGAGGTCGTGTACAGTGATTACCATCACTCGGTCTCGTCACATGTAGCCAAAAGTATAAAAATCATAACGAATGTTAAAAATAACAAGAAAAATTCGACAGTCGTGAAACTATTAATTAAATTAAATTGTTTTTTTTTCACAATAAAAAGAAACAAAACTTTCGCCGGCGAATGGGTAGTTGACGATTGTTTTAAGTGTCGTGAACAAGTGGACCGATAGTGTAAACAAAGTGTATCGAAATAACGATGAATCGTGACAACATGTGGAATTTTCCCGTCCTCGTGGGACTTTTCGTCCTCGTTGGGATTTATTCTTCCGACTGGAACATCGAGGCTTTCAATGTCGAGACGAGACATTACACGAGTTATCACAAAGAACAGAGCAGTATGTTCGGCTTCTCGGTTGCGGAATATCGCGACAGGAACAGACGAGGCTGGTAAGCGATTAATAGTCTTTTTTCCCCCCTTTTTTGTTTTCGTTCGTCTCAAATAAAAACATACCAAAAATACACTGTCGACGGTGATAGCGTTGGTTGAAATTTCGCGCGCTCCTATCGGCTTTCCTCTTCCTCTGATTTTCAACAGAGACTTTTGCCTGTCGTAAATTTAACGGCACCATATCTCAATGAATTTATCGAGTCAAGTAAATTGATGGACTGAAAAAATAATAGACATAGTTTTTGTGGTAAAATGTCGTTTGTAGTCTTTTACACTCATTTCCAAAATCATTTTTTTTTTTTTCAAAACGCAATTAGTGAATGAACTTTCTCGAATTTCAACGACGAAAAAATAAAATCATCGGTTAATTCGATGAGGCATTCACATATTCGGAATATTGTGTAACAATTAATGATTCGCGAAAAGCCTGAGCAAAAATGCATAAAAATATATATGACGCGACGAAACTTCGGGATACGGTGAGTCACGTGTCTTACAAATTTGGAAATAAAACTGACTGCGAATTCGTCGAATTTGACGATAATTTCGCATTGGCCGATTCATCGAAATGTAAATTAATTCATTGATGTCATCAAAGCTTACGGGAGACATATAAATACATATGTTTGTGCGTGTGCAAAAAAGGATAACCGCGTCTCTGTTTTTCGTAAGTGTTTTTTTGTGGATCGCAAGAATAGCAGATAGAAATTTAGAGCATCGATCGAGTTCAGTTGACATCGACCTCGCACTGACATTCCCAATTGCAACACGTGTCTGAGTCATCGCTCGATTTACTTCCGTAATCGAGGATAAAAATATACTCAAGCTCAAAAGCCCACTCGCCCTGAACTTCCTCTTATCGTGCTAATTTCGATAAAGCATCATAAAATATGTAAATTATTATATCCAAAGCAATTCGTCTAAATTTTTTTATTCGTTCAAAAACCAGCTTCCATTATCGTTTCAAGTGTCAATATTTTTTCATTAGATTTCTGCGTCTTTTAATAGATTTATACAATTCTGGGATCGAATATTTTAGAAAAATTCAAACAATCTTTCCAATTTTATGGCAACTCGTGAACATTGATCTGTCAATGACGTTAAATGAAGTGAGAGCATTAAAACGATTTCCGGTCAATAGGAAATCGAATCGAAAAGCATTCGCTCGCTTTAAAAACACCACATACAAGTTTTTTTCACTATTGAGTGTATATAAATATACATTTCTCTCAAAATTTAGATCTTTTTTTCGTTGATCCACCTTGTAGAAACTTTACGAGTTTCGTTACCATTAATCTCACGTCTGCTCTCGCCTCTCTCGCTAACGGAAAGCCCCCCTTTAACCGGGGTATATAAACCTCGGTTTTCAACGTTATACAAGCTCCGCATTAATTTTCCAAAAATAGAAACCTAACGAAAGGGTTATTTATATTATCGAAGATCGCGTTCGCGAAATTGTTGAAACTTTGAAATAAAACTGTGACTGTTTCAACTCGAAGAAACAAAAAAAAAATAAACAAGTGGCTCGAAACAAATGAACAGGCTTCAAGTAAACAAAAAAAAAGTTGCGCATGATCCGGAGGTACAATCGTAGACAAAAGTGTTCAAAATTCCAGTGTTTCCAAAAAGTTAAGTGTTTGATATTCCACAGTGATTTGGTTCCTCTTTCCACAATTCAACATTCAAAAATTGCAAATGCTCTAAAATTTAGTATCATTTTTTGTTGTTTAGATAGTAAATTAGTTGAAAATTAGAATTCGTATAACTTTTAATTGCCTTGGTGTAATCTGCTAGAATTTTTTTTTCCAGCTTCGAGATAATTTTACGAACAGTCTGTTTTTTTTTTTTCATTGATTTTTATCAATTTGACAGGATTTTAAATATACGCCCAAATATATTGAAACTAATTTGCGGGGAGCGTTTTTGGCGATTTAAAGAAACGACTGAGTATTTATGTTTCACTAATTCGTGTTTATTATCTTGATTAAATCTGTCGATTCGTAATATTAATATACTCATAACGCGACATATCCGGATAGTACGAGACACTCTCGTTTCGCTTATGCACAGGATGTTAGGTCATGTCGGAGTGCACCGAGAGTCCGAGAAAGATTAAATGTGAGGTAGACCGTCGGAGAGTCTGCAAAGCCTCCCCGACGAGAGTTGGTTAACGCTCTTTAGTTGCGTGGGCGAGTAATCGTTACACGTTGATCCAATTGTTTTTCTCAGTTTTGTGCATTTTTTTTAAATCATTGGAAAGTAAGGTTCTCGATTATTTGAAATATTATAGTAACACAACGATACAAGCAATAATAAAAGTTCGAAGCATGAATAATGGAGCAATAAGGATACTTATTATCGGATAACGAAATAAAAGCGATTAATCGCGAGAGACATTGCACAATTTTTCGAAGAAAATGAAATGAAATCTCAACCCACTGGTTGACTTTCTCGTTCGGAGAATTTCTCGCGTCATGGGTGTTAAAACGCACACATGGCTTTTCACGGTGAGCAGCAATAGCGTGGGCGAGACGAAAAGTTTGGTGTAAAAGGAAGTTGGAAAAAAACGGTCACGATTTTTACGCTCGTTGCGAAAAATATCGAGTTGTCGACAGCAGATCGCATTTTACGTTTGTCTCTATGCTAATTTCGACTTTGAAAAGAGACTGTACGCATAAGAAGCCTTGAGTCTTTCCAAGAGCAGAGAACGCGAAGTCTCGGGAGATCATAAACGTGCAATTTATTTCTATACAAGTCTATTTTTTAACGAACGTTGCACAATCGTTGTGTATTCGTTTGAATTAATTCGACTTATTTGCGATAATTAGTAAGTTTTTATTACTATCTCGAATAGAATTATTTATTCAAAAGTATTATTAACTCGACACTTTAAGACCCGAGTCCGTGATTATATTACATTCACGAACAAAAACATCAAATAAAGAATTTCTGTCGTTTTTTTTCTCAATCGCAATATTTTGCACAACGGTACAAGAACGAGATCGAGGCACGACGTATTCGTTCGGAACACATACAGTCGCAGTAAATATTGAATAAAAATACAGATACGACGTTGAATACTTAGAAGCTGCAGGTGACAAGCACAAACAATGACGCGACACATCCGCAATTTGTGAATTTCTACTTATGACGTGTTCTCTCTTCTTTTTTTTTGCCTCAGTTTCCGAGCTCGGGCAATGATTCCAACAGGCTCTAAAAATAGCAATTATCAATTTAGGCACATGCACGTGAGCGTGTGTTGACGAAGGTGAGATAATACACAAATGCGGGAAAACGGTACTTTAGCATGCGCGAAATTCGCACTATGTTATTTGCCGGGTGAATGCGATGAAAGAAATAAAATGCATTCTCAAATCGCTTATTTTCACGGAAACGATACTAATCCGCTGTAATGTTGGGTGATTCAACGACGCGAGATAACGTACAATAAACTACTTGGATTGTATATATAGATATTCGATCAGTGTTTTCGCATATTACGACGAGGTTTATTTTCCAGTCTTCAATTACGTTCTACCAGCGAGAGATCTCGCGCGAATTGCGAGAATATTTACCTCAACACAAATTTGTAGTTGCTTATCTGTTTCGCGAGTGTTGCTCGATAAGAGACTACGAAATATATTGCACATAAAATCATACACTCTTCGCACAGGTTATTGTTTAGAGCAAGAATTGAATGAAATTGAAGTTTTGATCGTTCGAATACGCAGAGAAAATGGTTATTTGGATCTTGAATATTTAAACTTTATACGAAAAAATGAATATAAATTATAATCGTGGGAAATATATGAGGATTTTAAAATATGTAAAGAGGATTTTTGTTGCATTCTAAAGTTGCCAGTTACATTAAAATGAAGGAAGTGTAATTTCGAGAAAAAACGACAAAGTGTAGATTTGGCATTATTTTCTGATACAATCGTTGTTTGAAATGGAACGATCGATTAGACGTTTTTCTGTAAATGAAACCTTGAAGGGAATTGCTACAGGATATGCGTACACATTTTTTGTTTCGTGTTCGATAAACCTCGACGCCGATCTCTTCCGACGAGCGAGACTCGAAGAATTCAACATCCGACGTTTCCGGTGGCCGATTGAATTCAAAGTCCCTCAAGTATATAGTCGTATGTATGTGCGTATAGTCGAAACGATGGAAGACACCGAGGGCTTGACGACTTGCATGGAAGTCACGATCACACTCCGGTGCCGCTATAAACCCGGAGACGTGTGTTTCTCTGGTCTTTTGCTCTTTCTTCACGTATCTATCCGTTAAATGTTTCTGGTAGCAAATAAAAGTGATCCAATGTTCAGTAATCTGCTAAAAGATACCGAAAAAAAAAGAAAATAGAAAAATTCGCTCGTCTTGTTCGTAGTAAACGTGTTAATACAGTCTCTAGCTTGATAGAAATCAAGGTTTGGAATAGAAAAGAAAATCAATTAACTATTATTATTAATATTAAAAAGGAATAGCAGCATCAAAGTCTGAGTCAAACGTTTCAATGTAAATTACACAGTAAAAGCCTTCTCTGGATCAAAACACCTTTCGAATGAACGAGATATTGGCGTTCAGGGAAATTATAATATGCAGATTCGAAGCAGCCGCACGATTTGGTATCGAAACATGCGCAGAGCACCTATTCGAGAATTATGATGATGCAAGGTGTTGTAATTCTCGAGACAATGATTGCCAGGGTGTGGAATTCCTTGTAGATATCTAATGAAAACCTTATGGAGAAATAGAGGTTGAAATGAAGCACTTAACGCCCATATCCTTTGAAAAATTACACACACGGCGCCACGGATGTCGAACGATTGGTGGCGAGAGTGCTGCGTGAATAATATATTGACTAAACGAATAAATCATTGGCGAGCCTTTTCGTACTGTTGTTTCTCGTGATATGCTGCTTTCTTTTTCGAAACGTGATTTTTTTTTTGCGAGAATATCCCTTTGATATTTGAATAAATACGGGGAATCGTTCCAGCAGTTTACCATCCGGTCTTTGTGCCGCCTCATCCAGTGCTATTGCCTTTTAGCATTGCACATACACATCGATGTGTAGAAAAGTAAAAAAACGGTTGACATTCGAATCACGTATGGTTGGCACGAGAGTCGTTCATTATTAATAGAACTGTATAAACAGAAGATCCACAAAAAACAATCAGTATCGAACATTTCATTCACACGAATTTCCCATTAATTGAGTACAAAATATACTAAAATCCATCGAACTGAACGAAAGAAAAATGAAAGAAAATGGTAACAGGCAAAAGATCGTTGTTAAGAGGAAATAACGGGCAGGATGGAGTAACGTGATTTTTATTGTTTGCTACCAATCGATATATACGCGAATGGGCTGATGATACTCGACATAATCGACGAGAAAGCGAGAGAATGAGAGAAAAGTGCACAAGCGCAGCTGATGGAGTGGTTGATGCTTGATAAAAGGGGCAATTGGTGCGGGTTAAGGCGCGAGAACCGAGCGAATGGAACCTGTATACGTACGAAAAGGTAGAGAGAGAGAGAGAGAGAGAGAGAGAGAGAGAGAGAGAGCGAGAGAGAGTGAGTGAATAAAAAAGAATAAAAACGAATAAGAAAATGAAACGAAAAAAGAATGCTCACGAAAGGAAGGAAGGTAATGAGGATGAGAATCGCGTGAGGCACGTGCCCGAACCTCGCTGTTTCAGGCTCTGTCATTATCCGGAAGAGAGGCCCACGACTGCCCTCAGGGTTTATATATATGTATATATTCATATATATGTCTATGTCTCTTTTGCACCTTCCACTGCTCAACGCCGTATCGTACAAGATGCATGTACACACGGAGCCATGAAAGAAGGTCGGAACTACGCAAACGTGATGTCCACGTTTACGCCAACATTCATGTACTCTTGACTCGCGTGCTTTATATCTCGCGGGCTTTTATACCTCTCGTTATATTAAAGCCCCTACGCGAGTGTCTCGTTAAAACTTCCGCTCATGCTTACATGTCGCGTAGAATTAGCAACAAAACCAAAAACGAAGGGAGAGATCGTTGAAAGAATAGAACAAAAGAATGATAAAACTCCGCGAACTCGCTGTTGAACGAGGCAGAGCTTTGTGTTGATAATTATGAGCAGAATTTCAACAATATTTGATAAGCTATTTTTTTACGATTGCAAAAAAATGTAAAAAAATAAGATATTCGAAGGAATACTATCAAGATATAATGATACCATTAATAAGCCGGCGCCAACGGACCTTGGAAGAACTTTCCTTCCGTTGTATCAGCAATAACAGAGTACAGAGAAGAAAAAAAAAATTTAATACGCGCCACGCGTAGGTCGCACAGGCGTCGTTTTTCTCACGTAAATCTGAATGGGAATGCGAATAAAGTATTAATGATGACTGAGCTGGCTCACGCTGAGCGTATGGCTACACTGCGGATGTACTAAATCCTTTCACAGATAGTCTCTGTAACGTAGACTCACATACATAGTACGTTCATCTCGAGTCATCATTTGTGCCAGCAAAGATTATTACTAATACGAGTTCGCTAAGCTCACCGCAGTGTCAATGGTAAAGAATTACGTAATGTACGAGTGTCGAAGCGATAGGACTTGAAAGGTATATTATTCCATACTGGTCAGTACACATGACTATAATATCTTGTGATATAAACGTATCTATATATAAATATGTATGTTCCTTTGGTTATGAATATCCGCATACGTAGACTTGTTATAAACGATCAAATGAAACGGATCATTAAACGATTTAGAACCCGCGTTTCCGACGGTTTTTAGGGCCTTCGTTGATTTACAGGAGCGCCGAAAATTGTTTCCTCGAAGCCTAGCCCTTCTAATATGACGTCTAGTTTGATGTCTGAAAATTGGACAGTTTCACACATTCAAAGAAATATATGAAGTCAATATATCGTTCTTTTTTATCCATTTGCATTCGGAGATAAATTAAATAATCGGATTCACTGATGAATTACCAAAATATATAATGATTAGATTACTAATACGTAGCAGCTTGCTAACATTGTCCGAATTGCATAAATTAACAGTCAGACGGGGATGAGTACATATAGTCGTTGATAATATTTGGAGTAATCTGAGCTGTGGGACTAGAAAGTCGCGTAATGGGCTTTCAGGTATCGAATTACTTTGTTATCGGTCTCCAGGGTAGAATAGCAGTGTGACGCGTTCAATGTAGAATTAAGAAATTAATATAAATTGAACAGTACAGACCTTCGAGGATTTTGGGATTGAATATAAAGATTTTTTTCTTCCAGTTTAAGAAATAGGATTAACTTAATTGCTGGTGCACGGAACCTCGTATTTATTTTCAGTGAAATAATGTCAACAAATATTCAGTATTCAGCTGTTCTTATTCGACTCGTATATAAAAATGATCGATCCCCTAAGTAGAGAGTGTAAATATTGATTCGGAAACATTATATTCGACAAACGATACAGTCAATTGCAGGGTCTTACATCGTCTAACCTTCTCGCGTCAAAAGGGAACAAGAGAAAAAGAGAGATAGCGAGAGATTTGGTCAGCCAGAGTTCCGCCTATCGTGGCACCATATGTTGCTTTAGAATATAGAAGAAAAAAAGGACTCTGCGTATTAACGCGTATCCTTCTGGCTTTTGTCGAGGTGTGCGCACTGTTGTGCGTGACCATTGTCGCCTCAATTTTCTCGATGGACATATGTTTGCCTTATGATGTGCACGATGCGCCCAGACTTGGTGGAAAATCCCGAGTGCAACGTGGAAAAGTCTCTCAGGAGTTAACAAAAGCGTGAGGGTTAGAAAAAAAAGTCGGTAGGGTTCGAAACAATTTTTTTTTAGTCATATTTTTTAGCTTTATACGAAAAAGTGAATAGTATTTTGGATGAGTCAATTGAACCCGTAAAATAAACAGGAAATTTGGATCTTTAATTATACTAAAGTCTTCTTTTTTTCTCAATTTTTCTGTACCACTTTGTTCTTTCAAATGGGAATATCTCAAGCTCTTATTCAAGTGGAATAGGGCAAGAGAAATAGTTTGTTGATGTTTCTGCGGCATCTTGATCTACGATGCTGTGTCGCCTAATCGCTACTCATGAACGAGAGAATCGTCTCTTTTCTTCGACTCGAACTGCAGTGACAAAGAATAGGTACTATATTTACACACATACATGCACATTCGCCAATGAAACCGTTGTCCGGTTGACATATCATGTTACGCAATCGATCGTCGTATAATAATGGTAGTTCGTGATAAAAGTGGGTCATTGTATCTCGGAGTTGCACTCACACACGCATGCGAAAAGATATACATTGTGATCGGAATGAAAAGGAGAGGCTGGAAAAGATGTTTATACCCTATGATAATAAACGCCGATTATATTTATTGGTGAAATTACGTTCGGTTAATTAATCCAATCGGTTTAACGTGTTCCAGTTTTTATACTTGACGCTAAGTTACACTAACGATATACTGATTTTTAATCTTATAATCTGTCGTGCGTATTATACTACATGAGCTGATCAGTGATACGTTAATCGATCCTTTGTTTTTAATTGAAACGAGAGCAGAGCTTGAGATAGAGAAATCTCGATAATTAACCTTACACAGAATTCAAAGTTATACTTTCTTTGAATCATTATTCACGACCTCGTTTGCAAAAATGCTTCAAAATATCTTTCGATATATGTCCGATATATTAGGCTGCTTGACATTTTTGTTTACATGACTTTGGGGGATCAAAGGATTTTTAAAAATGTCCGTGTTCTTACAGAATCAATAATTGTGTGTACAAAATTTCATTCAAAAGTTTCGATTAGTTTGAACTGTTATATTTCATCCTGAAAATGTTGTCCAAAAATAGAATCCTAAACAACAGCACAGACAAAAGGTTACGTGATCAATAAATTATTATCAATATATTTTTATCAATTGAAACCAATATTATCGAACAGCTTAACAAAAAAGAACGCAGCTGTTCTGACATTTCTATTTTGACATGAAATAAGTCAATTTTATTCGGTTTTCCGAATTAAAGAAGACTTGGATCCCCGAGTCTCCCAATCGATGGAGAATTTCAGTAGTCAACTAGTTAGCAATAGATACGGAAAACTTTATTCACTTTGAAGCGTTGAGAGAATTGTGAAAGAGTTGACAGTAATCCTATTCTGAATTAGTTTCGCTCATTTTTCTTAGCTTATCGTTCGGATTTTGTGGCTTTTCGGGAGCAAATCCAATTCATTGTAGATCGTACGGAGCCTGATCTGTATATGTGACGATATCAGACAGGCTCGTATAGTCGTCTGTATATATTTATAGTGTACTGGCTCATTATGCAATATGTCAGAGAATTTTATTCATTGCTGTTTGCTCAGCGTATATTACAGTGTACACAGCCGGTGAGCAGTGTTCGGTCGTGCTACCGATAAGCCACGAAATCAACTGGGAAACAGGTTTCGGAAACGTGTCTCACACACGTCTCGCGATTGGCTTCCAGACTTTTAAAACAGATTCTATATATACATATACAACGAGTGCTAACAAACAAAAAGTCATAACTCGACCAATTCGACACGTAAATTGCTGCGTAATTTACGCCTTTTTTTCCTTCGAGGTGATAGACATGGGCTCGTTGGGACAACAGAGGGACGAAAAAATTGACCTGCCCTCAGAATCTTTCGCAAACGCATGGCGCCCACATGCTCGCTGCAATAACACAATAACACTCGAGCGGCAAGAAAGCGCCTGCGACAGTGTGCAGTAAAAAATGTGGCCCTGATGAGAATTTCGAAAATTCGAAAATATCGAAAGTTTGTTTTCAGGTTCCAATAGTTTGGATTCCCGTGGTAAATAACTCTTCGTATTTATAGTCATTTCGAGCAAAAAAATCAGATATTCCACAATTCGGACAAAAAAGGGGTTGTTATAAAAAAAAAATTATATAATATGAGACGTAAATAAATAAATAATCAAAATAAATATAAAAATAACCTTAACTTACGTGAAACTTATTTATCGAGTTTCAGAATTCGGTTGATAATTTGAGGAATGTGCTAATTAAAGCAAGTTTAATAAAAATACAAATTAATGTACGACAAATTGTTTTGCTTAACTTCCATTGGGGTCAAACCTTGATTTCAATGTTTTCGAATTAATGTTTACGATTCGTTCGTTAACCGCGGTATACACCTGGCGCAATCAAGCAATGAGACTCGTTACTCCTGTTGGCAATAATCTTCGAAAAATGAAGCTACAGGGTCGAGAGTTGGAGTGAAATAAATGAAAAATAGGACATGCATCGTGAACTACTCGCAGTTTGCTCGAGTATTGGTGAAAGCGTATGTTCGACGTATTTTTTATATACGCCGACGCTGTTTTTTTTTTACGAGGTTTGGACTCTCGTTGGCGGGTGTTGGTGAGGAGAGGTGCTCCTTATAAAGTAGCGGAGAGACTCTCGACACTCGCTCGCGACCAGATATATAACTATACGCCTCCGTTCGCGAGTTGCGTCATCGACACGTATACGTCTCTTTTTATCGTGTCACACATTTTAAATCTATAAATGTCTTTATCTCGATTGCATGTGTCCAAAACATTTTTTTATAACCGCAATAGACATCGTTTTTGCGGAATGCCTTTCTGAGGAGTCCTGGAAATTCCTCAAGCAGAGAACTAATCATCTGCTCTTGCAAAACGTAGTATCCTTCGAATAATGCCAAATTCGATGAAAAATATTTGATATCATTGGCCAATTCGGTCGAGAATAATTAACTCGAGGGTTAATGATGAAAATCACGAATTTTATATATACCTCCGTCAGTTCATTTTAAGGAATAATTGATCATGGAGGATAAATTTACCATAAAAATCAAGGAAATGTCCGCATAGGCCTCTGTCAGTGTAACGAAACGACTTATCCGCGGTTGGAACTGCTTTACACGTTATTTAGATGCTGGAAAATGTTTGTATGCAATGAAACTTGGGACGCGAAATTACGTCACTTAGTCACATTCTCATCGCGATATATCTTTCGACGCAACTTAAATGAGAGATTCACAGGGAGATATGACCGTCCATTTGTGTCATGCTATTTCGTATGCACCCAATAAATAACGCATTCTCTGTGGCACACAAATACAACATGTTTTATATTATTTTGTTAATTTTAGAGCAACACGATTTCTTGCATTTCTAATATATTAATATTAATTACTTCGAAACATAAAACTAGATTTTTTTTTAATTATTGTCATCTGTACCCGGAGGTAGTTTTTGCCAATTGAATAATTTGCAGGAATAACTTCGACGAAAACTTATTCCGAACTTTATTAAGCGTAAAAAATGGTTGGCATAAAAAAAAAATGTAAATTCGTAGCAAGTTAAAGCATAACTGTTCATTTTTGTCTTTGTTGGAAATTTAACTCGAGAAATTCGTCTGTAGATTTAGATTTCTGGACACGCGTTTATCTACGGACATTAGCATATCCGTTCTGACCCATTTCGCCATTGTCTCTTGTAAAAAGTAAGTTCGTTGAACTTGTCTATTTAGTTTGAATAAAGAGGACCTTTTTATTTAAAATTTTTTCGATGGATGGATTTTGGGATTTTGTGTAACGAGCTTCTTTGGTCACGGTTTAAGGTTATGTTGAATTAAGATTCGAATTTTGAGGATAAAAAAAGTGGGGAAAAAAAGAAGCAAGTATATGAATAGCAAGGAGTGTCATTGAATGAAAATTTACGAGTAACCATCACAGGAGCAGCAGGTATAGAGAGACCAATGTTTGGTTCTCCCGTATTTGTGATGAGGGAGCGAGAGAGCAACAGAGAAAAAGATTTCACTCGAGGGTCTCGAGAGCAGTCAAGCACGTGGCTTGTCCATGCGATTTTATTACACCCCGCAGTATTATGCTACACAAGTATGAGAAGGACGTTGATTAACGTAAAGGCGTAACTGTTAAGAATTCGTTAGGCATTGGCTGCCCTTATGCATTCACGAAATCGACTTTGTATGGAGGGAGAAGTTTCACAGATGGGGTGCTGTGCCTCGGGCTCTTGAAACGGACAGACCAGCATTTGGTTCGTTTTGCTGTCGCAGTTATGGATATATTAGTCCTTGTGTTGCGACCAGCATCCGTTCATCCGTCTATTTAATATAATAGATGTGGAGAAGAAGAAGAAGAAGGAGGAGAAAAAAAAAACATAAAAAATATATAAATCCCGTGCAGATAAGCCGTCACGGTCGAAAACGTTAGCCATTGATGGAGGCCAATTGTGCCACAGACAACAGCCCTTTTAGCTACAGTCTTCCCCTTCACTCGTGTTGACCCCATCAAATAAGAGGAATAAAATATTTCTCGAATCATCAATGAGAACGAAGAGACAACTTGAGACGAGGATGGCAGAAAAGTATCTTCACAATGAATTATATTTTTTTTTAACTCACTTCAAACTTTTTTCTCAGTGGATTCAAACCAAAACAGAATGATTCCCATGAGATTTTGATGGAGTATAAGTCTCTCCTTAGGATATAAAACGGATTATAATAAAATCGTAAAACAATTCGATTCTAAGGAACTTAATTTTTTTTTTCATCAACGAAAATGACGATTTATCACATGCAAAGCCTCGAATTTGATGATCTATGAGAACCAGCTGGACTATTGATTTTTAGATGAATTTCTTTTCATACAAATCGCGAAGTTTATTACTTTTACCACGTTCCGGACGTTGGGTGCGACTGTGGAACTCTGGAGGGACGTTGTGAAGTGCTGCGGTGATTTGAATCTGAATGCAGATATATATGTGTACGTTTTACCTATGCACCGTCCCTGCACGATCGTTTCTGTGCGTGCGTCCAAAAGATCGAATCCCGCGATTGTACCGCTGCAGGAAAACGGGACGTACGCGCACAGAAGTTGGTACTACGTCGTCGGTGATTCCAACCGCTGTTTGTAGCTTTTGCTTTTACGATTATACCGAATATATATATTATTATATATATAGATAAAGGTACATTGAGCAATTCGCCAAGTACGGATGGTTACTGTTGTACAAACACCGCATGTCCAGCATCCCACAAAGAGAGAAAAAGAGAGAGCAATACGATGGAGCCGTCCGATTTGGCCAAATAAGGGATTATAAATGCGTGACTGTCCTCGTATCGCGTTGTAATAAGTCAATATACCGCCGTGAGATCCTCACCAAAGCTTCTGTTCACAACGCGCCCGGCGCGAATAGAGAATAAAGGTGCAAAGCCGAAAGCAGCCCCCCTGTCCAACAACGACAAATATACGCAGCTCGCATTTCCGGCATTTCATTTCAAATCGGACGATCTTTTCCACTAACTCTTTTTTTTTTTATTGAATTTTCTAAATAAAGAGGCGAAAATATCTGTTAATTTGATAAGAAACACATGCAGAATCATTTTAAAACAATTTCCCGCGGATAAGAGAAAATAAAAATTGTTATAAGAGCAAAAAATAATAATATTCGACGACATGAATTCGATCGAGTTTATAATTTACGAGGCAGAAAGACATCGAGATCCATATAACATTGAAATTGCCTTTACAACGTAAGAACAACGGAGCGGGAAAACTCGTTTTAACGGACATGTCGTATATGTCAGTAGAAAGAATGATCGAGTTAACGGAAGTAACATGAAACTGTTACGAGATAAAACTGAATAAAATACTTGTTATGAAAGTTACGAGATTATTTAAAAAAAAGAAGGAAGGAATCAGATCTTGATCATCTTCTCGTGTCACGTCAAAGGCTTTTTTTTTCTTTTGGCTCGCGGCTTGTTTATCCTTGAAATCTACCTGTGACGTCGGGTTCCCTGTCTTATTTCTCGTTTTGCTGTGACTCCTCGGTATTCTTATTTATAATTATTACGAGAGTATTGTATACAAACGATTTTAGGACTGATACAATAATAGCAACAGTATAAGAAGTGAGGCGATCACATGTTGCCATTTAAGGAAGTAAAAGTTTTAAACACTTGGTCTCAAAAGTAAAACTGCAGGGACATTAATACGCTATGAACTCAGCCTGGGCAGGGACGATTTATAGTCAAGAGTTAATAACTCTGACTCGATGCTGCGTATACGCACAACTGCAGTAAATGAATCATGGTCAATGGGACGAAATGAAAAATAATAAAATAATAAATAATCGGCTTTTAGAGGGCTGAAGTGAAGCCACGAAATATTATTAGTTTACAACAGGGAAAGAAGGTTGTCATATTTCTCATTATTTTCGGTATCATGGATTTTTTTTTCTTTTTTCTTTTTTTAATTCGAGAAAATTGGTTGGATGGCAGATTACGTGCGTAAAAGACCGGTTCGCCCATCACCACGCGCTGGATATATTCATGACATTCAATACACTCGATCAAATGTTTCTATACGTGTGCTACCCGTGCGTGCGGCTTTACCAGCGATATTTTTTTTTCTCTCTTATTATCCTTTCGAAAGAATGCACTGAATGAAGAAATCGAAAAAAATGAATACGTTTATCGAGAGTGGGCGAAACCTCGTCATTTTCAACCCACGTGTTATATGGATCGGATCTTCAACCTAACAACGAGAGGATAGCGAATGAGTTCACTGAGAACCGAGAGCACAAAACCATCTCTCATATGAATACACACATATATAGCATTTTCAAACTTGTAACACATTATATATCGTATATCGCGTTGCGGTTAATGATGTAATAATAATAAAAGAGGAAGAGAGAGAGAGAGAGAGAGAGCACTTGTGGCTTGTCCTTATGATACACGTGCGTGATATTATAATAAATCTTGAAAAATTCATTAGCGAAACCTAATATCACGAGAGTCAATTAAAAAAATCAAAGCGGGTGGTTGTTTGGATATTTTTCCACTTGAAAAATAAGTTAATAAAATTTCTGTGAATTTCTTTGGATCCTTGAAAATAAATGACAGAAAAATTCGATCAAAATCAAATTGCGAAAGTGAGAATCTACACAAACCTTTTGTTCCAACCGGTCGAACAGTGTCGAAAAAGTTGACTTTAAAGAACTTGTGATACGTGGGTGATAGATTCATATCCTTAAACTCAATTTGACGGAGTCTTTAACGCTTTAAAAGATCGACAATATTGACCGTAAGAGACGCGGACGTCGAGGTGAGCGAGCCTCCAGGCAGAAATGATTTTTCTCATAATTTATGACTCTCCTTCAAAGATCACATGCAAATACGACGGGACTCAAGAATCATCAGTCTGTGTAAAGATTTCTCGAATCCTCGTAGTTGCATAATAGTGCAATATCCACATAAATATAAAGATAAAGTTGTGCCCTTTTTCTTGACGCACCATACGAGGTGATGGCAAAATTCTGTTTTTCTCATTCGCATATCCTACACATTATACACATGCAACCACTTCTTCTGATGTTTGCAAGCCAGTGGTTAAACACTCACGTGTGTGGGCTAAAGGTTTGCCTACGCGAGTGTGTATACCCCACTGTTCTAACGAGTATACAATGCTAACATGCGAATATCACGTTCTAGCGTTCGCGCAACCTAGAAAACAAGAGTGTGTCAAGGTTGCCTGACATCAATGGAACATTTGTTCTATGAGATCGGTCAGCTTAAAATACATCCTTGTTTAGGAAGATCGATTACGAAATAAACAAAAATAAATAACACTATTTCTGAACGTAAGTGTAAGATTTTGTTGTCTATTTTCCAATCGATGTATATATTTCTAATGGTTTTTTTTTTTTAAATTACTTAATTCGTATGATAAAAATAATTAACCGTTTAACAATTCGCACACCTTGAGAATTGATAAAATCAACGGAGAAAAGTTATTCGCAAAAGTTTCATTGGCTCGTATCGAGACGCGCTCTCCCAGGAATCGTGAAAGTCGTCTCACATAAAAGTCGTTTTTTCTTTTTTTTTTTGAATGCTAAACGCGTCTCTCATTCGTATATAGCGGGTATTATAAGACGAAGTTTTCTCATTATATTCCACGCTCGTCGTGCAAGAATATCGGTATATAACGTCATTTCCGTTCCAAGGGTCTTCGACCCAAGAAAAAATTTCGTTCCAAACAAATCGTCGAAGAACGAGGCGATGATAAGAGAAAAATTGACGATATCCGGTCGATCGATTTGGATGAAGATGGATATAAAAAAATATATAGCTGTATACATTAAGGTTACATTTTCTAAATAGCGTGCGAGACATTAGGCATGAGTTGCTAAACGGACGTAAAATCATGAAGAAAGGTGCAGTATATAAATACCATTTGCCACACCCTTTTGCTTATCGCCCGCGATCGCTACCTCACTTTGTCGAAGTAATCATATTCTTGCCCTTTTTTCTCGTTTCTTCTAATGTTTGTGTTCCAATGCAATTTCGGCCTCTTAGCTTTTTAAAAAGTACTTAGTGGCACTCGACGTTCACATTAAATACTCGTTGCCCTCAAAGAATATCTAATGAAAACAAAAAAAAATACTTACGCACATACGAGGTAAACTATTCGTACAGCATTAAATCGATTTTAGTGTCCTTTTTGCTGGAAATGTTTTCACGCAGTCTAAGCAATACAACATTCACTCATTGCAATAGTTTATTCAGAGACTACTAGCAAAATATATCGTTGAAACGGGATAAATGATGTTCGATCTTATTTTCAACAAATTCTTTTTTCGCACCGTATTGAATGAATATATATACGCATGAATTGCCCTCGAATGTATAGAGATGAGCGCGTAAATTTGCATCGGATAAAGCGTGCGAGGCGTGTACGTAATAAATTATACTTTACCGGTGCGCTTCCGCGCGTCAATCCAATCCCCGTAATAGCACCGCGTGGATGGACTCGAACTACGATCCAAAAAGACGAGGACGGTGAGGAAAGTACGCAAGTATGAGAGAAAGAAAGAGAAAGAAAGTGAGAAAAGGCGATAGCACCATATCTCATTATATTAAAGCGAGATGGTTAGCTGAAACGTTGCGAAGCTTCTGTGCCGTTGATTCTATCTCCTCAGTCAATAATGATAATGATGACCATTTGGCAAACCGCGTGAGTGCGAGGGTCGATGAGCTCGCGAGAACATCGTTAAGCAAATTGGAGGTTTCGGGTCACTCATTAGTCCATACACTTATCTACATGCATATATAATCTTCATACATGAACCCAAATTGGAATTTCGCGGGCATTAAACATGCGAGAATAAAAGTAAAAAAATCAGTATGATAGTGGATGAATCGTCGATGCATTTAGAGCTCAACATTTACCACTGTATTCAAATATCTTTATCTTTCAAGAAATAAATCGACGTTCTCGGGCTAATTTTTTTGGTAATTCCCATCTCGCGATTGATTCAATTCACGTCATTCTCGATAACCTTTTCATTCGAATGCCTAAAATCTTGCTCGCTTTTTTCTTTGCATCACTTCATTACACGCGCTAATGATCTCACCCCGAAGCCCGTTCGATCGGACCGTCAGAACTTTCGCATCATTTTCAAAATTGCATTTTTTCGTTTTTAACGAAATTATCAAATAATGGATTTCTTTCGATTGCAGGGTCATTGTTGGTGCACCGCAGGCTCAAACCGCAGCGACAAATGTTTATAGAGGGGGTGCCGTTTATCGTTGTGACGTTGCCAAAGACGATCAATGCATTCCCATTGTGTTCGATCAGAGAGGTAAGAAATATATTTACACATTGTGGGAAAATTTATTTGGTTCACTTGTCATTTGTGTTTTCATTTATTTTCTAAATTACAAGACACTGTTTGCCAGAAAATACGAAAAACAGTTATTTTCCTCGTTTTTTTGGTCGTTTTTACAAGATAATAATCATTTAGAAACGTTACCTCTGCAAATACGCAGTAAAAAAGAAAAAATTGAATTACAGAATAAGAACGAGAAGAAATTACGATACTGCATTGTTTTGTGGTCGAAAAATAGTCTCTGTTGAGGAATAAAATACTCGTAACTCGTTAAGACAAACCGTTTACGTTGCATTGTAGTAAATTACGAGACAAACGAAAAGAAGTAAACGAGAGAGGGAGAGAGAGAAATAATTGAAAATCATGTTGATGCTTCGAACAAATTTATGTTAAACACGAGAGTTAATGGAGAAAGGATATTCAACAAGAGGCATATTAGTCATGATTTCCCTCGCGTTTCGAGCATGCTAATTTATATTTCCCCCCCCCCCCCCCCCTCTTCGTCGTTGCAGCTTCTGCTCGTTTATCCCTTATTGCTTTTTATTTATCATTCTATCTGCTGTCAGATTGATCTTTTTTTTTTGTTTCTTCGAACGCTTCGCAAATATAAATATTCACAACGAAGTCCGACAAGAGCTTCTCGTAAGAATTCGTAGAATTTTTTCTCCTCTTTAATCCCCTGACCCATATTTTCCCTTCGTATATCATATTATTCCCGCTCTAAGCAGAGACCCTAGAAAATCTTTGTCGAGTGTCTGTAGCCTTGCCTCTAAAACGACACGCAACGTTCTACCGCCATAATAACACCCGTGAAACCGTGGCGAACACTGTACTGGATCTGGAGCAAAGAATTCTATTTTTAGACGTATACTTTAAACCTCTGTCGCACGGTTTTAAACTTTCCTTAAGTTCTCCCCATAAAACACCGGTTGTTGCGAGTATATCATTTCTTTGACTTTTTAACTTTGTCCACACTCTCCTCTCGATGACTGATAAAACTACACAATCAGCAATGAACACCAACGACAGGTTTATTACTCATTCATACCATTTTATTACGATATTTCACAGTCTCAGTCAAAATTTCACGTGAACTTCGAAAAAAAAAGACTGCATTCAATACTTTGATCTTTCTATTCGCTATTTTGGTAGCTTCAATTCGCATTTAGGAAAAATAGAAAATCTATGGCACACAGACTGCAAGGAGACGTTTAAAAAAAAAAAGTCTCATCAAATTAGTTGGCTAAACTCGATAATTATATTGCGAACGTATAAAAATGAGAATGATCCCAAAATATATATATTTTTTTCGGTCGTATTATTAATGAAAGCTCCGAATAATGATCTACCGACTACAGCTTTATCTAAAATTTCCCTAAACGTTCGTTACTTTGAGTCAATTTCATCTCAGAAACCTTTTCTCGTGTCTCGTCCCTTTATTTCTGATGAGCTTCGTTTATTTTTTCGTTGCGTACACGTTCGAAGAGTCACGTATTAGGACATGGCACAATGTAGTCGTGTATGTCCCTTCCAAAAGTCCAATTAGCGAGGCAAATGGTGTATAACATCTATCGAGTCACTCGACGAGTCCGAACATCTTGTTTTGATAGGTAATTAGCTTGTACACATGCAGATGTATATATTCACCGATCGCTCGTATACATTGCCTTGTCCAATTATAGGATCGCCAAGTCGCGAAAGTCCTGGCAACCCGCGAGAATCGAGAAGAACTCACGAGCAGGAAGATTTTGCATGCAGCAGCTCGGTCGAGGGATACATTTATCTTTTCCTCGACAGACCTGCGTGAGAGAAACTTACAAAGTGTTTCTTTCAAAATCGTATGTTAAGAATCATAGAAAACATTCGAGTATATAAAATTATTAAATAATTTAATATTTTTCACTGCAACGACGAGAAACTCACAGTCTCGATGACCTTCGACTTAAGAAATTGAAGGATATGACAACGTATTATTTCCAATGTAAATAAAAAGTAAAAACGTATGAAAAATCAATGTTCAATTGATATTTTCACGAAGTTTGTGATTTTCTCATGACGTTAATTCACGGGGAAAATGGTAAAGGTGTATCTTTCACGAGTCCAGCTTGGCTATCGCGAGAATAAGTTCGTCGCTCACTCAGTCATTTTCGAAAATAACTCCGTCTCGATCACTCGCGCAGTCATCCGCCTCTCATTTTCATTTCTGTGTTTCGAAAGTAACCCACGAGCAAATACTGTCTCTCTCTCTCTCTCTCTCTCTTTCTCTCTCTTTCATTCTGAGCTTCGTCCACGGTCGTATATTATTTTTGGATTCAACGTTCTCCACCGTAGCTACTGTTCTCGTTTTCCATTTCACTCTCTCGCAAAGATGAAAACAATTCTGGTTACACGATCACAGCTGTTCATGGAACAGCTCCAGAAACGGTGGACTCCAGAAATTCCAATATAATTTTTCAATTACTCCAAAAGCTGGAGAAACAGAATGAAAAGATGGCAAAAAAATGTTGGAAATAAATTGCATAACCATCGTTCGCTACATTCAATGGAAAATTCAAATTGGATCGCATTGCCTGGTTTGTTAAGTGACCTTTGAGGTCACTCACATCGTTCTCTTAATATGTATTGGCGCGAAGATTGCCGGTTGAAGAAATGGACGGTAAGAGAGTCTCGAGTGCTGTTGAACTCGTCACACAGAGAAAGAGGATAAAATTCAGAGGCGTATTAACCATGGAGAATGGATGCCAGAGTATACAGCTCATCGGGACGGTCTCGCGAGTGCACGTCGATTACGAAGAATCGCGCTCACGCGGTTCTACTCGCATCAACGGCAGCAAAAGAACTCGTACTGACCTAATACAGAAAACACCGTAAATGTTATGTGCTATGTATTTACTTCGTGTCTTATACGTGAGTAAGCCTCAATAAGAGAGAAAGAGAGAAAGAGAGAGAGAGAGAGAGAGAGAGAGAGAGAGAGAGAGAGAGAGAGATGAGTTGCCGTCTCGTCGAATCATCCACGAGATGATGGGGTCCACAGTTATAACAGACATATACATGTAGGACAAGGGTTCTGCCCATACTTGTTAAAACTTCTACATACTACAGCTTACGGATTGAAACGCGTATTGTATCTAAATATATAAATGTATAAATATACACGTATATAGAGTCTTTGAGTGTGTATGCGATGATCAGG
This sequence comes from Campoletis sonorensis, assembly GCA_013761285.1. Classification (NCBI taxonomy): domain Eukaryota; kingdom Metazoa; phylum Arthropoda; class Insecta; order Hymenoptera; family Ichneumonidae; genus Campoletis; species Campoletis sonorensis. The sequence goes on from JACEOJ010000145.1 coordinate 3,884,782, forward strand.
AAAGACTACTTCCCTTAAAGGAAGATTCCCTTATCGATAGACGGCTAACGGGTTCATATCGCCCTCGACCTCTCTCTCTCTCCCTCTCTCTTTCTCTTTCTGCTTCTCGATCCTCTCGTGTGCCCCACCCAAATGTGTATCCCTGGGATATACAAGAAAAAGAAGTTCTGAAAAAAAGCGTGAGGCCACCTAAGCAGTCGCAGCAGATAGGAAAGGGTCTCGCGTCACCACCTGTGAACGTTTCACAGGTGACGCAGAGTCAACGATCCTTTCAACAAGCGATAAAAGTCTCAGACGCATCAGCAAAACTCGCGACACTTTCCAGACGCGACGATGGAATTTTGTTGCTCATTCGCTCTATACTTGGTACTTATGTGACGTGGACCTGTTTTCTCACCAACCCGATCCGTTAAAAGTAACGTGATGACGGATCGCGAGCAACGTATCACAACTTGAGAGCAAAATCAGATGAGACGGATCCTACGAGGAACTGTGTGAAGTTCTGCCAAGCATTTGATTTATTAATTAACAAACTTTGTGACCGTCATTAACTTACACCTGCTGATTTGAAAAGAATTGACGTCAAACGGGGATTATGGATTAGATTCTTTTTTCTTATTTATCAATTTCAGAAATGTCACTTTTAAGTTGTATTCTTGAACATTTTTCGTCATTGATTTCTGGAACAAATTCGTTTGTTGCAGAACACAACGTGGCCAGACGTCCAACCGAGCCAAAAGAATTGATACAAATTGACAACAAAACACTTCAATGGTTCGGGGCAACTGTTTCAACTTCTGCTCAAGACGGTGGACCTATTCTTGTAAGTAGCATGCATGAAATTATGTTATTCTTTTACCTCCCTTCATCCAGCTCGGGATCTATTTTCATTTATCGCGATTATTAAGGATGAGAAACAGGAGCGCACCTCGTAAATTAATTTTTCTCGGATTCCATCATACTCTGTAACCCTTTAATTGTCGTCGAAGAGCCAATTACTCGCGAACAGCTTCACCCGCATAAATGCAATTTCCTCTCTCTCTCTCTCTCCCTATCTCTCGGTTTGTGCTGACTGGCGTAACGATCATCCGGTGGCAGATGTTCACGTGCCTTCGCGACTTTACACACATACAATGTTCATCATTGCACGTGTCAACCAACATATATAAATATATAATATATCGTACATTCCACTCGCTATCTTGTCGAAATAAACTTTCAATCTCGTTCATCAAATTGTAACCAAGAAACGCAGCAATACCCTGTCTCTATACATATGACATCCGATCCCTTGTCTATCTCTGACGATCAACTTGACTCCCATGAAGTGACACCCACCATAATTTATCGTTGAGTCTCTCATCTAACAAGAAAAATGCCGTTGGTGCATATTCGTTCCATTCAGCTCAGTATTTATATCGAGGTAAAAAAGGTTGTCTCTTAACTGACGCGATCGTTCGAGCAACCCATAGAGATTATCGCGATAAAATTGCTACCATCATGAAACTGAAATTCTCAAGCGGGTAGACACGATCGCGCTCTTTGCCTGCGCGAAAAGACACACGGAGTAGCAACAGAACGTCACAGCGAGACCGGGAAGCTTCTATTTTGGGAATGGAAAACAAGCGGAATCCCCCGTTGTCGAAGCTCTTCGCTTTGTACCCTGCGGAACTTTCGGGTACCACAATGTCCGTGATTTTGGTCACCAGCATTTGTCACTGTTCATGATTTCAGATCGATCGTATTTTACTCAAACTTCAATAGCCATCAATGAAAAAACAGTGAAGATTTTTTCCTTTCCAACTCTGGATTGAAAACGAGCATTTTGTGAATTTTCTAAAAATAGTGGCTCGAGTTTACTGTCTTCTGACACTTTTTCTTAAGGTCCCATGACGTTAGAAACTTTTAGGGAAAAAACATTATAAATAAAAAAGAGAAAAGTAAATATTTAAATTCACACTCAATGAGATTCACTAGTTCTACTAATTTGTAGTGAATTCTCTGTGTGAAATGAAGAGGGTGCAGTCTTATGTGAATTTATTTATCAAACAAACTATCGAGAAAGTTTCTGAGATATTCTAACCCGCCTCTCACATTTGTTCTTATATACGTATTCCATATTCTCATCACGCATTTGAATGAGACGCGTGTTTTGTGCTCTGCCCTCTCCGTATGTGGAATCTTTGACCGGTCCATCGTAATTTCTCGTCTATAACATACCGCCCGCGCACTCCGAGGAATTCCTTCGTTCCGGTATCGCAAAATGGTTTCTCCCTCTATGCTTTCGTCTTGAGAAGAAAATGGATGAGAATACCAATGTGTCTTGTTTGTTTCTTCTTGTTCGTATAATAACGCCAATATTATACGTGAGCGATGTGCAACAGTACGCGCGTATCTGAAAGATACTATTTTGCAGCCCAACTATTTATTTTCATTTGCTTCTCTGATTTTTAACGGTTCCGAACTCACGGAACCAGAGAACGAGAAAATGAGATGAAGCGGATCTTCTCGATAAAAAATGTACATTTACTTCGTCACTTCGCAAAACTGGCTGCTGCGGTTTCGAACTTATTTTTCAATTTATTAAATTCTTTTAGAACTTTTTTCAACCAGAATACTTGAGTTTTTGTCTGGATAGAAAAGTTCCAGGGTGTCGGGTACTTTTGTCCAAGGCTGTAGGAGACTCGAATACTTATTTAACCGCTAAAAGGAGACTTCATCTCAAACCTTATGGAACTTTCATGTCATCTGTTTTCGGTGCGAAACAGATCGTTTTGATACGAATGTTCTCCAAGAGAACGGATTCCGCAATAGAGGAAAAAAATGTCGGTATCTCGGTGAATTTCACCAAAAGTACAATACATTACGAGCAATCTCAAAGAGAAAAGATAGGTGGGATGTATGGCTATAAATAAAAAAGGCCTCTTTACAGCCCGGTTCGTAAAAAATGCGGGACATATTAGCACCGATTATCGTTGCCGCGGTGTTGTATGGCAACGGTGTAATTTCTCAGCATCGCGAGAGTACGTACCTTTTCAACTGTTGTCGTCGTCGCGCGACGACAAATTCTCGGATGTGTCCCTTCCCTCCGCTACTTCTCTTCGGTCTGTTTCCTTGACCGTATAATACTGAAATTATCTACTTACTCCAGAATGCAAGGGACTCCAGGGTGTCTCTCTTTGTTTTTGCGCTCCCGGCTAATGCGTTCGATTTTTCTTCTCTCTTCGCTTCACTCTGCTACGTCGAACGATATCTCTATATATATATCATATGCCTGCGTGTGAAACGACTTAAATACCCAAGAAATCGTTGTTATTCGAGCTGCGAGTCAAGGGGGCAACGAGAGTGAAAAGTAAACGAGACAAATTGTAGGTTGGGAAAGAAAGCAGATGCGGCGCGACAATATTTCTTGCATGGAAGGTGCAAAAAATATGCAATAAATTTAACGATCTTTCTTTTTCCCATCAAAATCATTTCCAAGCTTCACAATGTTTATTCACCTTCGTTCTTTATTCCTGAAAATCAATATGTCAGCCTCGCACGTCGATTTTATCGATTTTCGTCCTTCTCCAAACGATTTTCGATAATTTATCGCCACCTCCTGACCTTGAAATCCAGCAAACTCATAGATTTTTGTTTTTTTTTATTTATTTTTCTCGTGTCTCCCTTGAAATATTCAGGCTGCCGAACCCCCACGCAAATAAAAATAAGGTTATTTATGTACACGTGGGCGCGAGGTACAGAATTTATATATTTCTATGTATGTGTACGCCTCGCTATATATATATATTTATACGGGATGTCCTTGCAGTTGGTATAGAATTTCGTGGTAGGCGTATAACCATCGAGCATGTGTAATAATGTCTGTTTATTCCACGCTACATAACGTACCTTAAATACAACGTGAATGTACGGATGTATGAAGCGCACGTGGTGCGTATTTTCCACGATATCGGCACGCGACCGATCGTATAAATGTCTTTTCGCGTCATTGAACGTGAGCACAAATGCGATGCACACTTCTCTCTGGACTACGGACACCCTTTGTGTACCTACAACAATATATAGAACCCCGCGCAGCATCATCGTTTTTATTATCGTGTCAGTGCAATGAAATTGCTTCGTACATTCTCCGACTACACTCTCCCGTTCACTCCTCACCGTGCCCCACCCCTCCCCTTGACATTCGTTATTGCACTTGGGAAGCTGCTGGGGAACTGCGAATGGATACCTTTCAATAGAAATACCTGATGATAATAGGAGTGAACCTTTTGTACCGATGCCGCCGATTACCCACTTCCGATCATCCGTTTATTCGATGTATCCAAGTGTCAATGATAAAATGACCGATATTCTACGTTTTTACATATTTTTATATCGAAGTGGGAATAAGTGGGATTTGGAAAACGTTATTGGAGCGTTTTGTTATTATTATTTGATTATTTCACTTTCATTCCCACTGAAAGGAAAATGTAGTTGAAAAATTATATTTCTAATAAAAGTTCATGCGGTTTTGATTCAACGATGATTTTTCAAATTCATTTTTAATCTCTTGCAAGATTTCGAAGAATGGCAGCCTCCGAATTTCATTTATAAATAAGTCTTTGATCTCTGATTGAGAAAAAAAAAGTTGTTGTAACACTGTGAAATGATGCGATTAAATGAATAATGTAGGAAGAATATAAAACAGAGTATGCCGGGAAAATGCAGCGCAAATATTTGCCAAGCGCATCCAATTTGTCGATTTTATCTCAAAGATCTTCGCTCCCCCATCAATCTTTCATGCAATCCTTCCCAGCTTGCCAAATTGCCTAACACGGAATTCTTTCGAATTGTATATAGATATAGATTTTATAAGATGATACGAATAAGCGAAGGGAACGAGTCAGAGACACGACGAAGAGAGGGAGATTCACAAGGGAATACGATCTTCATCTCGGACAGACAATTTTGCGGTCTTCAAGTGGATTCGTCCTATATAAGCGCAAAGTCCTAAAAATCCGCGGCGAAGATTCGCTGCAACAAAAGTTGTCGGGAGAGAGCGAAAGATGCTGAAAAAGTTTGGTCGTCTTGGAATCCACCCCTTTCTCTCCCCTTCTCCCTTCGCTGGCTTAATTCACAGTGGCTTCTTTTCTTCGCCTCGCTCCTTTCTCATCCTTTTCCATCTCTTCCTTCTTCTGTTTGCCGAGAAGGAGCTGAGCCTTCATCTTTTGAGCGGATGTCCGCCTTACTCGCGTTATATTCGTATGTTTGTTTGCGTGCGTGTTTTTTTTGGTTTTTTATTATTCTTTCTGGATTTTTATATAGCACGGATAGACCCGGGAGGGCTCCAATCCAGTCGCATCTTTCTCAATCCCTTCTCTGATATTTTCTCTCTATGATCTTCGTACCTCGAGCAGAGCCTGCTCCGCATCATCTTCTGGTCCTTTGCGATATGTTTCTTCTTCGTCTTTCCTACAATCTGGACTTATTTCGGGTCTTTCTAACATATGCGATTGCCGTTGCATCTTTCGTATTTTGGAGATGCTGCTTAGTAGATTTGCCGACAGATGTTTTACGTTCCGCCGCGAGCCTTCGGTTCTTAACCGAGATGCGTTCCTATATATACTCACCGTGCAGGTCCTCCTTCAACCCTTTTTTTTCTTCGACCTTCTCTTGCAATACTCTTTCTCTCGCGATTCCTTGACCGTTTTTATGAGAGCAATCGAAAGAAAGAAAAGAGGCCGCGAAAAGGAGATGCGAAACCGAAATGGATTTTGTGCTCTCGCTGATAAATCGCCTATCGTCAGCCCGTTTATATAATTTACCGCGCGGAGTTGGGCAAACCCGCACGCGATATCTCGTCTTCCCATATTCCCAATTCGCCCAAAAGACAAATCCGATCAGGACGATAAAAATGTCGTGTTTCTGAAAAAGGAAGCGACAAAAATTCTTTTACGTCGATGGTTTTAAGCCGCACAAGAAATAAAAATACAAAAAAAAACAGCAACAACAACAACAAAAAGCATGGACTTTGAGACGTCGCGCGAGAGGCTCGTAGATCGAACAATCGCGGCGGAAAGCTGTATTCGCGAGGAAAAAATAAAACTCTGAATCCTTCGCGATGCAAACGTCGCGGGGTGAGAACTTTTGGTCTCCCGAGAGGTTTTCGTTGCGTCCGTCCTTGTAGACTGAGCGCATACAGAGAGAAGTACATGAAGAGGGCCAACGTCGCTCGCCGAAAGAAACGAACAATCAAGGGTAAAATATGGGCGAGTGGACTGACGATAAAACTGTTTGGCGGCCCTTTCCTCGCACGGTCGTCCGTCGCGTTTCGCGCGACGAATAAAAAAAGCATCGATTAAAAAGGGCGCGTGGTTCGCTCGATGTAGAGGATGAAGAAGTGAAGAAAAAACAAAAACAACAGAAAAAGATTGAAGAAGAAGTTCTCGGGTGAGCTCACGGGGGCGTTCTCCAATACGAAAGTACAAGCACACGCGCGGCAAAGGAGAAAAGACAATCGCGACCTCGACGACCCGCACTGAAAGCAGAGCCTTGTATGAAAACCTTTCCCTCTTTCTCTCGACATCCCTCTGGCATGTCTCTCGTTCTCTCTCACCCTCCTCGGTACGAAAGACCGAGAGAGAATAAGTGACTGAGACTTCTTTACCTCCTGCTCCCCTTCGATATAGCGAAGATTCCCCGAAGGAAGAACGCATTTGCTTCTCCACCTATTTCAATCGATCGAAACAGGCGCGCGACTCGCACCTTTTTGGGAATTCCCTGTGCAGCTCTCTCGGAAGACAAGCGCGGAGGCGGATCCAAAGAAAAAGGTGTTCCTGTATACACATACATGTATTTATAGAAACATTTGAACTCGAGAACTTTGCCGCATTGTTCGTTCAACTTGTCCCATTATGCTACGTACGAAATTAATTCTTTTTATACGCTTGACGTTGAAATTCAATTTATAGACGCGACTCTGATTTATCCGCGAAATGAATTTGATTGAATTCGCGATAAGGTTATAGTCCAAGTAATGTTTCAATAATGCAGATTACTTGAATCGATCAATATTCGAAAGTAAAAAAAATCTTTTATATACCGCTGCGCGATCCAAGGGAAGAACATCAGCCACAGGAACCACAAGAAAGACAAAAACATAGAAAGAGAGAGAGAAAGAGAGAACGACCTTTTATATTATACCACACACTCCCTGGACAATACGCATTCCTTTCGTGTGTTTTGTCAGCGGGACAAATTGCGACGCCCGCTAAACGGTTGGCTTTTTGTCGCTGCTCTCTCCCAACCTTTGCTTTCCTTCTCTATCGCACTCACGCATCCGTGAAACCGATCGTGAACGCGCTCTCACAGCTACAGTCACAATTTCTGTCTCTCTTTTTATCCCTTTGCCTCCCTCTCTCTATGATATATAGCAACATCTGCGGCACTGGAGAATATTTCTCGAGGACTCTTTCGGTTTCGGTGCGCTCACATAAGCAGCCAACGAAAGACTCGGCTCGTTATGGGAGTATATACTATATGGTGTGCAGTGTCCCACAGGGATCGTTATACGGCCTCTCTTTCTCTCTCTCTCACTCTCTTTCTCTCTCATCGCAGCGGATCTCGGTGCGATTATAAATCATTCGCGTTAAAAGCGACGACTGGGAGGAGTAGCTAAAGTGCGCCTGTTTGTCTGCCTATATCTCCAGCAGCATTTATAAGTCGATCTAAAGAATGCTGAGAACTTTGAGAAGACTTCCCGGTCTATTAACCCGGTTGACACCCGCGCATGAGATCGATTATGAAAAAAGTCTATTTTTCAAAGTTGAAAATTGCGATGTCGCAGAAAATCGCACGCATGTATATCGTCAAGCATAATTTCAAGTGAATTGCTCTTGATCGTTTTGATAAAAACTCCGAGTTTTTACTCAAGATTTTAACAATTTATTGTTCATTCAATTTCGAGGGACGAATATTCTTCAGATATTCCACTTTGGCAGCTTATTTTTATGCTTCGCGTTTAGAACTGACTCATCTCCATATAAATGGGGAAAAATACGGAAAAAAAAGTTATCGTCATTGGTAATTCTATATTTTTATTTGAAACCACAGGTAATTGATAATATATCTATATATTTTTCTATAAATAATGAAGTGAGTCAGTATTACTGTCACGGGGTGAGTCAACCTCGAAAGCATACACCTTCTTGGCCTCTATCTACCGCTTCGCGATCCGACGTAAATATCCGTCTCGTTCCCACTACCCTTCTTCCTCCTGTACACGCTCGCCACCGGCCCAAGACTCACTGATTTCCTCGGTAATGTGTTGGAGTCTGCACTCGGCCTCTTTCCATTCTTTTTATCGTATTTTTCGTTTTTTTTTTCTTTCGTTCTCTTCGTAAAGAATACAAAAAAAACGTACGGTCCAAAAATTCACAAAACATCCCTGGATCCAGTGTCGAGAAATTGCCGACATTATATTCGTATATATATATATGTGTGTTTTTTTTTATATAGTAGGCGGCAAAGCACTTTGCTTCTCTTCTTTCACTCGCCTTTCTTTTTTTCTTGTTGTCTCTTCTTTCCCTGCTCACGATTTTTCAAACAGTCATTTATTTAATTCGAAAATAAATAGACAACTGCTTCGTAGACGGAATTGTTTTTTTCCTTCGTCCTCTCATTCTCTTCTTTAAGATATTTATGTGCGATGGTTGCAATGCTTTACGAGAGGCCATCACCGACCCATTTCGATTTCAATAGTTCGGGGTCGAACTTTTGCTGCATGACATTTTTTCCTTTAAATCCTATTTTGGATACATTTTTCTTTCGAGGGAATCGGAAGATGGAGTGTACAAAAAAAACGAGCCCAATTTGAAATATATTTATCTGATAAAAATACATTTTCGTTCAAATAAACTTGATTAACCTTGATGATTGGACTTAGCAATATTTCTACGATAAGTTAAAAGCTTAGAGACCTCCTCGAGTTTTCGTCCAAGAAAAAGGTGCGGAGAGCCGATGTATGCATCGTTCCGACCCCGAGATGACCTCATTCGCGCCCCAAAATAACTTTCCATCGAAAAAGCTCACTGGCCCACATTACGATGTGCGACTCGGCTCCGTTTATTATTTTTTCCCTCATGCCCCGAGCCAATCGATAGTGTTTACAAATTTGATCTCTAATTATTTTCGAAGCTACCGGAAGACATTCAATCTGAAGATACATTATGAGAGCAAAAAAAAAAAACTTGGAGGATTCACGATTTCTAATTTATTCGACATTTTGCACAAAAATGTCGAAATTTTTGGAGTCGCAAGAGAATAAAACTTATCTTTTTTTTCTTTACTCGAATGTATTTTTTACGATCGTTTCGAGACGAGCACACACGTGCTTAACAGAGCGTGAAAATCAAGATGCCTTTCGAAACTTTGCATCGGTGTCTCGCACCCATATGCGGAGCAAGGAGGAAGTACTGTCCGGTAGAAAAAAAACGAGACAGAGATGTAAAATAAACCTCGAGCACCATATAATATGGCAAGACAACTGAAGACATTAAAGAAGAATGCGAGCAATTATAGACCGAACGAAAGGTACTTTGAATTCGACAGGGCAGAAAAAACCACCCTGAGAGGAGAAAAAAAAACCATTAACGGAGCACGCGCTCGGTCGGCTTATTTTCGGGCGTCCTGGGCGAAGAGCAGCCCGAGTGGATAATAAAATCTGCAAAGTGTCCGAAACATGATAATCATTTGGAGGCTCATAAAATTTTCAAATTTTCTTAACGTTATGGTTTAACACTTACGAATGCTTGCTTCACTTTTTTTTTTTAGTCTTCATTATCGATTTATACGCGGTATTTATCTATTTTATCACACAAAAAATACCAGACCGAGTGGTGAATATTGATAAATAAGAAAAATAGGAACGTAGTAATTGACATATTAATTTTTTTTACTGATTTTATTTTCTATTTCGAACATTAATCAAAAAATCGTACGATCGTAGTGAATCCAATGTCAACACTTGTTCCAACGTTAAAGTGTATCAAAGTATTTTCTATCCAGAGTTTAAGTTAAAAATGAACTTAATAATTCTTGGGGTAAAAAATGTGACCACGAAAACTCAGATCGCAGCTGCGCATCGCGTGTTCCGTAAGTGTCCGAGTCGATTTACGTCGGGAACTCAATACACCACGCGGCGCTTAGTTCTGACGCGAATGAGCTCTCTGGCGTGGTCTCTGCCGGTGTTCATCGATTCCCTTCGGAGACCACGAGCAGCTGTTACGATCAATACCAATCTTTCTCAATCTGCCACATTGAGAAAACAAGAGAATTCGAAGATTGGAAATAAGATATAACACCGTACATGAAAGTGTATTATGTACAGGTATTCACAATCGTGGAATTTGTGAAATTCATCTTTTTTCCTTCGATGATCCTTGCAGCGATCTCGGTGAACGGCAAAAGAGACAAATAAGGATTTCTGAGAGTAAATTCCTGCGGCAATGACTAATAAGCTTTCCACGGACTCCGCTCAAGATGCGATACTCTTTAAGGGCCCATTACATCAAAAGCATCACTTTTTTTAATGCGCGTTGTCATCTAAACTCTCACTGTCATGTCGTTTTATTTTTTTCTCCTTTTCTAATTTTTCACATAGTACAAGTTCAGGGTCAACTACGGTTCCCTCCCGCTATGAATTCAACTCGTATCTACACCACGCGGTTGTCTGTCTCGTACGTCAGTGTCGCGGTTTATATATCCTTGCCCGATTGAGCTCAACTAGCGCAATGGATAAATTGCGCCTCTTTGGATTCTCCAGTGGGCAGTCTCGCTTCTTAATTTATATTTCATTCGTTATTTGTTGTTTTTTTTTTCTTTAGTTTTATTATTTTTTATTATAACTACTTTATTCGGTGTGCAGTACGACTTGGTTAGACTCTGGGCGCTTGTCGTCGCAACCACAAAGACCAGAAAAGGGACCAGAGAGTAATACAGTCCGAAGGGACATTGAACAAACGCCCTGTCGTTACGTTCAATTTACTCTTGTTTCTCTACATCTTTCTCTCTTTTACGCTTCGTATTGCGATCAGCGAATGTTCAGTTGGTACAAGACGAAGAGACAGAGAAAAGAAAGAGAGAGAGCACGGTTACCTCGCTCTACCATCCTGGCTGAAGTCTCAATTTGGATTTAACGGTTCACTCAAGTTGAAAGAACGAATAAGAAAAAAGAAATCAAACCAAATCAACGGAGATAAAAAGATTTATTTGATCTCTCGAGATAAAACTAAATTAGTTTTTTCTTTTTACTATGACTTTGACAAGAAAAAGTTTATTTTGACTAATATCGAGAGGGATTTGGTTGTCTTGAAGTTAAATTATGTGTTTTGATAAAGTTTATTCATTTTTTTAAATACTAATTTTCATAAAATAAATATCTCATTTCCTTGAACTGTCATTCTTTCTTTCGTGTTTTTTTTTATAACAGCAGTAAAGAAACTTAAAATGTTCCGAGCACTATGCTTGAAACAATGTTATCAAATGACCGGGTTGCGATAAGGTCCAGGCCCATCTGCGAGCATGATGCTCCATTGTAATTCTTCTTACTCCCACTGCTGTTTAAACCGACCGCAGATAGTCGAGTTAAACCGAACCGAAACAAAGAATTTTAATAGATAATGGTGACTGTGAGCAAGGGGGAAAAACAATTGCATTTGACGTTAACCGTTGTCGTTTTTTACGTTGCACAAAAAGTGCACAAATAAAATGGTAAATAGATTACGTTTGACCTTAATTGGATACTCAATTGCTCAATCGATTGATAATTAATCGTTACTAGTTGCGGCTTAGCCTCAATCACTTAGTACAAACGATTATTAATCGGAATTAAAAAAAAAAACCGTACTGAAAGTCTACTTTTCGCTTAACGCAAAAATATTTTCAAATCACATGGTATCCTGTGATAAATTTCCCCTCGATGCGAATATCTTACGTACTCATTCTCTTTTTAATGCGAATGAAAAGCTTAATGGAGATATTAAAATGTTCATAAGCCTGTTTCCGTTACATGTTCCAATGGGTGCATCCTCCCTTCAGTTTTAATCCCACAGGATACATCGGACACAACTATGTATGTATATATAAAGCAGGTATCATCTTTCGTTCTCTGTACCCTCTCGTTCCAGCCGAAGAAGCCACGTCATATAAATTATAATACATGGTGAAGTGCGCTACATACACCGTATATTCATAATAAGCCCCTCAAAGTACAAGAGTCATGGTCATCGTTGTGACGTTTGAAAAAAAAGAACACGATGTTATGTTGAGACCGTGTCGTCGGCTGGTCCGTCCGCTCTGCGTGGTCGTTTATTAACTGATGGACATCAACAGAGCTTCGCTATTACGCAATAATCCGCAGAATAATTGTTCACCGCCCAAAATAGGGACGAAACTCTCAATCACGTTAATTTTCTCATGACCTCTCACAAGACCCAACATATATGTTCATTCCGACCTTCTTGTCTGTGCGAATTACATGAAACTAGTTTGTGCTGAGACTTTTCAAACGGAATAAAATAATGTTTAATTGTCTATTTTGTTTTTTCTTATTTTTCTAGGCTTGCGCACCGAGATACGTTTTCTTTGGTGTTGGACTAGGTTTCAATCTAATGAACGACAGTCAAGGCCCGGCTTTTGGCAATCAACGTGATCCAGTTGGTACATGCTTTGTCACGACTTTTCCAACAGTACGAGAATTTTCACCCTGTCGAACGAGTGAGTCTGCCCTTTTTAATATTACTAAATAAAATTGATTAATTCAGTAGAAAGAATTTCGTAAGTTTTTCCATCGAACCAAGACGAAAAATGAGAGCCTGGAAATATTGTGTCGTTCGGGCTTCTGGCTATTCTCAGTCTTGACCAAATTGTACATTTTTTTGAGCTCTCAACACCAGACGGAAATATCCCGGATGACGTAAACAATTGTCGAAGAAACCAGAGGGCGGAGACTAAAAGAGTCGCGTTATGGCTCCAAAAACATGCATCGTCTAAACCGCTTTTTTTTCCCCTACGAAATGCACTTCACCAAAAATTTCCCTCTAGTTTTTTTTCTATCTACGAAAATCCACATAGTCGCTGAAGTGGAACATTATTACGAGAATTTCTCCCTTGCGCGACATGTGTGGCAAAGTCCTTCCCTCGATCACGTGCTTTTCGAGCCAAACCATAAATATACTATTATGTAACAGGATATTTCCTGTCACCATAATACGCAGGTCAAGAAAAAACAACGATTAACGCGATAGAATACATTTTTTAAACGTCTTTCGCATTATTGAAATTTTTTTAATTATTTACTCCCAAAAGTCATTTCAAAACGAATCATTTGACAGTCGTATTTGACTGATTCATTGAAGAGCAGAATCGATGGGCGAAATATATAAAATATAAACACTTTGATTTATTCATCGATTTTTTTTCTTTTTCATTTTACCAAATACTTTATTATTGTTTCTCAGAACGTTCTATTTTCATACGTACAAAAGTCAAATCCCTTATCAACATGATTGCGAGACACGCTTCTCCGTTTTAGAGAACTCGTCGCCAATGTATTCTTTTCACAGAGCACTTTCGCTCCCTCTCTCTCTCTCTCTCTCTCTCTTTCTCTCTCGGTTTCGTTTTCCATTCTCGGACGATATTTTTCGGACTAAACGACGTTAGATAATTTCTTCCTTCTTCTCGTCAACCTCGCGATCGCATTTCCTTCGTTATCACTTTCGTACTTATCGCTTGTACGTTGCAGGCTCCTATCCGCAAGACAAATTTTTTGAACAAGTTTTTCGTCGTGGTTTTCAAAGCCATTTAACGAAAGTGCTTGGACTGTTGTCGATTTATGGAAATTCTGAAGGCATGACGAGGTTTTAGGACTTCTGGAATATATGATAACGTTCTTATCTGTTATTTATTTCGGGAAGCAAAAAAATGAATGTAAAAAGTGGTCATCTTTGGATTATTTTTCTTTTTTCACTGAAGCATTCAAGCAATTATAAACGGTTAGCTTGGAGGCCCCTTAAAAAATACTTTTTCACGGTACTCAGAGTTTCCACTTAAAGATACTTGTTCCACGGATTTCAAATATCGCTAACTCGATGCTTCGCGCAACTTTTAAGTGCATCAATCGACCAAGAGTTTTATCCACAGTATAGTCAAGTGTGTTCGCAACCAGTAAAACTTTTATGTCATGCTAATATATCTGTACTTTTATTTTCCGGATGCAAATAACATCCGGTAGCTTGGCAATTTCTTTTTTTTTTTTTGTTATCTTTCGTTTCAACCCCTCCAACGCACTTTCCTGGCGATTAACAGTCGCACACATGCGTCCTTCGCACGCGAGATGCGGAACGGCACATTCGGCACAAACCATGGAAACAACGAGGAAAAGATAGAGACAGAGAGTGGAGGAGACCCTCTTCGTTGTGTACGTGCTCAACGGCCCGATTTGAAAAAGTGAGACGAAAGAATTTCCGGTCGGGAGCATGATGCGACACTCTACCTGACGCTAAAGCATAATTGCACTGTTTTGCAAAAGAGTTTTTTCTAAACGTTATTCAAAAAAGGGTGTCATTCAGAATTTTCACTCTATCTTTAATGATAACTCGATCATTCTTGAAACAAGGGGCAACATTTATCAAAAATTGAAAACATTTTTACTGTTGGAGAAAAATTCAACAAAAATTGTGAGAAAATTCGGAAAAATATATGAAGAATATTCAAAATTCAAACGAACCATTTAATGAGAAATCTTTCAATATCGGGTCTCAAAAAATCTTGAAATTCACATGAAATGGAAAATGAATCTGCTGCATTTCGATTTGACGGATAACATCGAAAGTTAGTCAAATAAAAGCTGTAACACTCTTTTATTTATTTGGTTTTTCGAAAGTGCGCCATCTGTGTCGTATTTCGAGCTACTTTTCGTACAACCTATCGTTCAGCTCGTAAGAACATGTGACTCCTGTTGCTCATCGTATAATTACAAGAACATGTGTTCCAAGGGATAATACGAACGCTAAAATACGTTGAACAGTTCATGAACACAAACTCTCGGAGAAGAGAAATTTAGAAAGCAAGTGAGAGAGGAAACGAAAGGGGAAAGCGAGACTACCCCTAATTGAGAGAATCTATAAATATGTGACTCAGGGATTCGAGAGGCGTGCGGTGGGCACAATTTTTCTTTAAGGGGGGAAAAAAAGTGCGACGTATTTTTTGCTGCTGGGATAAATTGCGCGTCCAGAAGGCGAGAAGAGTAATAAATTTGATGAAAGTTGAGACAGCGGTGGCGAAAATTGCGGAAATGAGCTTAGGGATTGTCAAGGGGCCGGTATAAGTTCATACGGGCGAGGAATCAAGCTGGAGCTCCATACATCGCGAGAAAAGCTGGTTGCGAATTATCTCCGAGACACCCAGTGTCGTATGTGCACATATAATTATATATGTTTCTCCATACATACAAATATATAGTGAATTATGTAGAAAAAACGATACAAAGACGCCCGCAATTAAACAATTTGTACGGCGAGTAGGAGGAGAAGAAATATTTCCCGAGAATCGTAGAGTCAGAGCACTTTTTAGAGCGTCTCGGATCGTCGCGTCCAACGACCGAGAGAAATTTCTTGGAGGGCGCCGCGATACTCCGTTTTATTCCGCGTATTATAGCGTTTGTGCTCTCGCTTTGCGCGCCACGGGCAATTCTTCCATTTTATTTTTTTGTTATTTTTTTTATTTTTTTTAGTCTTTGACACGTTCGTTGTAGACACACGGTCGTTATCGTCAATCCTTTTCTGGCAACGGAAAGGTAACACGAGTCTGTTTTGTCCGGGTCCAGCACGTTGCGAATGTTCACGCGTTGTGCACTTTATGCGCCGAGTGCATACTGCGCGTTCTCGCTACCGCATGCACCTTCTTGTCTACCAACGCAGAGTCATCTATCACTTTGTTTCTCGCTGAAATGCCAACTAAAACGACGACAATTAAACGACCCTGTTATGTTGAAAATTGCACAAACATAAATGTCCTTTTTTTCTTTTTAATAAGATTTGATTTATGACGCTGGCATATAACTCTGAGAGTGATCAACATTCTTCAGGGTCTTCAGTTTTTACTCAATCCTGCAAAAAAAGCTCTTTGGCGATAATAGATTTGATAGAAAAAAAAGAAAAATTTTCTGATTTAGGAAAAATATGATAATTTTCCCAAGTCGTACGATTTTTTTTTTTGCATCGTTCTATTCGTTAAGAGTGTCGAAGGAAGTGCGGAGTTTTATTTCCATTTTCCAGACCCAAAAACGACGGCACCGTACGTGTAATCGTCTATATTTAGAAATTAGGTCTCTCGCAGTTGGGCGATCTGCAAACGCTCAGGAAATGCATTATGACATGATTCCTCCCACTCTTTCATCTCTTCTTTCTCGTATATTATAAGCAGGAATGGTTTCGAAGGATATATGTTGTAAATACGTGGTCTCTAAAATTCTGCATGCATTTCATTTGCCTTCATCACGCGTCAAGTTCGATGATCTTGAATGCACTCGATAAATCGCTCGAGAAAATGGACGTTGAAAAAAAAAAGAAACATTGCATGGGGCCATACGATATGGCTGCAGAAAAAAGGGCCGAGAGCGAGAACGCGTCAATTCGCCGGCGTTTTGCTGACGACGTGAGGCCAATTAACACTTGATCCTACTTGAATTACGATCGTGTTGGCGATCGGGAGCAAGGCAAATGGCTTTGAGAGATCGCCCATCGTCTAACTGAAATATACGTTGCTTCAAACGATGCAATTCTTTGTACATCATGGGGCATCGATGGACTTTCATCGGAGGCTCGTAAAAGTGAGCACACATCGTCTTGACGTTATCATCGATTTAAACAAAGGCTCGTAGGAGGTGGTTCGTGGTATTTCGCATATTTTTATTTACGACTTTTTACCCTGCGGTGATAATGAAATTTTTTAATCTGAACGATATTATATTCTTCCAATCATTATATTTCCTTCGATAATGTCCAGACAGTTGAATTCCTCAAAATTTGTATGTCAAATGAAAAATTTAATAAGATTTACTTGTATAATTATACAAATTTATCGATTTTTCGTATCCTACTTATTTCCGATAAAAGTTCCTTGACACGTTTAACGTACACCCACGCACGCGTGAGCGAGGCCTATATTGCCCAGACAATATACATCCATATCGTAGCCTCTTCGTACATAATACAGTAACTTCATTCATTCGGCGCGTAAAGCGGTTAACGGGAATGGATCTATTACGAATGATAGTTTTCATGGGTTTCTTGTTCTCTTTCATAGAGGCAACTCATTCGACAGTCTAAACCATTCGTCGATTATAAAGAATTCGTACACGTTAAGAATTTTTAATTCACATAACCTTGTTTCGGAAAAATTCATTAATAAATGCTCATTACAAAATAATTATTTATTTACGCTATCGATCAAAATAATTAATGGCATAATCTGTACAATTTTCATTTCTCGAGAATTAACGTTTAATTGTTCTGTAATAATTAGCCATTTAGCGGAGATTTACTTGTCGTGATAATTCCCTCTCAGAAGAGAGCGTGTATGAGGATGTTTTGCGCACGCTTCCTGTTGAGATCAAAGTAGGAATGGTTATATAAATTGAGTTTTTCTTTTTATCGATTTGGTTTGCTACTCCCCTTCGGTCATTACTTTTCCCTCTCCCCTTTAATCGCATCTTGATTGATATAATTGCGTGACTGGTAATGTATTTCTTTCGAGCAAAAAAAGAAAAAGGCAAGGAAAAAATCTTATGTAGGGCTTGATCATCGCCCCGGAGAGACTTATATAAAAATCGAACATGCAGGTCGTGAATGAGAAATCACAATTTCAGTCAATCTTAAGCTACATCTCAATTATACTCAAAATAAAATGAAGTTATAATCTTTAGAATAGTTCAAGTAAATGTATATTCATGAAAAAATCGGTGCACGTAAAGTACGTGCGGTGTAATTATCATCAATTTTTCAACTAAAAAATATATACATCTTTCTATGAAAAGTGTCCTGATTGCAATTTTTTTTTTTTTTACTTACACGTTCAATTCGCTGTATATTATAAAGATATGTCGGTGTATGTAATACGAATGGAAAAGTGCAGACTGCATTGGCATACGCGTGGAGGGCGGAGCGACTGTCAGAGCGCCACTGACCCTGCGTTCGTGTCTTTAGACTTCATGCAGCCGTCGTATTATACGAACGTATTAACGTTGGTAATTAATCCCCAAGAGCAGGCGAGCGCGCAAGGCTAATTATCCATGAGCGTTCGTACGCACCGTTCGCCGTTTTCGCAACAGTGCAGATTGTCATGAAATGTTTTGTACAGTTATAATTTGGCAAAATGATACACGTTTCATCATGCACATGCGTATTAAGTTAACGCCAAATGAACTAAGTCGAGTAATTAACCGTTTTTGGGCGGACGAGTTAATTATTTATTTGAGACGTTATCGCGTGTTAGTAATTTTATATCATGGGGTGGAAATTAATAAGACTCCTCTGTCATTTTGTTCAGCTTGTAGTTTTGAAGCGATGAATATTTGAATTTCATTCAATTATATTACGCTTTTTGAATATTTATGCAAAAGCCATTAAAACTAAAATGTGACAATCAATTTTTCACACTGAAACTTCACAGTGGGTTCATTAATTGCTCCATTCGTTTCCTTAGTATAATTGTATACACATTTTAATAGTTGAGTATGAATAAAATACAGTCGACAATTTTTGTACGATGTTCTTGGAAAATTGATAAATCCTGAATATTATAATTTCTCTACAAAGTGTGTCAAACAATTTGGAGTTGTCAGAAATTCTGCTAAAGGAACGTACGATTTAGAATTTTTTTCCTCTCAAGTATTTTAATAAAAAACGTAATTCCGACGTGTTTCATTTATACAATAAGTAAATTTGATTTATCGCTTGTGTAATTGTGCTATTATAATATTAGTGTCAATTCCACGCTCTTCCCTCGCCCCGGAAGATTTATTATGCTGCATCGAGATTCGTAATGATTCATACCAGACGATGATAACTCCCAGAATGTCGACTTATAAATCTCAATTTATTAATCCCCTCTGGAGTTTTTTTTCCGTGCGCTAACGTTATTGTTATTTATGCTTTTGATTAATATTAATTCAATCCGATAAGCGCATGACAATTTATAATTCAACGAAAAAGAGACGAAGCAAAAAAAACTGCTAAGCGAAATTGTTCATTTCACTTTTTCCTTAGCCAGTGAACAGTTAATCCCGCATATCTTTTCCAAGCTTCCTCATATAACCGATTTAGTCCAAATGGAATACATGGCTGCGTTTCGCGTTGCATTAGTCTGCTGTGTGACTGAAATATCATACAGTCGAAGCTTACGTTCGCAAAACGCACTTCACGTGAGCTCAAATGTGAAATCGTGTAATTCTTAAAGGTCAATGGACTCGTATTAGTGAATCGAAACAACGAGAGAGGAAATAAGAGGAAGAACAATAAGTGTTTTTTTTTCCTTATATTCCAACTGTCATAATACACCGGAGAAATAAATATTATTGGGCTGTATATCTATGACACTTTTATGCGGGAAATGTCAAAAACATCGAGGGAGGAAGAACAAAGAGGAATTCGAGGGGATTGTGCTTCCTTTACGATTGTGAATTGTACTCGTACGCCATATCGAGTACATTTGCACGACGGAAAACGTGTGCACGACGTCCAAGTCGTCACGCGGACAGAATCGATCATGGATTAATGACGCGTGCCTTCTCGTGACGCGATTCCTAGCGATGCGTGCACAATTCGAGTTTCTATAGACCCGATTAACATTCGATACTCGACAGATCCATATAATCTTTCGCCTCTTCTCGTCGATCACATATACACGTGATCGACATCTCGCACAATATATTTTTCTCATTCTCTCCTTGTGTTTGCGCTTTTGTCCGTTGTAACCCGAACCAACGGTTCAATTGTAGCAATAATCGTGTGTTTATGTTTCAGAAAACTATGGATACCATAAGCAAGGCTCCTGTCAAGCTGGATTTTCTGCTACATTATCACGGGTAAGTTCGATTTTCAGTTTCAAATTAATATTACAGACGAAAATATACTAGTTTTTTTGAGTATTTGAACCAAAAATATATTTTTTGCAATATATTTGATAACTTATCTCGAAGTTTTTTTTTTAGAAAGTAGTTTCTAGTTTCCAATTGATCACTCTTCAGTTTTGTATACATTCATCCGATCGTTTTTCTATTGAATGGTTTTCAAAGTTTGACTGGTTGAAGAATGAATAGAAATAACGTGTAGAAAAAAGCGGCAAGTTGTATAGCGAACACGTTCGAAAGCGCGTTCGGAGTTGTTTGCCATCGAGCAGCATCTCTCTATAACCCTTTCTACGACTGTTGAATTAATGCGGACTATCGAAAACGTTTGTGGTCTGCCATGAAACACGTATGGAGGTTTCGCACGCGTTAGCATTGCCACTAGTCGACATTTATAAACATACGAGTGACTCTCACAACAAATCCTTTACGAAGAAACGACAGACGCGAGTGTTGCGTTCTCGTGTCGCTGTAAGAGTTAGGAGTTGTACTTACAAGCTTGCAAGAACGAATGGGAAAAAAAAAGAGACAGAGAGAAAAGTATATTGGTGGTGGATCGGCGCTCCGAATATGGCAAGAAACGCGAATTCCACCTTTACACTCAAGAACTCTTGGATACGCAAGTGTTTGCGGAATACGCGATTATTCGCGTGAAAAGTTCTGTATGTGCAATTGTGCATATATTTTGTCGATGGAAAAGCGTTTTGAATTTTCGTTTCACCCAGTACTTCAAATCTATGAACGGGAAAAGATTATTTTTCGTTATGATCAAATTTTTAATTTAATTTCAATTAATTTCCGAGCATAAATGAGTTTTACTTTTTTTTAAATTAATTCTGTTTTCCGCTTATCAAAAGTTCGTTTTTTCAAGAAACCCTATTCGTATACTCGATTCAATTAGAACGATAATTTTTTAAATTTCAACTAAAAATGGCTCAATTCTTCGTGTTTTGTGACAGCTGATTCGATGTTTTGTTTGCGTTGATTCTTCTCGGTTTAAAGAATACCGTCTAGTTTTATCAGCGACATGACTGTTTTTTTTTAAAGTGGATAAGCCAGTTTCCCTTCTCGTCGTAGAACATATACTAGAGCAAAATATATTTATATATATAAATCAATATCGAGTAGTCGGTCAGTTCGATCACCGCCAAAGAAACAGTAGGACAATCCTCGAGCACTCAACCGAGAGCTATCACCAACCAATGTATAATTCAGAATTGTCTTTACCTCTGTTTGCATATCTATATAGACAAGTACGCTGGATGTTTAATTCATGTATCTCCGCCCGCGATGGAATGAGACGAAGAAGAGAGAAAGCCTGGCACGAGAGAGTTTAGATGCTCTCGCGTCGAGATTTCTCTCACGAGCATTCAATGTTAATATCCCTCGATAAGCACATCCCTTCTCGTATTTTTCATCCCTTAATCTTTGCACAGAATATCGAGCTACCCTTGAACTGCTTGTGTCACTATAGTTTGACCTTTGCATCGATAAAAGTCAAGTTTAAAATAAAATTGTTTAAATTTCATGAATTCTGGTTTTTTTGTTGTTGTTGTGATTTTCACAACAATAAATAAAAAAGAGCAATTAAAAAGTTGCTTAAAAAATCATATTTCATACTTTAATTTAAAGATGTTTGGATTGCACCAACTTCACCACTTGACAGCGATTTATTTAGGCAAATTTAATCTCTACTTAGACTAAAAAGCACTTTCGCAGACAAATGCCCATTGTCTCGGTACAAACACAAAATATACATAATATATTTACGTGCACGAAAAGAGCTGTCGTATTTCGTGAGCGTCCAAGCCTTACTTCGACTAAATCTCAATGCAAGTTAAGATATGGACGGACATGCATTCACGCACAGACATATATATATTCACAGTGATGTAAAGGGACGATCGAACCGATCGACGGAAAACACGTTCGACGATCGATCTACCTCGATCGATCTCGATACTCCGTGTCTTTACGTCTTTCTTTGAGTTATCTAGCCAAGATCAGCTTGAAAATGGATGTAGAATGTCAAAGCCATGGACCTCACCCATACCATCTTTTTTCTTCTGTACTTCCTATTTCTATATAAATATATAAGCAGGTCAAATACGTTCGAAATGGGTACCGCGATTAAAAAAAAAAAATTCCTTTCGGTATAGATTTTATTGACGTTTGGTAGGAGAATCGCAAGTTGATGGGAAAAAAACACATTTTTTTGCTGTTACATAGAAAGGGGCTTGATTTTCTCTCTTGATTCTCTCAGTTAATACAGAAGATTTTCCTTCTTTATCGCTGTCTCTTGTACTCTCTAGCCATGAAATTAAAGAAAACGTATCCTCGTGGTTTCCCTAATGTAATTCGCGATTCTAATCATCGGGTACACTCGCCCTCGCGATGTCTCTCCGGAATAACAATGAATTTTCTTGCATCGCTAAAGTATATACGCGCTTTTTCTTTATCTCTGTTATTTCTCGGGGAGTTGCTCACGCAAGTATTTTTTTTTTCTTCACTGTTGAAAAGTGGAAGGGATTTTATAAGCCTATCCTGCATGAGATCACGTTTCGCGAGAGATTCAACGGTATATTCGAACACGCGATTCGTCGCAAGCGTTTTTCATATACGTCGTCTTCGGGGCATTTCGCTATTTCTCTTTCTCATATAAAAGTGGTATGCTTATTTTCTCAATCTTCAATATATATAGAACATTGTGTATACCATACAACGATAAATGGCGACGTCGAAAGAATCCCAAAGAATATACTCGTCATAAATTTGGCTCCATTATTTCTTTACATCTCTTTCCTTCTTTCAATACAAAACCGAAATGCATACTCGAGCATCGCTCTTACATATTCGGAGCGCGTTATATTTCAATCATGCGGTTAGGGACATATCTGAAATCCTTATTTTCTTTGTATTTGAAAAATATGTGTGCAGGACAGGAGGAGGAAGAGATATAAGGGAGAAAAGAGCTCGGCGCCAGGGTACACAATTCGTGTGGGTCGTGAGCGTTTCCCTTGTAGACGCATCAGAGAACGAACGGAGAACAACAGAAGTCGGAGCAACTGCACTTACTTAGTTTTATATATATATATTCAAAAATATATATACAGGCTATTTAACATGGAGAGAGCTCATTTTTCAAACTTTTTATTATAAATAAACTCCGATCCAGGCTCGCTCCGGACATAATTGAAAAAAGAGTAATATTTTGGTTTCTCGTTTTCGCCTTTAGGGTAGTCTGGTTTCTTTGTAACGTGGCACGTGGATTTCAAGACTCGGAAACAAAGTTGGGCTGCACAAAAAAATGTTTTCAATCTACGCGGAGTATCCCATATATGTAGAGCTCGCAATGGTCACAAAAACTTAAATGCACACGATATACATACATGTGTAATATACGAATACGAAAAACATATAGTTGGATTGCCAAGAGCAAGAAGAACGTTCAGCGCGCATGCATTGTTCCAGTTGCAAATTTTTCTCTTGTAAGCAAACACAAGAGAGATAGGTAGAAGGAGAAAAAAATAAAGAGAGGACTCTTCTCGGTAGGGGGTATCTCATGTTGTGTCCTCCGATCCCTCTTGTCTCTCGTGTATTACTAACATCCGAGAACGACAGGAGCAAGCACGTGCACCATTCTCTTCATATTATTGCATACACATATTCGTATTATATATGGTTACTACTTCTCCTCCCGCCCCCCATCATTCGTAAGGATAAATGTTTATAAGCGCGAGGACGTCACACCATAAACGGTAATGATCGCTGCTTTTGTCGTTGCTGCGGCTGCTGTTTCTCCGCCACTGACGAAGAGATCATTCCTGTCTACACATTTCACATGTCATCGCGAGAGCTACTATATTTTTCATTTGACTCACGCTGTGGCCACCACAAAAGAAAAGTTTTGACTTTTTAACAAGTTGATCATATTTTTTATTCCCTACCGAAAAAATTGGTCGATAAAATCTATGAAGGATCCTCTCATTCATTGTAGATATGCATACAAATGACTCAAAGGACAGTTGGAATCTCACTCATTCTCCTAGAAACCTATTCATTACTAAAGAAATGTTTCTTATAAACGACGTTTGTTTGGAATTTATTTTGACAGTATTCTTTTGCATCCAGAAACATCCGATGGCTCCTAATTTGACTAACAAAATAACACAATGTTCTTCGATCTGGATGTACGAGTCAAAACAGAAAAGTCCGAATCGTTATAATTGAGCAACCATTTAGTGGAATTGATGAAAAATGTTGTATGTCCAAGAGAAACGTTGATAAACACTGCAGGAATTTTGATTTCGTACTATTTCGAAAAATGTCATATTCAACTCGATGAAACACAGTACCATGACGATTATAATATTGAAAAAGTGTCTCTTTAATGTCACATGTATTCGTGTATTGTATACAAAATCGTGATGAAAAAATGCGTCTACTGTCACTACATGTAATATAAACGATTTTGGCTCGACAGTCGGTTGTGGCGCCGGTACAGAAGTCACGCTCGATGCGCCCACCGACGCAAAACATATATAGTTATATATAAATTCGTTTATATGTACAAATATATCTGTGTGTATATATACATAAGAGACGGCTAGCAAAAGAGGCAGAGATAAATAAAGACAGGGATAGAATACTGCACACACATATGTTGATATTGTTGTATCTCGGATGCTCTCTCGAATGCAAAGGTCCCTTCCATTGTTCGAGGACCGTGCGAACCCTGCGGCGAACTCGCGCCACGTACGTTTTCGTTCGTTCCAGGACTACCGTTGCACAAATAATATTTCTGTTTGACGATAAATAACTTGTGCGCGGGTTTCCATTGGACTTCGAAATGTTTTTGTTTTTCTCTTACATTCTTATATACAGGCTATATAAGGTCATGTACAAATATATATAAACATATCCTCGCACGCGTTACACGATTGCATGAGAGAGAAAGAAAATCGAAGCAAGGATGTACACATTTGGCGAATCGTGTCTGGATTGGCGCCATCCTAATCTACTGGCACCGTCTCGCGGGATTTTCGCAGGTGTTCCAAGCGCAAAAACCTCTCAGGCGTTTCGTAACACAAGTACTAACATACTAAACACACTCGAAACGAAAATTTTTCATTTTTGACTCGACTGCTAGAGTTTATTGACTCTGCGCATTACTATTGATGTAAAAACTCTTATTTATGCCCAATACACACGATCCTCGGTGTTTTTGGAGCTCGTTTTATCGGACATTGCAAGCTTTTGAACTTCTGAATTGCACTCGAGAAAGACGAACGACCGGGAAGCCAAGATAGACGAAGAAATTGATGAAACTGCAACTCTACGTCTTACGAAACTGATGAGTCGTTGTTATGACTATTCTCTACTGTTGTTAGGATTGATTTAAAATTATGACTCTCGGCTACACAATTGAATTACGAAAGACCTCGTTTTACAATTTGTTACGGTTTTTTCTTGTTTTTGTTATAAACAGCAGAACGAGAAGATATTTCGTCGAAATCAGGGCGTTTCAATTTTTGTAATTTCTCGTAAAACACTCGTGAACGTGTTGACATATGGAAAAAAATAAGAGAAGAGAAATTGTGATTGAGAAAAAAAGGAAAAGTTTTAAAACTACAAGAACTCTTGTGAGTCGCGGAGAGCGAAGAGTTTCAGAGACGGCCATTTAAGGCGAGGACATTTCGTTCTGTCACTGTTCCCCGTGTTCTCTCCTCACTGCAAGACCACCTACGCGTCGTCTTTGGTCCTCTCTACAGTAAACCTTGCGTTTCTGTATTTCTACTCTTGTTTCACATCTCTCTCTCTCTCTTTCTCCCTCCCTCATATTTTTATCCTCTTTGGGTAAAACGTGTTTTATAAACGATCGCGGCAAACTGTTGTGACAAGTGAAACACGAGACGCAAAACTCTCTAAGTTTCAAGAGCGTTGCAAAACTTTTATCATCGTCAAAAAAATTCTTTCTCGAGAGCTTTCGTAAGAAATCCAGAGTCTCGATTGGTCCGAAGTAGAAAAAACGTCATTCGGCTTTAATTTAAAGGTTAAAAAAATAAAATAAAAATGATTCCGAACGTTGCCATTGAAATTTGCTTCAATATGAACACAAAATGTTAAATGCAGCTTGCAAACCTTTGACTTCTCTAAATCTCTTTTTTCTTCGTCTTCCTCGTATACGTTCGTATACACATTATGTATCGTAACACTTTTCTTTTTATCCCGCGTGGGTAGTTATACTTGTGTGCTCGAGCTTTTTTAACGCGTAGGCGCATCCAGCCTCGGAAGTATATCTTCTAACCGTGTACATATATATAATTATATATAGACGTGTGTAATGTGTTGTATGCGATCAAACATTAAGGCGAGAGAGTTAAATACCGTCGAGAGTTGTGAGGCACGAATGCCCACTCAATGATGCAGCTCATTCCTGAATATAGAAACACATATTCTGACTGGCTACCGGTATAGAAAATTCAATAAATTCTAAATCACTTGGAACGGGAAATCACGTTGAACTATAAAAAAAATAAAAATAATACATTAGATTTCTCTCCGCATAAGTGTATCGAAATCAAGAAGAAAAAAAAATATAATGTACGGAAATTGCCAGCGAATATTATCGAAGTGAGTTTCATTAGTTGAATAATTAAATTACATTTTGGATTTTTCTTGGATTCATGTTTTCCCTGTTAGTAAAATGTACACATTATTTATTACTAATTTATGCTTTTCGGGTGTTTCGCGAAGATTTAGTGCAAAGTCTCGAAACAAAGAGCGAATTGAGACTGCCATTGTTCGATTTGTTTACTGGCTATTTTCCTCGTTCCATTCCGCCTACGTGTAGTAATGCTTTAGTGTATGTAAAAATCCTTTATACTCTCGCGAGAGTAAAGAGAGTACCTTGCATTACCGTTACGAAGCGTGAAGTGTAAACAGTAACGCAAGTTCTTTCAAAGGTCGCGGCCTTATATAACGAGTTAACATATTTACACAAAAATATTATATTGGTGGCGTTAATTATTTCTGCGTATATTTTTTTTCTTGGGCGCAATTTCCGGTCAAGATGAATTTTCAAGGTGTAAAAATATAAAGAAATTAACTGAATCATTTTATCGCAACGTGCATTTTATGGTTTAAAGCGATTCGCAACAGAAATGGTTTTTCAAAACCAAATATTGATAATTCATTGATTTTTACTTACAATTCTATGATAATCGAATATTTGAGAGATTTCAAATATTTTTCAATGACGATATTCCGTCTGGTTTTATAAAAATGGACTACGAGAGCTCATGGGAACGATGAGATCAAACGAAAAAAAAAATGATATGCTTGTTTTGGGCCAACATTTCAAGTGGCACTCGATGTGCTTTCCTCTGGGTGTTTTAAGTGGTCTCGAAAAGGCTTCTGCGTTAATACAGCTCTCAACATCAAAAGTGTGAACTCACAATAGTTGGATAACTTTTAAAACCGTTCGTTTTGTTTTTGTTCATTTGAAATAATTGAAATATAATTAAATATGTTGCAAGAGTGATTGCAAGTTTATATCTATCTGTGGAATTATGCTCCAAACTGCATTCTTTCAATAATTATTTTTAGAATAGATTTAAAAAATATCAGAAATGCAGTAACAAGGTCTATTCATATTTCCCTGCTTTGAAGTCTTATCAATAATAATATTTTACAGCAGTAAATCACTGCTGGAATTCAAAAGAAAAGTAAAATTCATTGACGTAATCAGGGAAGAATCATTATCAATAAGTTTTAGGTAACAAATTGAACGACTCGCTAATTAAAAAATAATAACGATAGCAGTAGATGTTCACGGATAGGAATAATATTAAATGCAATTAGGAATAAGTACCGTTCGATTAAAATGAAAAAAATATATATTATTGCTAACGATTAAATGACACACAAATGGGTGCGGAGAGGATCCATTTATGATTTCTATGACTCTGTATGGTGAGCCCTGTGCGTTGTATTACTCTGCAATTGCAATTCTAACCACGTATTATAGCGCACTCGAGTATCTTGAGGCGCGAGAGTTTATACACACGAGAGAGACATGCTTGAGCTCGATGGGCTATAATTAAACGTAACTAGACGATACGCGTGGGCAAGGTTTATGCAGATTTTACCGAGCATGCGTAACTCCGAAGCTGAGCTCAAGTCCCTCACGAATTTTACAGTCTCGTTATTTCGACAAATAAATCTTTGATTCGTTCTACACAGAAATCTTGACACAAAAATCACACCGAAGCGACTTTGAATCATGAAAACATTTACGACATTATTTGATGTGTAAATATTTCACGATCATTTTATTTCTATGCTTTTCACTTTTTAACAAAACCTTATAAACGAAAATTTCGTTCGTTTTTTCAGTTACAACATCCAATAATTTAGGTATTTTTTAAAATTGTTTGGCGCTCTGTAATTAATTGGAAAAAAAACTCGTCAACTTAATTGGTACTCAAAATATTATACGGTAATAAGATAAAGTTTTTTTGTCCTCAAGTACAAATGAGTATTGATGACCATAAAGGGCAAAGTTATTTGTATGCTAATTAGGGTTTCGAGCTTCTCCGTTTCATTAGCCCTGTAGCGTTGATAAGAGAACGCGATTTAACGAACTATCGTGAGGCGTATCTACAAATACAAAAAAATGTACAGACGGATCGCCCTCGAAATGTCGTTCTGTTCGACGTCATTTCCGGCGTAAAGAAAATTTTCTAAGCGTATTAGACTCTCGAACATCCCACGATTCTTTAATATTTCACCCCAGCCTAGAAATCACACAACCGTAAACTAGTCAACGAGTTTACTCGTTCTTGTCTAATCTCTGATATTCTTTGAGAGTTATAATTTGCCGGGAACGTTTTTATTTTTATTTTGAAGCGATACAAGTACGAAGCCAAAGATAAAGAGACCACCATGAGAAAATATGGTCGCGTTAGTTCTCAAGGGAATCGCACATGATACGAGTCCAGTGGTCTCAATTAATTACTTTCGATTATACATTAATTATGACCTTTTTTCCATTACAGGATGGTGAACGAGTGTTTGTCGGAGCACCTGGTAGTTGGTATTGGCAAGGTGAGACATTATTTTCTATTAATATTTATAAACCTTTATTTTCGTAAACGCGAAAAAAAAAATGATAGCACAAAATTTGTAAATATCGAATATAAACAGAATGTACGAAATTACCACAAATTTTTGAAAATGGATATTGTTTCAGGTTTTTGATAACAATTTATTAATCACTTTCATAAAATATCATGAGGATTACGAAAAAAATGTTATTTCTTATCATTATATACTACTTACACTTTTTTATTTTGTGAATTTTTATATTGTTTCCTAGTTATTGAAAGTATTCATATTTTCGTGGCTATGATACTCCGTTGTATCAAATCTCTAGGCCAGGAAATCCGGCTAGAAAAAGGGTACACAGAGTTATCGATATTCTCTTGTTTAAAAAATTACAGGTCAGCTGTACTCGATCCCGAGAATCGCGAGAGACTATCCATTTGCCCCGCCCTCGGTAGAGCCTTTTGGTGTCTTTCCAGGGGAACGGAGTCTATCAGGTGCCCCTTTAATACACAAAAGCTCGCAAATACAAAACGCCAAAGCCCAAATGACCCTTACCCCGAGCCCCCTCAATAGCAAATTAATATTTCTCGTTTTTTTTTTCTTTCGTTTCATGTATTTTACGAATAATTTGCCACATTAACATGATGTTTAAATACAGGGTGTATCATTTTAACCTGTGAGGATAGAATTTGATACTCCTTGTAAATTCGACAATTTTTTAATGACAGTGGTTTGGGGTGTGGCTGAAAAAAGTCTGGAACAAAAAAACGAATCCACACTCGTGTGTTTGTGTGTGTGTTTTTTCGACCCACCCTGAACTGTAATTCCTGACGTTTATATAATTTATATACTTATATTTGATTGATTGAAAACCTCCCTTGACACCCCGCTTGGCAGTGCTGCTAATTTTGCATTAATATAGTCATTACGAGCGTACTTAGCTTAATGATTTTTTACGATTTTTTTATAGATCGTTATTAACCGGTAACCCAGCTCTAATGAATAACAAATTAATTTCGATATCGTAAACCGTCAGTTTTACCCACTGCAGCTATAGTCAAAACATTCACAAAAATGTAGTTCGGATTTTGTTTTTTTTATGCGGTTACTAGCAACAAAATTAATTAGACGCGTTTAACTGCCAGCGGGGATTTAAGTCGAGGGATGGTCTAACAGGTGTGGGCGAGCTTTTCTTACAGCTTTCTCTCGTTTGCAGATCCTGTCGCAGTATGTAATCAACAGGCGTGGCGTTAACGATAAATCATTTGTTATGACATTGAAGCTTGCATGGTCGCACTACACGGAAAACCGTACCTTCATTTCTTTATGTCACGATTTAAAAAATATTCAACATTTTTCATTGCTTGTAAATGTAAAGAAAAAAAAAAAATATTCAGACAACATCAAAGGAAAACAAAATTCCATATTGCTGCTCTCGAACGATGCAAACTTCAAGATCATAAATCATTAGAAAATAAGCCTTTGATTTTTCCTTCCCCGTAAAACGTAAAAAAAAAAAAAACATCATCGTCAGCATTCAGTGTCTTTGGAGTGATGGAAAAGCATTGACCATCTGTGCTTTTGACTTCTTGTTAAAATATTGTGGGCTATTGTAAAATATTTGAACAATTTATTTACATAAATTTTCCCGAAGTTTCTAAGGACTGAATGAATTTTCAAAAAGATTTCAATGATTGACAGTGTTATTGGAAGGTCGATATTTTTCCAGTCCACGAAAGTTGATGGTATCTCAAACGACTGAGTCCTCTCGAAATTCTTCTCTTTCGGAAAGCATTGATATATTTTGAAGAAGGAAAGAAGGGAAGAGTGATGATAGTTTGAAAGTTCCAAAAGCTTCGTACGAGACCAAACCATCCGATCTATAGCAAAATAATAGCGAGTATTTGACTAAAATAAACCGCACAAATAATTGCAGCTTACAGATGCTAGAATAAACGCTAAATAAAACTAGAACAAAAACACAAACTCGTAGCGCAAACGCTAGCGAAAAGAAAATTGACACGTGAACAAAAAAAAAAATCGTATGCCAATCGTTTCGATGAATTTTTCAGGTCAAATGTACACGCAGTTGGTGAACAATCGCGACAAAGTTTTGTTCACGAAAGAAGCACCTAAGTGGGAAGATGACAGCTATTTAGGATATTCAATTACAGCCGGGGATTTCGTGGGTAAAGGAGAAGACAGTGGAATTGGAGTTGGAATGCCACGCGGAGCAGAACTTCACGGAAAGGTAGATTTTTCAAAAATTCTAGTTCATAAAAAATTGTCTACTTTTTATGTCAATAATTCACCGATGTTTTTTATCACATCATACGAAAACAGGTCGTACTATTGACTTCTAAGATGACCCACGTTCGTAACATAACCGGAGAACAAATGGGCAGCTACTTTGGTTACGCTCTGGCTGCTGGCGATGTCGACAACGATGGATACGACGATCTCATTGTTGGTGCCCCTATGTTTACCATTCCTGAAAACACCGAGATGAATTTTGAGACCGGCAGAATTTACGTGTTCTACGGCAAGGGCCCGACCAAATATGATTTATTCCATGAGAGGTTTGTTAATTTTTTTCTTCTCAATATTCACATTCGACTTTTCGTATAAAATTTCTGACAAGAATCTGAATTGGAACTTTGAATCGTTCATTTTGAAACAGTCCGGATATTGGAAATATAAAAAAAATATGAAGAACTGTCAAAATCGAGTGAAAAATACTTTTCATTTGTCAATGCAATGCTCGTCATGTTCTTCCACCTCCAAGTGAATTTTTACTGAAGATTAAAGTCTCTGTTAATGAATTTATTCAACCGTTGGGTGAAATAGAATCAAAAATGAAGCAAGCACCGATGAAACGTATATTTTATGGTGATTGTAAAAAATTTCAGAGACGGTGAATCAAATCGTGGTCGTTTCGGTTTATCGATTGCCTATCTCGGTGACATAGATCGTGACGGTTATGGAGACATTGCTGTAGGTGCACCGTACGCAGGTTTGGAGGGTCGTGGAGCAGTTTACATTTATCAAGGCTCGGCCGATGGTATTTCATCGAAATATTCTCAAGCGATATATGCCGAGGAGCTTCCAACACGTGTGCAAACTTTTGGTTTTTCGATTGCGGGTGGGCTGGATCTTGATGGGAATTTGTATCCCGACATGGTTGTTGGATCTTACGAAACCGGTGCAGCAATGTTTTTCCGATCACGTCCAGTCATTAAAATGGTACCGAACGACACGTATGTTAATTTCTATGGTGGCTCGTCCCATCTTATTTCCCTCGATGACAAACAATGCGTTCTTTCGGACGGTACTCGAGTCACGTGTCTACAATTGAAAGCTTGCTTCAAATATACCGGTGACGGTGTTCTCTCGACATACAACTTCAATGTACAGTACGCACTCGATGTGAAAAAAACCAAGAGCCCTCGTATGTGTTTCCTCGAACTCGAGGGCAGACACACGATGAATCAGACGATAACAGTCGATCGGAATCAACAATACTGTCGCACTGTAAAGGTCAGTAAGATCAAACGAAATTTCATTAGTCATATGATTTTTATAGTTGTCATTTTAAATCTACGTTTTCAATCTTGTTTTATTTTCCAATGAATATCTTTTTTTTTCCAATTCGTTTACTCTTCACCGTTTCTGTATCTTTTTCCACTACTTTGCATCTTTTTTCTTTATAGTGCAATATGACGTGCTGTGTAATTAATTGTTATTTGGTCATATAATTAATGAAAAAGAAAAATATCAGTTTTGTAACAAACTCAAAAAATTAGGCGCTACAAGATTAATTCTTAAAATGTTTTCCAATAACTTGTAATAATAAAAAAACGTTAAACTGGTCTCTTGAAATTTGCAGGTATACGTGACACCAAACATTCGTGACAAGCTAACGTCTCTCGATGCGGAGATGCGAATAGGTCTTGCGGACGAGAAATGGGTGGACAATCGTGAGCGTGACCCATTGTTAGTTCTCCGTCCTGTGATGGCGACGACGTCATCGCGAAAGGACACAGTTTCAATATTCAAGAATTGCGGTTCGGACAATGTATGTACGCCTGATCTTCAGATGACCTGTAAATCGAACGTGGCTAAATATCTGCTCGGTTCCGATAAGAGGATCGAGCTTGACGTGACCGTGCAAAACGCGTACGAGGATGCCTTCGAGGCAACGTACAATCTCGTGTTACCGCCTGGAATAAATTACATCAAGATCGAGAGGCTGGACAAGGCTGAGATACCCGTTCATTGCTCAGCGCCGAAGCAATCAAACAACAATACTCTCAAGTGCGATATCGGTAATCCATTACCAAATGGAAATCTCGTGAGATTTACGGTACTTCTCCAACCGATGAGTATACAGGAAGAGATATCTTCTTACGAATTCGATATGGAAGTAAACTCGTCGAATTCCGAGCCATTCTCAACGACCCATGACAACAAGCAACATCTCTCGTTGAAGATATGGGTAGAAACGGAGATGTTGATTGAGGGTGAGAGTAAACCGAAAGATCTCTTCTACAATCCTGAAAATTACACCTCTACCAACATAACTACGGAGCTTGAGTACGGGCCAGTTTTTACGCACAATTACACAATAAGAAATCGTGGACCTTCGAGGATCGAAGAAGCTGAGATATACCTCCGTTGGCCAGCGGCAACGTTGGCGAACGACGATCTCGTTTATCTGCTCGAACAGCCAGAAACTTCGGGTCCCATTGTTTGTGGGCCAGCTAATGCAAATCCGCTGAGTTTGAAGCTTGAACAAAAGTATCGAGTTACCCAAACTTCCAGTCACAAGAATGTCAGACCAGGAGACAAATATGCTGGAACATATGGCAACATTCAACCAACGGTTGGAGACGGAAGTTTGCCTGGTAAAGTGAGTCCTAGGCCGGAAGGTGGATACGCGGGTATCGGTGGAAGCATACACGAGCAAAACAAGACTCACAACGTGGTAACAGGCGCAAATGGCGAGGTGACGATAATCGATGATGATTGGTCGAATCGTGGAGGCATTATCACGACTGTCAACGTTTCGAGGACTCTGTCGCAGCAGGATTATGAAGTGAGAAGGAAACAGGAGGAAGAAACTCGGAGAATTGAAATCGAGCGAGCTCGGGAAGAGGAAAAGAGAATCGAAGTGGAAAGACAACGTCAAGAGGAAGAGGCACGATCGCGCTACGGAGGAAAGAATTATGTCTACGGTACGGAGAAACATTACGATAACAGCGATGATTCCCTGTCCCACGGAGTAGTAAGAGGTGGCACATCGGTGTTGGCCACGGGAATGAGTCACGACGGGGACACGATAAGTTCTTCCATAAGTGGAAATCGCGAAGAAACCGTAGGGCTTCGAGACTTCGATTACCATTTGAGAAACGTCACAACGACCCAAGACCTCGACAGAATTCTTGCTACACTTACGAAAGACGCTGTCGGCTACGAAGTCTACAACCGTGAGGGCAAAAAGTACTTACAATTTTTGGGCAGATTCCGAATATCCGAAGACAATAAAGAGTACATCGAGTTCAAAAGTGGTGCTATGTTCCCTCTGGAGAATCGTTATGGTGGACCCAGTTACGCCGATGGTGCTTCTGATAGCCAGAGTCGCTTTCTTAGGATCGAAGGTCTCGTGGTAGTCACGGAGGATGGAAGAGGCTACATTCAGCTAAAAGATGGCAGAAGGTTCCCCATCGAAGGATCTTACAGCTACACCGAGGAGAGAACTTACGCGACTCATGGTGGAGGCACCGGACTTTCACAAATCAGTAGCAACGGATCGTTTATAACGAGAACTGAAAATTATGGCAATGTTGAGACCGCCACGAGGCGACAGGACCAGGAAAGATCGTGGCGAGAGGAATCGTCCAATTATGGACGAGACGATAACGCTGAATATGAAACTCATCGGACACAGAGTCACGAGGAAAAGCGCACTTACGAGAGACAACACGGGTCTAGAAATTATTTGCACAATGTAAACACCGATCAGTTTGGAAGTGATAGAAATTCAAGGCTTTACGGTGGCAATGAAGAATTCCGTCAACGGGGTTCGCGACAGAGACGCCAGCAAGAAAATGATGATTCTATGAGCGTCCAAGAATTCCGAAAGTTCGAGAAACAACACAGACACCACAAAAGAGAAGTTCTGCAAAATGACGATGACTTTTCATCCTTGCCTGTGTCGGATGGTCAAACAACCGGAGAAACTGTTTTGCCACTGTGCGAAGCTGCCAGATGCGTTACCCTTCGATGTACCCTCGGACGTCTTGAAAAAGACGAAGAAGCTTGGATCAGCGCGAGGTTCCGGGTCAAAGCTGCTACTTTGAAAAAAATTGCTTTTCACGAAGAACTCAAAGTATCGACGCAAATTATTTCCGAAGTAACGAGATTACCGTCCATTGGTAAACCCGCTAGTGATATCATCAAGAGCCACGAAATTTACACGAATCTACAGCCGAAAGCTATCGCCCCGGAACCGGACGTTGTGCCACTGTGGGTCGTTGTACTTTCCGCTTGCGCCGGCACGATCATTCTTCTTCTGCTTATCCTCTTGTTGCACAGGGTACATTTCGCATGTGACATTTTTTTTATTAAATAAAATATTTTGTTTTGATATTTTAATAATTAATCATTAAAATAACAACCATTTTAATAATTTTTACCTTTTTTTCTTTACCTCCAGTGCGGTTTCTTCAAGAGAAACAGACCCACGGATGCTCCGGAGAGACAACCATTGAATAGGAATGGTCACTTCCACGGAGACGATCATCTCTAAGACAATTTATCGCATTAGTGTCTTCGAAGCGCGATTTTCCTAACGAGAAAATTGTTGAAAAAGCAGCCAGCACGTGCCTTCATTAACGATCTTGTAATTCGTCGTAGCCACGAAGGGGATCCAAAACCATGTGAAGCAACGATGGAAATTGTCCATATGGCAGAAAAAAATGTCTGTTGACGACAAAGAAAACTCTTTTCTGCTTACGAGCATCATCGGGGATTTTCCATGATGTATCTATCTCGATTGTGTAGGCAGTAGAATATTTAACGCGTTACACGATCGAAACGAAGAAATTCGAGAATTTTTGCAAAACGAACGACAATTCTTTTCTTTCTTTGTTCTTATCATTTTATACAATTTTACTGCCAAATGAATACTCCTTCCAGCTCCCGCAGCTCGATCTTACAAGTTTCTAGTCAGAAACGGTTTATATATATATTTTATTTGATTCGCACATAATTGGGAACATCAATTCCGAATCGAATGAAAAAAGCATTTAAAGCTTAATATTTTTATGGCAAATTGGAGTGAAAGAATGAAAACTCTATGTAGTTTTTTGTGCTATCTCAATTTGAAGAAAAAAAATTGAATTTCTATCTGCCATAATATTAATAGTTTTTACAGTCATTCACAATTTTTGTTCCCAATACTCATTAACTCTGTCGTATATGTAATATGACAAATGGATATATTTACATATACAACTATCGTATCTTTTGTACTTGTTAGCTGAGGGAGCACATTACGATTATGATAACAAAAACGATTTTTCCTTAGCGAGCTCCTGGTCAGAGCAATGTTTTAGCCTTTTTACATTTTTTCTCATTTCATATTTCACCGTTTCGAGATCTCGCACACTGGCATTAATGTTCTTGTTTGATTTTATGCATAATACGAAATGAGATATTTTGAACAAATGGCAGTTGTATACTGCGAACGATTGAAAAAACATATTGTCGCCGTTTGGAACGAAATTTGTCGAGTAATTAACTTAATTCAAAGTCGAAATTTCATTTCCACGAAAAATATTGCAAAAACAATTAGACAATGATCTTATGAAAATTATTCAAAGTGCCTATCCGCGTTGCAGCACTTGCGAGATAAATAAATAAATCACTTGGAAACAATTATTTATTAAAGATTTTAGAATCGTTACGTCACTTAGTGTTTACACCCGAAATTTGTAACGGGATAAAAAAGAAAAAGCACTGGAACCCCGGAGACGGTCCAGAAATGTGTGTACAATCTGTAAATTATTAATTCCTTACTAAACCTACGGGATAGCTTAACTATTGCAATAATAAATCAATTAATTAGTTAAAAGAAAGGAAAAAAAATGACTTTTAGTAAGTGTCGGTTGATGTCGCCGAATTCCGCTGGGGGAATTCAGAACTGACGTGTATATACAGAGATAAGGTTTTAATATAAAAAAATAAATTACTTATATTAATTCAAAATTGGTGAATTGTTGTTGTTATTTCGATTTCCATCCTTTTCCCATTTTCCTCATCATGCCATGGTAAGGATAATTACACAAACGTAAAACATGAATTATTGTAAAAACATTTATTGAAAATCACAATGACTTAACAGTAACAGATGTGTAAAAAAAATGCATTTTTACTATTTACATTACGCATTATATTAGCAGCCAGGAATATATGTTCATCGGAATCAGCCTGTCAGCGTTTTATAAAATGAAAGGTCGGAATAAGAAGATTCTCCAAATATCCAAAAATATACTTTACAATAGTCTCGTTTTGTTTTCTAGTTTGTCAAGCATTCTTTCTCTTTCTTCCATTCACTCGATCTTTCATTCCTTTCGCTCTTCATTAGTCTTTCTTAAAACGTATATAAAAATAGTCTAGAAGTGTACAATTGTCAGTTTTCTTTCTTTGTTTTTTTTTTTTTTTATTAAAATATTCCTATCAGGAATGACTCGTGATGATTATTTGTTTAGTTTTTCAATGACATTCGCAAAAAAAAGTCCAATTTTCGATATGATTCAAAAAAGTGTTGTCAAGACTTTGCCATAAAGAAAAAAACAGTAAATTCGGTGTCGTATTATTGCTTCATTAATTTTGCTTTTGTTTGTTTTTCGTTGGTGGATTCACATGAGCAAACAGTTTGCAATTCTTTGGCTCTTTTTTTTATAGCCGATTGAAATATTATTATCAGAGCGGTGTGTCAAGACATAACACCTTCATTCGATAAAAACTATCGAACATTATTTATGTACAATTAATTACATCTTAATATCAATATTCCTTCTCATCATAGAAAAAGGAACTTAAATTGTAATTTTTCATTACAAGTCTATTCATAACACTCGAAACATACTCTACAGATTGGTTTTTTTTTTTTTCGAAAATAGACGTTCATCACTCAAACTCGTATTAATTGAAATTAAAATAATTTCGACACATTTCGATAGAACACGAATAAGAAAAAATGTCGTCGATTATCATGGTGAATACTTCTCACACTGAAAAAAAGCATTAATTGCTTTTTTAGACAATTCACATGTTTCTCGTTCTTGTGTCATGCAAACAATCAATCAATAATATCAATTAATTAATTTTCCATTCATTAATTAATTCTTCATCGAGTGTGTTGTACGAAAAAGAACCCCGTAAAACTCAATTGATTTTACAAAGTTATTCAATGTATGAATATTTTTCAACGCAAAGACAATAAATGGTTTTTATTAAATAGAAAAAATAGGTAATAACAGAAAAATTGTAAAAAAGTGAAAAATGCTTTTTTTCTTTTCTTAAATAACGAGAAGCCTCATCTCACCATGTGTACAGTCGCATTGATACGTCGGTTATTCGACCATGAATAATTGGTCTTCTTTTGGTATACAAAATAAATGTCGCAATTGAATTGTGATATACCCGTAAAAATTGTGTTGAAATCGATTTCGTGATTTGATATTCCTTATAAATCTCTGAATTTATAAGCAAGATTGTCTTCAGTATTGCAATCTGCAAGTTCTCGAATGAATTTTTGGTATTTCAAATGACTTCTTAATTTTTGGACCATGAAAAGTTTAAATTGATGCCATGATATTTCAAAGCAATATTTTTCAACCCATTTCTGTACATTTATATTATTAATGACTTTGTTTGTAATCTTATGTGGAAAATCAGTCATTTTGTTACCTCCGATGATATTTTCGATCGAAAACAAAATGATATTTGAATCGAATTTATTTTTCCTTTCAAGAACTTGCAGATGCCCAAGTCCCAGCATGGACCAATTGCATTAAGGTCTTGTAACATTTACTGGTGTAATTGCCACCAGTGCGAGACGACTAAATTTTCAATAAATTAACGATTATTGACATACTTTTAAGGAAAAAAAAGTAGTTCTAGAAATACCATGATTGATATACGAAAGGTGAAAATCTTTTTCATCATACATGCACCGAAAGTTAATCTTTCCGAAATCGGCAAGTTAAACTTTCGGCACAGGTGTGATGAAAAATATTATATCCATGGGAGTGAATGCAGACTACCTCAAAACGCGGACTTATCACAATTCTGTTCGCGGCTTGAAGTAGTTTACTTTCCCTCCCTAAAATACTACTGTCCTGAATGTCAATGATCAGTGAAAAACCCTTAGAAAACAAAAAAATTATTGAAGAACTATTAACATGCTATCAACGTTCACAATTGATGATAATCGAGAGATCCTTCTATTTTCTTATAAACTAATCTTAAACTATACATATATATATATTAAACTATATACATAAATTATAAATTTTAAACTATCAATCGCTCACTAGTTGACGTCGAGTAGTGTCCTCGTCTGTAATTACTAGATCACAGTTTCGGGATCTTGGGACGTTGACGTGTTCTCCTCGGATCAGCTTTCTGGTACCTAAGAAAAAAATGTGAATTGATCATTAATATTTCTAGAACAATTTAATACGTGTATGACTGCGCTATTTTAATTGTTCGACCAACTAATCACTTGGCTGGTAATACAAATCGATGAATTATTCAATACCAAGAACCAATGATATTGAATTAAAAATTGTTCTAGATTTTGTGTAAAGAATTTTGTCAATTACCTTCCATTGCAGCTCATTTCCGATGGTGTACAATTCTTTAAGAGCTTCGAACAATTTTCCATTACTTTTGAGTTCTTCGTATTTCCGGTAGAGCTCCAGCGCAGCTCGAGCGTCTTCGGTCGAATCGTGAGTTTCTGACTGTATTTTCTTCCCCAGGAAGTGCCATGTCAAAAATCTCAATGAGACCATTCGGCGATGAGGCAAGTGGAACAACAATACCGTATCTACGATTTGTTCGGGTGGAACGACTAAATTGATGACCCTGTAAGGAAAAATGGAAAAAAAATGTTAGCTGTTATTCTCGTTTTTTAAATTAATCTCCTACGGATTGTTTTTTATATTTTGATCCAAAGTGTCATGGAAAACATGCAATTAAGACCAAACAATTGATAAACACTTGGTAATACATGAACCACAACAAAAATATAAAATTATTATGAAAATCTTAATGACAAATAACTGTTCTTGAAACTTACCGGAAATCATTTTTCAGCCCATGCCCAACAAATATGATTCCATTGTCAACGAGGAATCGTAATTTTTGGTACGTAGATTTAAGAGTTGTAAGATGTTTGCTGCTGAAATTGGCATCCAAATCACCGGGTTGTATACCGCTGAATTTAGTTAAATAATCAACCACTTGTTCTTGAGTGCTTATGTAGTCGTCTATAAACGGCGTGCCCTCCAGTGGTCCTTGTCTATAAATAAAGAACACAATTCATTTATTAATTGAACGTGTAATGAATTTTCTCCCAACTACAAGTAATAATTTCTGAATGTTTCTAGGAATTTTTGTAATGTTCCTTAGAACAATGTTTTCTTTTTTTCCTTTAAATTGGAATGTCACTACAGAGGGCTCCGTGAATACTTTCTTCGCTAGTATAGATAATGATGATTGTATTTATTCTTACCCTCGAATACACGTGATCCTGGCCACCGACATGTGACTGGGTTTGATTGTAGACATTTTTCCATCGCTACGGAGCTCAGATTCCTTTTGATTGAGTGTAACAAATTCTGCGTCGATCCCAACCAATTCTCCTTTTTTTGGCATTTCGTCGGATGTCAGAGGGGTAAATGTAATGCCTCGAGTTCCACCACTTCGAGCGATGCATTTATCTTCGCCGAAAACATCGTAAGTCAATGGACTAACGAACTGTGTTTGCTCGGGAGATCCAGCCACTGTGTAATGCAGAATGCACGGTACTTTCCAATCCAAATTAAACCAAACCGCTTCTTGGGGCGTTACGGCTGATATGCTGAGAAAAAAATAATGATAATGAATTATATTGATAATAAAAAGTTTCAAGAAATTCAGTCTCTCGAATATTTCTTTAATGCCTTTGGAAAATGTGGATCCAGTGAATTTTCCTTACCTAAAGTCGTTGAATATGTACCACTGGGCAACAGCACTTCCGGTCGATCTTTCGTGATATTCAGGACTAACACGTACAAGTGCAACAACGTGTCGGCCATCGTCGCTCGATTTATCATCGACGTAGCATACAACAGCACTCAGATTATATTGAATTTTAGTGACTTTGCCTAAACTTTCATCGTTTTCGGTTGAGTTGTCGTTTTCTTTATTTTCGGAATGGTTTGTCGTTGTGGATACAGTTTCACTGAGTTTTGGCGAATCGATTTCCGTGTCTGATTGTGAATTGTTGTCACTTTGACCATTTTCTACAAGGACTTCTCGCTTCGATGTGTTTTGATTTTTTTCATCGTTTGGACTGAGTTTATCAAGTTTGTCGACGGACAATTCACCGTTCTCGTTCAGTCTGACTTCGATCATGTGAGGAACCCACGAATGCGAGTAGTATAAATGACTCGGTGGGGTCGGTGCTTGGACGTTTACCACTGGTGGTGTAGACGGTGGTTGAATCGGCGTAGGTTCTGAATAAAAACAATTTTACGATTATTCAGGCACTTCAGAGTAATTCTCAAAGTTCAGGGATTTTTAAATCATTGGTTCTTAAAATTTCGCGAAACATTATCAATATTTATTACATTTTGTCATGTCGAATTTTTTTTCTCAAAATAGGTTGAGTGCAATTCACTTTACTAAGCCAAACGCTTTTGAAAACTTAGAAAAAAAAGACAGTAATTTTCGGGAAACTATTATTTTTCAATTATCTTTTAGAGAGTTCGTGTTAAAGATAGACAAAATGACGTCTAATTACGTGCGTTTAGATACTCAG
Source organism: Campoletis sonorensis (assembly GCA_013761285.1). Classification (NCBI taxonomy): domain Eukaryota; kingdom Metazoa; phylum Arthropoda; class Insecta; order Hymenoptera; family Ichneumonidae; genus Campoletis; species Campoletis sonorensis. Next base: position 3,927,150 of record JACEOJ010000145.1, read on the forward strand.
TAGAATAATGGAAAGAATTACGAATCATTTGTAAAGTTTATTCGACAGAAGTAATACCTGTATCTTTGCCGATGTGTCTGAATCTGCAACCGGCTCTTATGCAGTTAATTCCGTAGCGACATGGCTTGATCGTATTTGGTATAGGGCTGGAGGAAGGACTGCCCTCTTTGCCGTTTACGATTTTCTGTACAACTATGTCCATCTGCGTTTGCCAAAATTTCTTCTCCTGTAGAGTAATCACGATGTTAATATTATTGGATTCGTCAAGGTTTTGCGATATTCAATTGATTCACGATTTTTTTGTTAACGCGAACATACCTGTGCAGAATCCAAGCCGCAATTGAGAGCCAGGACTTGTGGTAATTTGGTTAACTTTCTCGATTGCAGAGTGGGTGCAAATTTCTGACAATTGTCACACCAGGCTGGTGTTATTTTTTCGGGTCTCAAGCTGTCGGCCAATACTTTGGTGAATGGAATTTCTTCGTCTGGAAAAAAAAATGAATATCCGTTGAGCAACACAGATCTCTGCGTTCAGTTTTTCATTTGTTCGACTAATTTTATGACTTTGAAGATAATTTATTTCATTTTCGCACGGTCTCTTTGGTATAAATGAGTACGAAGCTAAACTTACTAGAACTTGTTGTTTCCGGATAAACCAAATTACAAAGCAACATAATGGATTGCTTCGATGCTTCTTGTCCGCATTTGAGACATCTATGGATGTGCATTTGTTCAGCTCCGAAAGTGCGACTGATGTCGGTTTCTTCGTCCCGAACTTCCGGTTCTTCCGGTGATTTTTTGCTGCTGCTGTCTGTACGCAGAAAAAAGTGAAAAAGTTTCGTATTAAATAAAAGCTGCTCAGATGTCAGTTGTCTTGAAAATAATTGTAATGTCATCATGTTGGGAAAAAAGACTGGGCCATCGTAAATAAGGAATAAAAGTTTAAAAAAGAATTGCTAGCAAATATTTTTCTGGAAGAAAATTGAAGAATTCTGTTTGGCTATTCCAGTACATACTCTTGCAGCTTCGTGTTTGGATCCAATGCTCATCGTGTTAACTCTCGGCCAAAGAAGAGAATTTGCAAAAAAATTTAGCAACGGATTTCTTTTTACATACCAATGATGATTTCGCAGTTCCGGGGAGCGGACTTTTCTCGTAAAAAATATGTCACGCTCAGGCAACAAAAGCGGAACTAGCGAACTACGATTTTCTGCTTTATAACAATCTTACAAATACGAAGCATACTACGAAATGACTACCAATAATGACAGGTTAAACCGATAATGTGAAAAAATCGAAAAAATGTAGATTGCCAGTCGTTTAGTTACACGATTAGTCTTAAGAAATAGCCGTTGCAATATTTCTGAAGGATTGAGAAGGAATTCGCTGAGATTTCTCTAGGGCAATACTAGGGCGTTACTGAAATTTGTCAATAAATTTGTCAGAAATAAAATCTCTCTTTAGGATGTTAGACACAAACAGTGATGAATGCATCCTCCATGTATCCTCCGGACATATCGCAACAGTAGAATGAAATATTGGGAAAAAAAGTAATATTTGGTTTGGCAGCGACGACAAAAAAAACTAAGAAAAATAAACACAAAAAAAGTGCCCCGTGCAATAGGTTACACATGAATTGTGTTTACCTTTCGATGTAATCCACATATATTTACCATCCTCTTCCTGTCTACGTCGTTTCTTTTTCTCAATATCGTGATTCTTGTACCGAGAGCCAAGGTCCTGCAGTATACTAGGAAAGTCCTGCTCATTGTAGACAAACTGTGGACATTTTGGTCCAAGTTTCAATCGTGCTGCTTCCTCCTCTTCTTGTTGTCGTTTTTTCGTTTCCAATATCTCGTAATGCATTTGATGAAGGATGAATCTGTTCCAACTCTGCGATAAAAACGAACAATTAATATAAATTCATCGACGTTTCGAAGAGAGTGTATCGATTTTACTACTTTAGGGGTTTTGAAGAATCCGACGAAGTGGGAAAGGAAAAAAAACGTACCTGGATGAGTCTCATCAGGCTGATTTTTCGTTTAGCCTCCGGATGAAGATCGCTGAGGATTAGTCCAAGTGCAGCGGCTTCAGGAACGGTTCTGAATGCTCTCAAAAAATTGGCTGCCTGACAAGGCACTCCTCTGGAAGTATCCAACATATGGAAAAGGAAGCCCAGTTCACAGGAGAGGCAAAACTCTTTTTGGCACGAGTGAGAAAGCAATCCTATCCGGACGGGATCGCAATAGTACAGCAACTGAAAAAAGGATTAATAAAATTAATTTTTCTTCTTCTCAAAAGCAAAATATCAGGAACGAATCGTGTTTTCCTTTTTTTCATCTTTTAGTTAGAAATAGTTTATGCGAACGATTTAGAATTATACTTACTTGGAGCATGGCATTGCAGTAACTGTTGGGAAGAGTCGCTTCGAGTCCAGAAAAGCTCGTAAGGTTGTACTGGTCAAAGTCAAACTCATCGTAACCGAGTCTCGAATATTTGACTTCGATTTTACGGTAGCGTTTTGGTATAGCTATGAAGCTACCGTCCTCGGCTTTGGAGCGCGATTCCCCAGCAAAAAGTTTCGTCACCAAGCCCCGACGTTTTTCCAAGTTGTAAGGAATCTGTAAGAATAGCAGAATTTAGTTTCAATCTTTTTTCAAATCCTTTTTGGATCCCACATGGTCAAAAGGTTTGTGCAGCACAAAAAGAAATGGAATTTTGCAAAAAATGCCGGAAATATGAAATCTACAATTAATGGAAAATATTTTTCACGTGTTTTCCATTGTCTGAATACAACTTTCATTTGAATTTCATTGATAAAATATGAGAAAAAAATGTTTGACCAGCTCTTTTTCTCCGTGGCCTGTTACCGAACAAATTGAATTAAAAAATATCAAAATAAATTCCATTTCCATTTGGTGCTACACAATTGCATGCGTGTGAATAAGCATTCCGATATTTTGTACAATGAGACGAGAAATTAATAGGAAAAAAATTAGAAAAGAAAACATAGAAAGAGAGAGAGAGAGAGAGAAAGCGCGTGGGATTATAAGCAAGCATTAAAAATATCAGTTAGCCATACGCATATCTCACAGAGCCTTTATTGTATTCAAATACAATTTTTATATTTTTTCGATTATACATGTTCAGTGAACGATCACAAATACTATGTATTATTAATGTATAATCGTAATTAACGGAAGAGAAAAAAAAGAAGTTTTTATTGCGACTGCAAAATAATAATGAAAAAAAAAGATGAACACAATATTACTGAGGCTTTTCGTTTTCGCATCGAAGTAACACAATTACTTATAAATCGATGAAAGTTTATGTATGAGGGATCAATTTGCAATTGTTTACGTTAAAGCAAAAAAACTTAGTGGACTAGCTTATTAAATTACATATCACATTTTTCTCACATTCCGCGGGTTTTATAAGCTAAGATTAATTATTGTGACAAAGCTCAATCAGTCTTCATTTACGTTCAATGAAATATTTCTCGATTTAGCATTTATTTGCTTATACCGTGACGACAATTGTTTTTAAACGGTTATACGGGTCACTGGATTACCGTTTATATACTGCTTTTCATGCATTTTATTTTATTCAATACTAATGCTGTTTTTCGATTGACAGCGCAACAAGTTCAACAATTTCATTAAATATCATTATTCATATTTATTTAAATACCATTTTTATGGCGCTAGAAAATATGCAACCGCATTGGCAGTATATATCACAATGTATTGAGAACAAACGACTGCTCAAAAAGTGAAATTATCCCGAGTAAAATCACATCATCGATTTTTTTATATTATTTCTTTTTTTTTTTGTATCTTTTTAGGAAGAGATTTTCATATCTAACACAGCACAAGAGCAACAATTTCATTACAGAATTCCTAACAATGCTAACGTTCTTGCAACAACGGAGAAGCTTCGGAAGAACGTGGATTATTTTTGTGTCTGTAGTATCATGGAAATTTGAGGAAGGGCTGAGGCGTGAACGGAAGTAGCGTAGGAGAATATTGTTTTCTCACTTGATTTCTGCGGAAAGCCTGCGGATTTGGCGCGTAACCAATTGTTCCTTGCATCTTGATTGTACGCAATATTTCTGGATCTATTGCTGGTGTTCTTCTGTAGTGTCGTCCGCGTCGATTGGAAATAATTAAAATTCAGAGATTAGTTTTGTATTACAGTCTGAATATTCCGTAGAAATGAGTAAAATGAGTCTAAGGTCGTTATAAAAATTCCACCAGATGTGATCAACTAATTATTCAATTTTCAATAGCCAAGTCTTTAATAAAGTTACCGAGATTTTTGTAAATATTGACATCATCGACAGTTTGTCGAAAATAATTGTATTATCAGAGTTATCCAAAATTACTGGCTGAAAAATACTCAAAAATGATTTATTCTAACGATTTTATAAAACAATGTTTCCAGCACGATTTTTCATTTTGAATTTAACGGCAATTTCGTTTTTATTGCATGTCCGTAACACGCTCGGCCAGATATCTTTTCTGGATAATTGTTTAAACTTACCGATAGGTTTTCTTCAAGAATTCCTCAGGCCAATCGCTGAGGAGAGAGACGCCGGCGTATATCATCGGAACGTTGCTCAAAGGCGTAATGTTGTCATCGAGTGCAATTGATTCGAGAGTTTCAACCGGATCAGCGAATTCTGTAGGCCTGCATTAACAGATTTAAAAACATTTATAACAATTAAGTTTCGCTGTATGATTCGCTGTATATCTTAGAGAAATATATTATTTCGTGGCTCTTTCTGCTCTTTTTTTTATTATAAATAATTATTTGTATCAAATATCGTACCTTGGAAATGCATTGAATTGAGGATCAGGACTATTTGTTGCCATGAGATGAAGAGAACCAGCGGAATCTCCAAAACTGAGACATTTCGATGTGGGCGATACGTCGAAAGACAAGACCATAGCCCCACCAGTTGCAACCTTGAAAATGAAAATAAAGTATATAAGTAAGACAACGGACATAAAAAATGCTTCGATTTAAACAGTGTTTATTAAATAAAATTTTACCTGATATAGACAAGTTGTCGATGGTTGAACGTCGGCATAAATAGTGTCGAGCAGTTGCATTTGGCCCATAGGAGATACAACTGCTAAACGACTAGAGTAGCTGGGAAGGAACTTCAGAAGCAGTGGGTACACCATAGTCGTGACTGGAGTTAATGCTCTCATTTGTCTCAAGTCATAAACCATCAAGAATCGATCCACCGAAAGTCCCTGCCGACTGCATTCATAAATTCAATTAGTATCGAGAATTTTCGCTCTAAAATTAAATGCTAAATGCATTATTGTACGATTCAACTAAATTCTCTAACCTTAAGCAAAAATATTCAAAATTTATAAACGATATGAAAGTTTGCATCATTGAGCTGGCTTTTTCGACGAATACAGACGAGGCACGAAGAGTGCCTGCAAATATTTTCTGCTAATAAATTAAACAAATAAAAATATGAAGTTATTTTTGGAAGAGTATTCCTGCTATATACGTATCAAAGAATTGAAGGAAATGGAAAAATCGTCGAATTCATTAAGAATCAAGTTTCGAGAAAGTGTCATTGAAACCCAACGAGGCAAACTTTAGTACCATTGGAACAATCAGTCTAATAAAAAATATCAACATTGAAGAAATGACAATTATAACGTAAATAATATGATATCTCATGATTACAAAAGAGCAAATTGCAAACAAAAGGGAAAATAAGATTGATGACCTAGCAATAATTGAAATACTGATCCAGAAATTGTCTTATTGGCAATTCCGAAAGCAAAAACAAAAACGTCATTTAGTTTCGTAAGCGATTTTTAAAAATTCGTACCTGTTGCTGAAACCACACGTGGCCAGATAGTTTCCTTGCACGTCGAAATCACTCAGCGAACCGCTGTGCGTATCCAACGTGTGTTCGACCGAAAGTGTGTTTGGATCCCTGAGATCAATTCTACCAGCTGGATTACCGGCACAAACGAATTTACTGTGTTTTCTCATAATCGCACAGCCGTGTTCACCAACGTTAATTAGTCCAGTCTCTTTGCCTGTTGTCAGATTGAATTCAATTATGTTTTCCTGATGACCGCCCATCAATAATTGACTTCCTGAACTTTGTAGCATGCACTGCATGTCGATCATATTCTCAGATCTGAAACATCGACAATTTATTCATGTAAATATTCGTTTCACATTATGGCAAGTAGAGGATTGTTTATAATGACATAAAATATGTTCTCAATGCTACATCAGATGGAAAATTGTTCGTAATTCAAAAGATTTTTTATTCCACATCATGATGAATGAAAAATTCTTAATAATGAAATGAAACCATTTTTTTTTTGTACTGCAACGAACAAATATTTTTTTTTTTAAATATAAATTTATATCTTGCTTACGTATGGGTAAAAAGTGGGATTCCTCTTCTCAACTGACATCTCAAGCTGCTCTGAGTCAGTACCAATATTCCTTCATCGACTGGATGAATGTGTCGAACTTCCTGAGTCGGATGAACTTGGAACGATGTGTACTTTTGCAATCCAGATCCGTAATAAGATGTCACGTGGCCCTGCAGCAATTAAAAAATGGGAAATGCTCATCTTTGAAGTAATATGAAAGAGACGAAATAAAATGTTCATGTTTTGGGAGAAACATCTCTTTTCGACATGAAAAAAGAAAACGTAAAAATTACCCCTTGATTTCCCATCCACATGAGTTCTTCTACCGTGTCAAACGTAACGGTAGAAACTCCAAAACGGTGCCCTCCATCAGCGAGGAGAGTGTGAGTTTCGTGAAACTCTGCACCTTCGTACTCTTCTCCGAACGCTTCATTGCCAGCGACAAATCCATCTGCAGACAAATCATAGCGCGAGTCTTCCCCTGGAATAATAAATGCTTGATGTGAAGTAATTCCTTGATGGATGAAAGAGCATGGAAAATCAGAAACTGCTTAATACGTTTAGAAACATTAATAGTGCTGAATTGTAATAATTATTGGATAATTCAATTATAGGTTATAATTGTAAGCAACGTAAACAACGTCCCTGACAATGAAAATAATATATGGAGATGATGTTCGTATGATATAAATAAGCGTTTATTTTCAAACGAAAAATAAACATTATTATTTAATGTGTTATGAAAAAATAACCCATTTTCGACGTGCTGTCGGGCCGTGGAAAGTGCACCTGTACAGCTGTGCATATCTAAGTACAGCTGAGAATCAGCTGGGGTGACAAATGACGAAGATAAAATGTGTATATATAGATATAGGCACGAATATCAAGAAACAAGAGAAAACGATAAATATGCGTCGCGGCGTCTTGACCAATCGATTGTTGAAAAAAAAAATGACCACGAAGTGTGAAAATCATAACAATATCAAAGGACAAATAAATGGGATGGAAAAAAATGATATTCATTGACGTTTCGTGTCAAAAAGTTACGAGAGTGATGGCGTTGTTGAGCTCTGATTTTCTCTGGCCTCGTAAACAGAGAGGGAGAGAGATGGAAAATAATAAAAATTGTGCAGGAGAGAGAGAAAGAAAGTCTCGGCGTCGTTATAGAGTGTCAAAAAACTTACATAGCAAATTTTCGCCACTAGAATTATCCTCGATGGACGAATCGTAATGTCCCAAGACTGTTGTAAAGTCCATCTTATGAATCTCACTTTATCATTCAAAGCATGGATCCACTTTTCCTTCACAGCACCCAGCACCTCAGTCGCCTTGGCAACTATGCAACAAGCTCAACCCGATTTTACCGCCTTTATTGTTCACTATTCACACGTTAAATTTTTTTACAAACACCTTTTATGGAGTCACAATTAACGCGCACTAGTGAAGATTTTTGAGTCACCGGTAACGAGACATTGACGATACTTCGATACGAGACACCTTTAATTCAAGATTTAGTTTTTCAGCGAGTTCCTCGTCGAGTGAGGATAAGCTTGTAACTGGCCTTGCGAGGATTTCGTGTGCCGCTTTTAACTGGGGGTCTGCCCCCACTTTAGTTCGTACATGGCGGCGCTAGTGTAATTCCCCTTCTCGCTTGCTCGCTCATGTTCAGCAGCATGTGGTCCCACTCTTTTTCTCGCTTCATCTCTCTCGCTCCCGTAGAGGTTCAATGCGCTGGGGAAACTTGTGATCCCTCTCCCTTCCTCGTATGGCTTGCTTCGGTTACCCCGGCGTCTTCAAAATCCTGATCTAGCGAAAGGGTTTTTCTACAGAATTTTTCGAAATTTCGAGAACACATTCAACGCAATATTATGAAATTATAGGGAATATTTCAAAAGGATTCATCTTCCCGAGTTCGAGGTACTGACACTCAAAGATTGTACAGTTTTACACGCGTTCTTATGAAAATACGCTTATGGGAAAACTTACTATTCACAGAATAACGTCGAAAATTTTCTACAGTTCTTTTTATTTTTCTTTTTCAATGACCGATAAACACACGACGAAGTTTTTCCATGAAATTTGCGAGTTTTGATCGGTTATTTTCGAAGATACAGTGATATAAAGAACAGGCACTGTTTATCAGATTTGAAAAATGACAAAGACCGTTCTTCCTCAAACTCTAAACCTTATATTAGACTTCTTTCCCGAAACTTTATATTTTTTCACATACCTATGTATAGAAATGAGAATAGGATGTTAAATCTTAATTTTTTTTAATCGCGAGAATTGAAATGCCAATTTCTTTATGTGTTAACGAACGATGTATCAGTTTGAAAAAAAAAAAATAGGTGTTCCTTCGTTTTTTAAAAGATCACGCCAACCGATAAAAAAAAACCATAATATTAATGTATATAATATTCAGAAATATATTTCCAAACGCTTGATCACTGTATTCGATGATCCAATTCTAATTTAGGTGCAGTTCTGAAGAGCGGAAGCGAAATTTGGATCAACCAAACCAGAAATTTCCGGGAATCAAACTTTATAAGACTTCTCTTAAAAAGATTTTTCCTTACTTGCAATATTTCTTGAGAAATTGAATTTTTTTAATTGTATTTTCAGCCAGAGTGTCTATATTTTATACTTTCCTTGCGCGATCGATATTTTCATAATTCGCTGGCACGATCACAGCGTATTTTTTGACTGTACGACGAACTAAAAAATCAGTAACTAAGATCGAAAATATTAAAAAATTACGAAATATCATTTTGTACTTTTTACTTATTTTCCAACAATTTGTACGTGCTTTTCAACAAACAAAATTTCAAAAAAAAAATTTGAATTCGTTGTAAACTTATTGCATCCAGAAAACGATCTTTGCAAACAGCCTTCCAGACAGCAATAAGCCTCTTTAACGCCTAATTTCTCTAATCCCTACAATATTCGAAGGGGCCGGATTCTTTGCGGCGGAAATTCCCGTCTCCTTAACGTCGCCAAAACCACCAGGGGTAGACTTTTCCAAGAAATATGCCACAAATTTGTCTCTGTTGTGCGACAAGTTAATTGACTCATTGTATACAACAAAAGACGTCGCCGGGTCTTGACGCCGTTGATGGCCTGCTCATGGAGTTTTATGGCATCGGAGTCAAGTTTATTTTCCCCCGGAATTAAAGGATATTATCGGTTGGCATGATTCTTTCTTGAAATGACACGCAAAGGGGTTTACCCCTAAATCCCTTTTCATCGATTTCGCTGGGAGACCTTTTTAATCTGCTCGGACGACAGACCGATTATTATACATACTTACTTCTAATGTATGTGGCGGTTTGTTTTATGATGCCAGACGATTCGTACATGCAGTTTTCGCAGACTACAGCCTACGATTAGGCAAAACGAAAAATGTAAATCGGATTTATTTTCACAAAGTCAACTTTTCGAACTGACAGTGAACAAGAAAAAGTAACTTCTAGAAATTTTATTTGACTTATGAATTCCTCGAATTAGGTGCATCACTGTGAATACAATTTCGATTTTTCTTTCACATATTGAAGGGTACGAAGTGACCAGATTCTGGAATGGCTTCTGGTAGAGACTCGCCTGGTGAAGTTTTCGTCGGTAGGGTAGGACGACGAATCGCTGTAGAGTAAAGGCTACATTTCATAGACATGTGACCAACAGGCGATTCTCTACCGATAAAGCATTTTCTCTCAATTCTAGAAAATTTCTCTTTGACCGACAGTCGGTAAATAGCTGACAGGTTTGTGGAAAGTTATTCGTTTGAGTACCCACGAGGCTATTATTATATGATTTTAGAAAAATGAACGGACATTTTTTAAAGACTTGTACGTGCAGTGTGTACGAAAAATCATGTCAAAAAAAGAAAATTTAATTTCTTAATAGTTCGGGACTTCTGCCTCAAGGTTTGGAAGCAACATAGTACGGAAATAGCGCTTGCGTGGCGCTTCCATCGTTTACCTCCGTCCCAACGACCGCGCCACTTTTCGTGTCACAACACGCGTTCATCCTATCGTGCTCTTTTCTTTGTTTTCGAGTTCATTTTTTGCGGATCGCGTACAAGTATTCATTCAATAGGTGATATGTTTAAGAAGTAAATACACAGACGACAACGTTAATTAATCTTTTGTTTTTATTGTTCGTGCATACACATCGTACCTCGTCGAGATCACATGGAGAGTATTGGTAAGTAATCACATGACAATTCTTTTGTTATTCTCGTTGAAATACGAAAACATTTTTATACCGATTTTTCTATGTTCGTCCCTCGCGCTTTTTCATTGCACATTTGTTGAACTCTCGCTCATTAATAAAGAAAAAATTTCCATATTCCAACATTAAACATATTTTACATTGATAAAAGTTACCAACGAGAAGTTTTGCAACGGTTAAAAATGAGAAAATGCGTATGACTAGAGTGGGGGAAGCATCAGTTGTTCATTTTCTCGAAATAAAGAGTGAGTGAGTGTAGAAGATATATGAAGTATTAATATTTTTAATATAACAATAATGTAAAATTCTCATCCAGATTGGATGGTTTGATTGTCAAATTTTTGGGCCACAAATATGATTGATATTGCGAATCGAGTCACAGTGAGAACAAACGTCCGAGCAAAAACATCGAATCATCGTATTATTTTTTATTGCATTTAGTTCGAAGTCTTATCAATAATTGTGAGTCCATTAAGAAAACGGAAACCCACAGGTTTCCTCAGGAAATATCTTTTTCGAGTAGAAGAAATTCTTTTCTGTGTATTTCTGTGTGTTGCGATAAATCTTGGCTTCGAAAAAGTATAAAATTATGGAAAATTTGTGACGTAAAACATTTATCTCGTTATCCTCCTCTCGCGTTGCTGTTGTCAGCGACAGTCTAAAACAGCGGCAGTTAGCGGAACTGCGATGGCGTCAAAAAAGCTTTAGCGTCTTTTCGTCACTAGAGATGGGCGATATTTAAAAAAAAATCGATTTTCAAATAATCGATTATACCAACAATCGATAACTGAAAATCGATTTTTCAAGAAAAAAATCGAAAAATAATCGATTAATCGATTTTTTCTAATAGGCTTGATTATAAACAAAAAAAAAAGAATTCGATCCACAACTTTTTCACCTAAAGTTAAAAAAAACGCCGCAAGATATATTTTTTAATCCAAAATTGATATATTTAATCGATTTTTCAATAATTAACAGAGTTCCTGAAAAATTTGGAAAAAAATCCAGTTGCACATCCAGCAGGGCACCAGAAGTTATGAATCGTTATCTGCAATATAAATTTGAACGTTATTTTTTGGTTTAGTTTTAATGATGCAGTGACACAAAAAATAATTAATTTATAAGCACAGCATATTGGCAGAGGATTTTATTAATTAAAAAGTATGACAGAATAAGAAAAAAGGTACAATAATTACACACATGCATTTATTTTTTATTTTCCTTTCTGAACGAGTCGGTACCGCGACTCTGGATAACAAACTTCCAGTCTCATAAAAAAAAAACAAAAATTAAAATATATAACGGCAAAAAACAACCATGAGTTAGTTACATTTAGGACCATGAAACAACACAGAAATAAATAACATTCTTGCAAACGGACAAAACAACCACATTCGAGGTATAAATATGCATACACGTAAAACCTTAATCGTCTATTCCATATCCCAGTCCTCATCACACATTGAAGCCAGAAATAACAGCATATTTAGATGCTTACCCAACAATCTGTTGCGTCGCTCTGTTTTTATCGCCCCAGCTTTGGAAAATAACCGCTCCGATGGGACCGAAGTTGTTATAATATTCAGGTACTTTATTGCCACAGTGTAGAGTTTGGGGAACGCTTTTTTCACGCCGAACCAATATTCGAGCGGGTTTCCTTGTCGTGGAATTGGGGGCTGATTCAGATATTGACGGAATTCTAGATTCAGCTCCGAAGAATCATTTCCCGATGATTCCATGTTTTTGGCTACCAAATTATCATGGACTTGCCATATGTCAACAACATCCGTAGAAGTAGCGGTTTTCGATTGCGAAGCGGGCAGATCTATCGAACCAGGACTATCACCACCCAATTTGAGTTGGTTGTTGATTTTTCTTATTGCCCCTGCTGCTGCTAGAGCAGATTGGAAGTGAATTTTCTTGAACCGGGGATCCATTATTGTTGCCATTGCCAATAATTCATTTTTTTCGATTCCATCGAATTTTCTTTGAATTTGTGCAATAATAGCGGTCTTGAAAGATTGAACGACTTTCGTGGTTGGTTCACATCGACTCAAAGTCGTTTCCATGCATCGGATAATTGGGATGGCCATACTACCTGTTGAATACGTTTCCCCACTCATTTCGCGTATTACGTGTTCGATCGGACGCATAACTCCTAAGCAATCTTTAAGAATTTCAGTTTCTTCTCTTGTCAACATTTCCGGAGCTGACGAGCATTTCATCAGAACTGGATAGATGTAATCACGGAGATCGAGAAATCTTTCAATCATATAAAATGTTGAATTCCAGCGCGTGGGCACATCTTGCTTCAATTTCAGAGCCGTACCTTCAGTCTTCCCGTTGCAGATTTGGAGTCTTAGCAGCTCATCCGATGCAACAACGCTCCTTTTCGTAAACGTGACGATTTCTTTGACGCGAAAGAAGATTTTCTCCAGTGGCGGTAGCGTTTTTAAAGCACTTGGTACTACGCCCGAAAGGATGTGAGCTAAACACGGAATGTGTTTTGAAGCACCAAACGTGTCAACCGCAGCCTTGAAAATATTTGCTCCACGATCCGTTACAATCGCTGTCACTTTGGCTACTGGTATACCGAACGCCGCCAGGGAAGATTCAAATTTTTCCGAAATGTAGTTTGCCGTGTGACGCTCATGGAGCGGAAATACTCCCAAGCAACTACTCGCGAATGAGAGTTCTTCTGATAAATAATGGCACGTGATGCCAAGGTAACTTTGATTAGCCGTATCCGTCCATATGTCGCATGTTAGAGTGAGGGAAGTTTGAAGTGCGAGACGATCTCGATGAACTTTTTTCATCTGCTCGTACTTCAGCTGGAGTGTTCTTGTTAGAGTTTTTCGACTTGGAATCGAGTAAAGTGGGACGACTTCCTTCATCAACGCTCTGAATCCTCTACTGTCAACTATCGACAAAGGCCAATGATCTACGGCAATCATGCGTACAATTTTGTTTGTTATCCTGGCCGCAGAAGAGCCCCCACCTGTTAAAACGGAGAAAAAAAAGAATGGTACAATACCAAAAAATGAAGTAATTAATGTACATCTCTTATACATGTATCAAAAGCTTACCTTGAAATGTGGTAATTCTCTCGAATGCTTTTTTTATGTTCGGTTTTGGCTGGAAAAATTATTATTCTATATATGAAATGTTCCAATACAGATTTACATTTTGTAGCCTGAGGAATTTTTGTCGGCATACCTTACTCGATGATGGATCATCCACATTTTCTGAATCTGAATCTGTTCTGAATTTTCCTCGTTTGGCAGCTCTTCCGGTTGACGTTGCTGTTTGGACGTGTCGTTTTTTCGACGGTAAGTGCATCGAGTGGGAGAATCTCATATGCTGCATCAAGTTCGTTGTGTTGCCACTATGTTTGATTATTTTGGTGCAAATATTGCATCGAGCCGATGTATTGTCTAGTTTCTTGAAATGCTGCCATGCTTCGCTCTTTGAGTTTGAAGATCTCGTCCTCGTATCCTTTGAAGTATTCCTGCGGCAAATTGAATTTTAAGAAACAAACATAAAAAATTATAATAAATTCACACAACTTACTGAACCTTGGATTAGTTATTATTTTATTTTATTTTTATTTACATCTTATACTATGTATTTACTTTTTATTTATTTAATGATTTTATTTGTGTATTTAACGATTTACTTACTGAGCTCTTTCGGTGTCCGTAGATGGAGAATTTGCAGCTGCGCAGGGTATTTCATCCCTCGCAGAAGAATTTTGGGATGTAGAATTGTTGTCCGATGAAAGTTCCACACGGTCGCTGGCAATGCAGAATTTTGAAAAATAAGGAAAACCCAAAGTAACAAAATATATAATGAAAATTAATGCAGCATAGGAGGTTAGAATCTCGAAGCTTCGTATTTTGCAGAGAAAAAAACATGCCAAAAATCAACATTCACTTACAAATCAACACCGTCTATCGATCGAAACAAGACTTCAATACTCGCTTCGTCATTGTGCAGTTCTCCAGTTGCGAGACGATTCATAATGTAGTCCACGGCGAACGCGTCATTATCTGGAACAATAGTGAACTGATATTTAACAGGAAACGTCATTTTTACCGTACTCAACTTTATGAAATAAACAATAATTCACATACGTTTAAGCTTCGCATAAGTGGATCGATCTATTTTCCGAATCCTGAAGGGTCTTTGATTGTTGAATTGGAAGAAGATGTCAAACGTGAGGTCCGAATACTCCGAATCCGAATCCATCGATGCTCCTGAAACTTTAGCTATTTATTTGCTTATTATTTATTCTTGCATAATTGAGTACATACCAAATAAAAATATCTTACTTTTCTCCATTGTCACTAGTAGGAAACAAATAGCCACCGAGATGAGTAAAGTTCCGTTTCGTTGAGACTTCTCACTTTTCACTGAGGTTATGTTCGTTTTCGTTCTTTGTTTTTCGCAATTTCAAATCTGGAATATATATATTCTCTCCGATCAGTTCCGATATCCGATGGCGGCCATAATCGATATCGTGGCCAAAATATATCGAAAAATCGATTAATCGGGAAACTAACAATCGCTAAAAATAATCGATTTTTACTATGAAAATAATCGATTATATGGAAATCGATTATTATCGCCCATCTCTATTCGTCACACTTTCCACAGCCTTCTAAACCCTTCTCAGCTTAATTTCGAGAATAAAGCCCCTTTTCGTAAAATATACAAGGCAAAGTTATCAGGTGAATTGAAATTGCACGTTGATAAAGTTGTGTACAGTGTTTAGTGTTGCATTTAGCGCGGTTCGCTAGCTAGGCACGAGCAAACGAAGGGGCGGGGAGTGGACGGAAAGGCGGGAAAGGGAGGGCAAAGCAACAGTGTTGATCAACAGCCCTCGTGCTCGTGTCGAACGGGTTAGAAAAAATTCACATCACAGTTTGTTATTTATAGATCGAGTGTGCACGACGCGGAAATAATGAAAGAATGCTTCAAATATTCTCTTTAAAAATATTATATATCCTTGAAGTGCTCCATCAGGTGCGCGTGAGAGCGAGAAATTCACATCAGTTTTCTCGGAATCGTTTGATGCTTCGAGGGAAAGCCAAGCTACGCCATGTTTGTTGACGAAGAGAGAACAACGCGTAAGTATTATTTTTCTTGAAAATTTAACTGAATCGAAGAAAAGTGTGTAACTTGATACGTAGTTGAGGATTGCATGTCCTGATATCGATGAAAATTAACCGACAGGAGAAACAGAGAGAGAGAGAGAGAGAGAGAGAGAGAGAGAGAGAGAGAGATAGCAGTAAGATAAAAAGAAATTTCTCGGTATCAATACTTCGTGAGAAGTAAACAATCGTGCAGCTCTGTTCTTTATGAGTTGAATTTTTTTGGTTATTCTTTGTAACCAGAGATCCTGAATGTAAAATTGATTATTTTTTTCGTCTGTGCTCGAGAGATCTCCTAGTCGCTTTGTGTTTCGATCGTTTTTTTTTGTCAACGTAAAAAGACGAGAGTGTTTTGTACGAGATCCCAAAAAGATTATCAATCGGTGCGATAAAAATGAGAATCATTTCATTTTTGGAATCAATGGCGACGAATCAAACGTGCACGTCGATGAATATTCGCCATTCCAGAATCGAGTGCCGGTTCCGGATTAATTGATGTACGGCGTGACATCGATGTGTCGTTGTTCGTCGCAATATCCATTGTCCCCACGTGGTAACTCGGAAACGACGAACGTCTCGTAAGGGGCGGAGGACGTGTACCTGTTTAAAAATGTCGATATTTTCTATTCATTACTTTTTTATTTCCCGTATAAAAATCAACAGAAATCCGTTCGGTCCGATCGCTTTAATTTTGCAAATTGATCCCATGAAAAAGTAATAATATTTTCTCGTTTTCAACAGAATTCCTTTTATCGCTTTCAAAACTGTTTAACATTGTTAGCCTTTTTTTACAGATTTTTCTTTTAATTTGTCGTTTCATTTTTATTATATTTTTGATTTTTCATATCCGTAGAAAAATTTATTTGCCAATTAAACATGAAAAACGTTAAAAAACAATGAAACCAAAAATATCTCGACGGTTGGAATATTATTTCGAAAATAATTCAATACTATTGATAAATGATGAATTTTTGTTTCAAATTTTTGAATTCAAAATAAAATAAAAATCTCGGTAAATTTCGTCTCTATTTGCTTAAAACTTGACCGTGACTAATTCTTTAGATTCGTTAATTATTCGGACCTCGGTGACGATAGTGACAAAATTGAAATAGAATTGTTGTTTGACGAGAATTTCGTACCAAGAAGTCGTTGCGCAGATCGTTGCATTCCCTGTAAATCAAACGATCGTTGAGGTTTGATCGTAGGGCGCGGTAAAAAACGTCCATGGGACATTAATTCAACAGTCGACCCCTTCCTCGAACCGGCGGTTTCGACGGTGGAGGTATCCTGAATTTTCAGGAACGACGATTAAGACACTCCTCGTTCTTTGAAAAGAAAATAGAGAAAGAGGCGCGATGTTATGTCGAAGCTTAATGACAAAGACGGATAGACAAAGAGATCGAAAGAGTTAGGAGACGGACAGACGAAACGAGTTTTAGAGAACAGTAGAAAAAAGTAGTGGAAAGAAGAGAAAAAAGAGAGACAAAGCGAATGATTGGCAGTACAAAATTTGGCAGGAGTGATGATCGTATTGAAATAATCAGTTTTTCAAGGTCAAATACACTTCGATATATACCTTAGGATTGATGAAGCGTATGCGCAACACTTCGACGAAAGCAGCAACAGCCGAAACGACGAGCATCATTGCAAGAATATGTCCCGTGACGGGCACAGATTTTGGTTTCGTTGTTCGTATTTCCTCAAACGTACCGTTGTAATTTTCAATTACGACGGGGGTATTTATTTTTTTCTCAGTGGTGCACACGAATTTATCTGAATTTTTTTTTTCACCAACATGCGTTTGCTCTTCTTTCGTAATAACTCGTTTTCTCGTGTACGTACAATTACGATCGTAATTACTAAAGAATACAGAGGACAGCCAATACTCGTAATTGAGACCAGGACATAATTTCCTCTCCCGAAATTTCATCGAGTTTAAAAAGTTCGTTCTGTAAATAGATTTGTCGATTTGACTGGAATTCTCGTCGTTCGTCAGCTCGTACGACGTGTCGAGTAACATTTTCGCAGGCAAAAAAAGAAGACCACAAAATATCATTAGTGTAAGCAAAATGCTTAAATTAATTCCCATGTTTACGTCCATATTGAATTTTATGGGAAGCACCAAACGCTGTTCAGGCTCGTTTATCCTTTCAGCCTCGTTCAAAACTGCGACGTTTTCACACTCCATGGCTGATGCGAATGGAGAATGAAACGCACGAAAAAAAAAAACGAAACACTCTTTTCTCAAATACGAATATTATTTATTAAAACAATCAATTTTTAGACGATTTCTCTTTTGTTACGTTTTGAGATAGAACACTGTCACGACTTTAATCAACTCGCATTTCCTCGTGGTATCGTCCAAACTGTTGCGCATATCATCGTCCGAACGGGAGCTACCCTCGCACGTTTATCGATTCCCATGGGGGTGAACTCAGTGCGCAAGGCTCGATATTTCCTACCCTCCTTTATTACGGTGTATGTTTTCAAACAAAAAATACCAAACAGGAAAAAACCTTGAGCGTATAACATCTTGAGGATGTTTATGCAAATCTTTCTGTTATTAAAACCAGTTTTTAAACTTTTATTGAAACAATTTTCTGTTCGATTAGAAAATTATGAAGCTCGTTTGATTTCGAAATTTTTATTCAATTGAATTTTTTGTACATTGTTTTTTTAAATGTGTTTTTACCTTTTTTTCGAATTTTGTAGTGACAGTCGTGTTAACGTAGTAGTTTCGCGACGGCCACGTTCAAATACAATTTTTGTTGGTATTGTTTAATGGGAATTGATCGTTAGACATGAGAAATTAGTGAATATTAGGAATAATTGTTCGTACAATTGAACAACGGTTCTATGCGAGGGTTAAATTTTAAGAGCGATCTAAAGATTCGGTACGATAGGCTGAATCAACAAAGGAAGCGCCGGCGTTGCTTTGCTGCCGGTGGCGTCGGCGTTTATAAAAGTAATAAAACAATCGAACAACAACTCTTCGAAGTGAGTACGATCAGAACGGGACGGAGGAGAAAAAGAAAGAGAAAGAGAACAGAGAAATAAGAAGTATCAGGGAGGACACGAGAGATAAAAAAAGAAAGAGAGAGAGAGAGAGAGCTCAAGAGTTCGCGATCGGAGGTGAAAATATTGAGAGAAACCATGGGCGGGAGCACAGAAACGAGAAAAAGGGACAAAAAATTACGAAAAAATAAAAATAATGATCAAAAGAAAATAAAGACTGAAATAAAAAGAGATAGGAATGGAACACACGAGAACAGCGACCCGACCCGACCGACCGGTAGCTCAGCCAAGCAGACCACGTGTATATATCTTGCTCGATTCACCACGCACACTCTGCCCGATTCTTCCTCGTGGTTCTCAAAGACAAACACCTTGTAGTTTACTTCCTTTTAAACGAATTTTTGTTTTTATCCAATTCAAACCGAGAGCTTACAACCTAAATTGTAAATGTTCAAAGTCATACATTTTCGTAGCGATATTTGAAATATTCATTGCAATAATAACTTCAAATTTCATTGAATTCCAAACAAAATCAATTTCAAATTGTCTAATTGTCTGAACGTAGAAATCTTTCATAGAAATTTCACATGTCAATCGTAATAACCAATTAATTTAGTTTTAAGTTTATCATTAGGGAATATTTTGTCGACGATAAATTTTCAAACATTTGTTTAAGGATAAAAATTGAATTCTCTTTAAAATTGTATAAATAATTTGAATTTCCGAAAAGTCGATAATTTGCACAATTTCCCAATGAATTTTTCATTTCATTCATATTCTGAATCGTCCTACGTAAACTTTTGTTTTTTAAATTTTAACTTACAATTTTTTCTCTCATTTAATAGCAACAAAGAATTTTTGCATAAATCTTTATTCATAAAAATCGAACAATTTTTGACGATACACAAAATAGTGCAGAATATTGTGAGGCAAATTTAAGGAGAAGGCACGATTACAAAATGTCTTAAATATTTTTCTATTATTTTTGTGGTCTGTTGGTACGTCATGGGTTATATTTTCTTAATTAATTATAGTATCAATATTTTTTTCATTGAGGACTGTACCGAAAGGGCACAGAAAGTTCAAGTCGATTTATTGTCAAGAAACGACTGTTTATTAATTGTCGAAATGACATTTTAAGTTAAATCAATTGTTACAATTGATGGAGTGTTCAGGAGAAGAAAATCTGAATAATAATATTTTGAAGTTGTAAGAAAATGGAGGACAGGTTGAGAGCCAGGGTATGTAGAGCAGATGCTCGGGCATGGCGAGTGCTATAGCGGGGTGCGTGATTTTTCATCGCCGACAGCCTCCTCCTTTCGAGACCCCGAAGCATTCCACCTTCAGCTCTGCATACTGCATTTGCCGCCTTCTCTTTCTTCGTATCTCTTCTTCGACCTCTCGTGTTTCATTCTTAGTTCGTATTCATTTGGTCGTCGTGTACTTAAAATTACTTTTACGATATATAGACCTCAATGTATATTTTGTCAGGGTTTTCGACATTTTTCTCCTCAAGTCCGTCGTTTATATCAAATTCAATCAATTCAGTTGCATCGAGAACAAATCGTGTACTCAATTTTTCAAACAAACTCAAAGAATCTCGTCAACCCAATAACTCGAATAAATTCGCGAAGTATTTGTTTGTAATTTCGAAAAAAAAATGAACTATTTAGAAAAGAGACTAAATCAGCTTCGTATAAAATTCTTTGTGTTGTTTTTTTGTCACGTAAGAACCAAATTTAAATGCGTTACGATGCTCTGGAAAAAAACAAAATTATATGCAAGATTATTTAAATTAATTTTGTCCAGCTGCTCAGTTTATAAAAATGTTGAGCAGTAGTAATTTTCACGAGTAAATTGTTCCAATCTACACGATTACCAGAAGCCTGGAATTAATAAGAAATTTGCAGGATCGACGAAGCACATGTGTGGCAAATACATGAGAACTCGACTTTAAACATATTATTTATACGTTTCTCGACACTTTGTACGTTGTAACTTCTCGATCCATAACATTTTTCGGAAGGGTTAAGATAACAGCGTAAAATAATAAAAATAAAAAGACGGGAGCTCTGGTCTCTTTCCCTCTGTTCCTTTGTGGGCTTTGAAAAAACAGGAGAAAAAGGTCTGGAACTTTGCTCGCGAAAACGTTCACTCGCAAAGAGGATATCGTCGAAGTACCGACATCGCAATTACGCAAATTGCGGCTCTGTTCTCGCCTCTCCTCCGGGCCTTCGAGAGACTCGAGAAAAGACTACACACTGAGCTAGTGGAAGAAAAGCCTTCGGCTATCTTCGAGACTTTGTACACACGTATATATTCATATATCTATATATTTACATTATTTCAAATCTCTACATATATACGGATGAAAAGATGCATCAAAAAGTTTGATCGAAAATTCCGCTGTCAAATGTTGTTAGTTGGAATGAAAAATCTCCCATTTTTTAGTTATTTTTAGTTTATTTTATGAAAATCTTCATGAGATTGTTTATCATTATTTATTTTTTCTCAAAAATAGAATAGAATTTCGTACAAAAAAGGGTCGGGCAGTTTCGTTGCCGAAAATTTCTTGTGAATGGTAAACTTAAAAAATCGTTAGGTTTCTCACGAAAATACATCGCAGAATTATCTTCGCCTTTATGACTTTTTCTGAATATTGTAAAAATGGAATATCTGTTTGCGCAGGGCCGGCTTTAAATCATTATTTATGGAATCCTTAGGAAGAATATTCAAAAATATTCCAAACGCCAACAGCTTTTAAATAGAATCGGAAAATGTCTTTTGTCAAAATAATTCGCAACTCATAATGAATTATGGAGATATTTGGTGAAACGAATGACACAAATTGTCGATTGACGAGTTGCAGGGATGGTTTGAGGTGAACGCGCCAAATATGGGGGGGCCAGACGCAGCGTTAATGATAATTGATTCGCTGATGAAAAAAAGAGAAAAGAAAAAATTTAATTGCCTTGACGCCGGTGAAAAAAGATCGTTGGGAATGATTTCGCAATATGAAAACCCGCGTATTCTCACTCCGCAGCTATCAGTTATTAACTATAGCACTCTCTTATTATCCAAATACGCGCGCGTCAGATTGAGAAGAAGAGGAAAGAGAATAAAAAGAAGTGAAAAAAAAGGAAAGATCGCGGTTGCACGTATCTCGAGCTAATTGGATGGATGAGCTTGATAGATCGTCGATATCTATTTTCTCTCTTCGTCCGCGATGCATGTAAAATGAGGGTTTCCCGGGGCGAAGAGGGGGAGAAGGGTAAAGAGAAATAGAGGGAGAGAGAGAGAGAGAAAGGACGTTGAGCAGCGGGCAATAATCCTCATTTAATCAAGACCTCTTGACGAGGATCTTGTATGCGCGTTTACAAGGGAGATGATGCAAGGTGTACAACACTCTTATATATTTATTTCTTGCGTTTGCGTTTACGTTCGAGATAAAAGAGGAGGTTTTTAAAAAAATGTCTACGTGCTGCTTAGTTGTCGCTGGATGGATGGAGAATTTCTCTATCAGTGGAGCGATATCCACATGCACGGGGTAATATCTAAACCAATGGTCGAGAGCCTGTCATACACGTGGAATGAAGCTGGGACAGCGATATAGAGATATTTAAAAAAATTAAAATGATGGAGGGAGATAGGCTCGTATACAGTAGAGCCTCGATTATTCAAATTAATTCGAACGAAAAAAAAAAAGACACAGTTGGATATTTAAATATATGTGTAAAATACACATTGAAAGGTTTTTTTTGTTTTTCACTATGGCATTCTTGTTTTTTATTTTTGAAAAGACATAAGAAAATGTGCAAATGTTTGTATAAGGGTATAGTATGAAAAAGGCAAACGTGGAAATTCACGCAAGTCGTAATTAGCCTGGAGAATCGGCTTCTTGGGCTACTCGATAATCGCGATAATTTATGCTCCTTAGGCTGGTGCACTCGCTGAGATAGGCTCCCGTATAGTCTTATATCCTCAACTTGCGTGAGTCCTATATATATTTTATATATCTATAGAAATATCGTACGCGTTTATTTTATATGTGTGAGTTGCGAGTATAAAGAGAGAGAATATACGTTAAAAAAGCCCCGCGAAATGTCGCCCAATTAACAGCGAATTGGAGCGTCGAGGTCGTGCATACGATCGAGGGACGTTAACGACTCGCTTTTCATCCTCTCCGCACCACTCTCTCTGTCTCTTTCCCTCTCTTTCTCGCTCTCGCACTTGTTTTTTTTTCTTTTCTTTGACCAAAGCGGTTTGCCATTAACGCCTGAGTTAACCGAGAATGAAAAAGGGCTTTAAATATAGCGTTCGCGATCGACGGGGGCAGAACGGTGTCGGGAGGGGGCGAAATATCCGGGCAAACCATCCGCATAGGGTTGCTTTCCATTTTTTCTCGCTCACTCAATTTCATCATGATAAATTGTCAACTATCGACGAAATGTTGGCTCTTATATGAATTTCTGCATCCACCAGATTTCAACGTTAAAGAACTTTGTGGCTTTTATTACTCGACACCCTTGAAATCCGTGTAAATTGTTTTCTATTCTGCCTTGGTGGAAAAGAATTTATGAAACACAAAAAGCGTCTCGTAGAAAATTTCAATCTTGATGGACATCGAGGGGTGAGTAGAATAATATTTTCTTCCAACGTCTCTGGATACAAGTTTTTTCTGATTTTTCTTTGAATTCTTTCAAACAATTTATTCATCAGTCGTTTTAAAAGAATGTGAAACTTTTTCCGATACAAATATTTCTCCCGAGTTTCGACGTGACTTAACTTTATTCGTTGCAATATCTCTCTACTAAATTTTTACAATTAAATATTTTCTGTGTCACGATTATTTTATTGGAATTAAACTCTCAAAGCTTTTCTCAACGTTTATCTTTGGTGTTATTGTAGACACGCTGATAAATTATTGGGCGGAACAATAAACGAGAACGTAATGCTCGAGGGATAATGTTGTTAGCTAATTACTGAGCATTATTGTTGATCAAACGTCACTACACAAAGCGCACACAAACTTCTCGTACAAACCACACAATGATATTATTTTCAACGTAATTCACACACGTACACATTCTCTTTCATTCGTCTAACGTTTCATCTAACTACGCGACAACATTTTTTTTGTACGGCCCTGGCAAATGACACTGCGAGATTAACTGTTACACGAGAATTAGATACAATCTGTTCTGCATATCGGATTGACGCTCGTTCGTTCCTTCTGCAAAAGAGACTATAGCCCAACGTTTACATCTACATGTCCACGGTATAACGATTGTGTATCGATATCTACGAGAAAACGCCGTTCAAACGTATCGCTATATCGCAGTTTGCTCTTTCTTTCATTCTTTCTTTATTTTCCTTCAATGTATTCTTTTTTTGCTTGTTTTGTTTTCTTCGATCTGAGATAATTACTCGATATTGTGCTGGTAGAAACGCGAGAACACTGATAAGGGGTGCGTTAATAGAGCCATTCGCTTTCTGTGACGTACAAAAGGGTCGAGAGACCTCGAAAAGCCTTTGAGTCCATGCTGCGACACAAACACGTCGCTATTTTCTCTATTCTTCTTTCCTATTCTTTATTTTTCTCTCTATTCCTCTATCAGCTTCTAGAACTCTAATCGACATTGACACAATCACAAACAGACTCGTTGATTCGCAATACAATAGTTTCTCTGACATTACACGACACACGACACGTGACTTTTGGTTCGACGGGTGAACATTGTTTTGTGTTGTTGACAGCGTTCACCGTTTCACCCTGCGAAGAAAAGAATTTTCTCTCGATACCATTTTCTCATGTTTCTACATTTTTCCAAGAGACACGTGTTTCTCAAGCGCAGTTTTATTTGGAATGGTTTTTTGCGAAAATCTTCATCATGCTTCACGGTTTTACCTGAAAATCAACCTGACGATCTTGTCATTGATTTTCTATCAAGTCTTGAATAATTTCCTTGTTTTTAAATCTTAATGCTTCAACAGCAAAGTTGGAAAATGTTAAGTAAATTAAACTTGCGGAATAATCGGATAATTTTTTTCGTTACATTTTCCAGGAGTGTTAGATATTTATTTGTTTTTCAAAAATTCATGATGACACCGTTTTTGCAACAGGTTCGTGGCTCCTGGCACACAGACGAAGAATAACGAAAAGATATGCAGCACGGACGGGCAAGGTTTCTATGGCAATTGAAACCTTTGGAAATTGTGACAAGTGCGGTGTGTAGTGAACCTACGAGTTGATGGATTTGGACGAGGCGGGCTTCCTACAATCATGATCGAACTTCAATTACTGGTAAGCCCGTTTACTCATGTAATTTTTTTTTTCATAATCTTCGTCGTGTGTTCATCGATAATAGAGAAGAAAAAAAACGATTTGAAAATGTATACTGAGAAAAAAAAAACATTTGAAAGGTCGAATATTTATAGTTTAATGCGCACGACTAAATATTTCCCGATAATGACAAAATGGTCGTGACAATATAGTCGTGCGTATTAAACTATAAATATTCCACACTTTGACCATGTTTTTTTTTTATTAGTGTAGAAAAGTTTCGGAGTTATTCCATCGAGTTTGCATTTTTTTCACTGCTCCCCACAGCTTTTTACTGATGATAAATATTTTTGAAAGTTTGACGATAGTTTCATAATCGTGCTCTGCGATTGTAAACTCAAAATTTATAAAAATTCTTTGAAAAACCGCTTCGGCGAGACTGTTACCTGGGGCTGTCCTGAAAATTGAATGGAAAGAGGAAAAATTGATATAAAATCAGCTCCTTGAACATCCTAGAGCTTTGACATTGATAGGATCTGAGGGTGTAAGTTCGATATCGCATCAACCATCTGAAAGTGATTAAAAGTTGCTTCACTGGTTGGCTTGCGAATAATAAAGCATTTGGTTGATGCGATCTGCCGGGCTGAGCACAAGCGATTTAGGCCCTTTTCATTGTCACCGGATTGACGCCAATGTGTATATTCATTTTTACAAACCACACACACACACACGCTCGCAGACGTGTGTTTCGTTCTTGGTTATTACTTATTTATGCGTCGAGAGGCACAAAACTCGTTTGACGACGGGAACGAGAACGAAGCCGGCCTCTTCACCGTACCTTCGTGACGCGTCCTTCGCGTCTAGCTTCAAATAAAAATCCAATAAAGACAAATAACATGAAAAAAATACAGCAAAGAGGAAATCTCTGATCCAAAGCTGTGCGCAAAGCCTTGGGATCAATGAGCTCGATCCGCTTGGGCCCTTCGGTTCGATAAGCTTCGCGACAGGGTTCCCTCACAGTTATAGTTTCGATGCTGTATTTAAGACTTTTCTATTTACCGGTTATAAATACACTTGTATCAATATTTTCTATACCCTGTCCAAAAAGTCAACGATCTCATGAACCAAACACTCGCTTTAAACCTATTTGCCATCAAAATAATCACGACAAAGTTCTCCGAATTGTCAAATCAATCAAAAGGTTCATTGTCCATTTTTCCAAATAATCACAATAAGACATGATTTTTCTTCACTTTCTATTCATTTGATACAAAACTTGTGATTACTGGTATTTACTGTGGAATTTTTTGGTTCCAAGAACGCTTTTACAGTTTAGGGATTTTCAAAAATGCAAACAAAACACTTATTTTTCAATATTTCCGTAATTTTATTCATTGACCCAGATTTCGTTACAATAAAAACATTTGAATGGTTCAAGAATCATGAACAATCGATTGTCCACAAAGATTTGATTATTTTCGTTGAAATGACATCGTTGCTCGTCTCATTTCGTTTGATCGACGGTTTCTGGGTCACCCGATATATAAATTCATACGATACTTTTATACGTGTACATATTTATGTAGTGTTATATACTATGTGCACGTATCGAAGCAAAGAGGTTCAATGATTTTCGATAAAAGTTCGTAACACGACTTCTATCTTAGCGATTCGAGAGACGATCAACGAGCCGAGACGGGAGCATCGAGATATCCTCTCTCACTTACTTGATTGTAGATTGAAGTCTATTTATATTAGATCATGAAAAAAAGCTTCGATCCATGTATAAATATATTTATGTTTGGAATAGTTCATAAGAAGCTTTCGCGATACTCGAGAAAATCGCAGTGTTTAGTGTTTCTTGAATTTTCGTAACGGAGAGTTGAATTATTTTTCAAAACAACCAAAAATTCATAGAAAATGAATTAATTCTTATGATATTTCGAATATAAAACATTTTTTCGAATTGACAAATTGTTACGCGAACTTTACATCATTCTCGATCAGCAAGAAACAATAAAATTATAAATAAACACAGGAATTGCGAAAATTGCAAGAATTTATGTAAAGTTGAGAAATATTGATACTTTGGTTCTTCGACTATATATCCGTCCGCGGTGTATATTTAGCAAAATAACCTAATGCTATACTTCACTAGTCTATATTTGAAGTTAGCTTCTGTGGGCGCGGGTGCAATGCGCGCACGTGCGCTCAATTTCCTCGCGCTTTGCCGATCGATCTTTACGATAACAGCAACGAAAGTAGTTCGCCTCTCCGCTCCTCCTTGCACCGTTATGACACACATGAACTGCCAGATTTCCGTGTTTCCTTTGTTCTTTCGATTCAGCGATGCTTTTTCGTGACCTTCCAGTTGCCAGAATGTCCAAGTTCTAGTCGATTAAGTTTTTTGTCGATATTTCCAGACGCTCTGTCCAGTCACAATTTCGACTATTAAAGAACAAGATTACGATCACTAACGGGCTTTGTTAGGAGCCTCGATTTCTGATTTTTTTTCTCAATCTCCAGGTTTCCGAGCTTCCAGGCTTGCTCGCGAGTTTTAAACAAGATTTAGTAGACTTTCAAGCGAAGGCTCGTTTCAGAACGAAAAGAAAAACTCTGGAAAACGTGGAAAAACTTTGGAATAATTGAAAACAAACAGAATTAAGATATTTCATGCTCGCATTAGGATCCGGAGAACAAACCAAAATTGATAATTGATAGCATTGCATTACCATGTAGCATCGTAGAATTTTACATCAACGTGCCGGTCGAATGAAACTGCAGACTCGGCTGAGTAGCGTACGCTGATTTAACCTTATCGAGTGCACCGCATTTTAGAAGCGCCTCTAATTTAACGCCACTCACTTTATCTCAACAATCTCTTTACTAATTTCTAGTGCCACTATTAAAAACAGTATGAAATATGAAATTGAAGAAAAAAAAACAGATAACAAATCATCGATAAAGGAAGAGAGTGAGGGGAAAGAAAGGAAAAAAAGTTTTTATAGAAAAAAATATTATCTGTAACTATTGGTGCGCGGCACGTAAAACACCAATGTTGTGTTTTAAACACCAGCACACACACACACACACACACCACTCTGCCATTCTTCGGCTATTGCTTCGTTTGTTTTTTACTTTGTTCTATTTTTTCTCGCGATACCTGCGCCCAAGTATATTCCGTCCCTCTCCGTATCTACTTCACTGACAGTGTAATACGCGGTGCAAGTGCAGCGAATTATACGATCCGTGACCATGCGCGGTTCGATAGGACACGCAGAGAAACCACAATATTCCAGGGCACCATATGTTTCAATATCTCTCGCGATCTCTCGTGAGAGAAGTACTTCTTTATTTTCATTTTTTTGTTTCGGTGTTGCTCTTTCCGTAGCTCGGATACGTGTGGGTGTATATTTATATACATATTTATAACGAATTGCTTCACGTTCGACAAATCGCTATCGCGGCTAACCTCTGGCTCCAAATAAAAACTCCATATACACATATAATGCTTTGAAAATCGTTAAATTATTGAACAAATCACGTATTACTGGAACAATATGCGGTGGCGATTTTTTCTTCCTCGTTCTCTCTCCAATCGTTCCACTGGGGAATCTCATCGTTTTTTTTCCGTCTCTACTCAGCTTGAACCAAGGTTTTCTTTGTCGTTCCTGCTCTATGGAATACCGAAGTCTTACCACAAAGAGCGTTGATCGAAGATGAACAAAAATAATGTTTAGAAAAAACGAAATAAACACCAAAAGTTGAAAAATAAATAAGAAAAATTGATAGTTCATGAACTTAATAAAAGCTGGAGATGATTTGTTTCGAAATATATTGTAAATTCGCAAGTCCATAAAAAAATACAATGTTTGGCGTGTTAAAGTATTTTTTAGCCAGTTTATTGTCCGTATCAGCGGACTATTTGCGGAAGTCATTTTGTTTGATTTTTATAGCTTTACATAGAAAGACACATATTTATTTAAAAACATAAAATAGTGTATCAGAGCTCCTTAGGCTATGCTAAATCGTGTGTTTTGTTCTAGTGGTCGTGGACGATTCGCGCATGGCTGACCATAGCTATGCCAATATCACTGTATTGCTTAAAAAGCTACTGTACATGATTCTCTTACGAACATGTACACGTTGCTTATTTATATACATTTATATATTTATATATATGGACTGATTTTGTTGTTGTTTTTTTTTTCATTATTATTATAGCTGGTGGTGGAGCAAGTAGCGTGCTCTCCGTATGTGTCTATCGAGATACACTAGTCGTTGTTTTTATGTCCATATGGATAATGTTCAGTATTTACCAGCATTGAGATTTAGTTACAGAGAAAAATGCTTCTCTCTCTTTCTCCTCAACTCTTCCATCTTCTGTGTTTCTTTACTAATTTTATTTTTATCCTCGCTACCTGACACAAGCAGCGAGCACAGTGTTAACCGGTAATTCAGTTCTTGAGGTCCAAACGGCTGATAATTTAGAGCCCGAGGCTTCGTGGACACGCGATATCAGATCGAGATCTCTCTAAGAGAGCGATCGAAGAGATATATTCGGCGATTTATTCCTCCATATCTGCTCTCGTGCTTCCTGGTCTCTCCCCTTCTTTCCATCTATACACTTTTTTTGCTCTTGTTGATCTTTTTACAACTTGCGAGTCCTCGTTTTGTCTTGGAAATCACCAGTGAATATAATCATGCAGATCCCTGCAAACGCTTGGAATATTTATATCTATATAGAATTTTTCGCATCCATACTTCCAATGAATCAACGAAAATTCCCCGTTTTATCAATCTCGTTACGCTTCGCGAAGTTGCCTCGCGAAAGGTTTATTGCTACCTATGGAAATTGCTGTGTCTCCTGTTCTCTCTTTTTTTTTTTCTTCTCTTTTTTCTCGTTTAAAGCTCTAATCGATTGTTCGAGACTTGGCTGCACGGTTTTTCTAACATTATCCCAGTTTTATATCGATCGTGATATTTAGTTGTAACGGTCAAGTCTCAAGTGGACAAGAAAATCACTCCGATTCGTTTATAATCCTTTCATACACCACTTTCAGTACAGTACACAATATATACACGAGCGTTTTCTCTATCTCGGAGTTTCAGGTCGTGGCTTTTGTGTCACGTATTACGATCGGAGATTACATTTGTACCTGATATATTGGGTGCATGTATTCGCCGTTATTGAGAGAACTCGCTAACGTTTCGCCTACTACACACACACTTTACACGCCTCTAATCGCACGCTCCTTCCACCAACGATTCAAATTGACTCGATCTCGTGCGACTGCGAGCGAATGAAACTTTGTTCTCATCGGAGACCCGATAACGTGCTTTTTCGCGAGGTCCAGAAAAAAAAAACTTGACAGCTCGAATTACGTGAATTTTTTGACGTTTTACAATATTTTTTTTATTATGGAACATTTTTTTTTTGTTGATTTTTCGGAAGGTCTGAAACTTTTGATATTCAACGAGACTTTCTTGCTTATTATTATTTTTTTTTCTTCACACGAACTCCATAATTAATTGGATTAAGAAGCTCCGTTTCCGTTTGCTTTTGACCCGCTTTTCTCTCGATCTCTCCCCCTCTCTCCATCGCCATCTCTCTTTCTCTCGCATGCCACGGCTCTGCGCTATTTATTTCCATCGATGATGAAGCCCGCCCGCTAGAGCGTCCATCCTGCATCGGGATATGCTGGTCCTAATAGCCGGCTTTCAGTCACCGCGCCGAAAGCTCAAACGAATGAACGTTCTCCCGACTCTCCCTCGTTCGAACATTGTTATTTTTATTATATTTAATATTCCATTCGAGTGAAGTAACGAAATTTATTGTTCTTTCTCGATATTCGGTGCCTACAAATATTTTCATTCCAATCAACGTTTGAAATCAAATTGAAAAAATGTAAATACATCGTGTGCTGATAGCCTGCAACCGGCTCGTTAAAAAATCATTATCTAAATCTTCGTCGAAGCTTAAAATTATCAAGTTTATCAACCGCGACCCATGCTTAATGACTTTTCGACTTCATTCGTGAAAATTTTAGGTCACCATCAAAGTTCAACGCTCGTAAACGATGATAAATGAAAAAAAAACTGTCAAAATGTGTTTTTTTCAATTGAAACTTTCTCAGTCATGAAAATGTTGTCGTTTTCATTGTACTTAAGAGTGCGACACCGAAGCTTCCAAAACGGATCTTCAATGCTTTGTTGTTGACGATAAAAATGACGACTTTGATTTCGAATAATAAAATCGACCGAACAACTCCAGTAAATATTTTCTCATCGATGACTGTTCAGGCCTTTGGATATTTTGAAGTTGCACAGTGACAATATTGAAAACATTAAGATTGTGAGAGGTTGGTAAAGAAAATGCTCAATCCTAAACACCATAATTGCCTTCTTTTTTGCTTTGACACAATTGTAAAACGTTTTGTTTTTCTGCAACTCTAATTGCTCGCTCGGTCGAGATCTCATTTCGTCCACAATTCGAATATCATCGAAAGGGATTATTCCGTTGGAGGAGTTTCTAAAAATAGTGTTTTGATTTTTTTTCTTCTATTTTTCGTTGACAGCTGTAAATTGTTGAATTTTATTGTCAAATGCCTAAAATAAAGTGGTAACGTTCATGGTGTTTCGTACACGAGCCCTTGTCGAGTGAATCCGTGCGTGAGTGCGTAAATCCACGCCACCCATAGTGCTACTTTTTATATATATGTTTTTTCATATGTATTTACACGAGAGTGTGAGCGTGTCCGCAATATAAATATATATGTTGAGACGAGATCGCGGCTGCCGCTGTCGCGTTGCTGCAGTACGAACGCGCACGTGGATCCACTTAGATAAATATAGAACCTATAGGGTGTTTGGTGACACTATCGCAGAATAAATACAGTCTGGTGTGTTCTCTGTCGTATATCCACCCACATATTATAGCAGAAAGTGAGAACGTGAGAATGATTAGGAGAGAGGAAGAGAGAAAGAGGAGAGCAGCACGCTTTTGAATCTCGACTCTGACCACGAAGAGACCTCGCGGAACTCGTGTCATTGATGTTTCGCGACTAATTTTCTTCAACGGGAACGAGAAGAAATTTATTTAACAACACTTTCCAATCAATATTCATTGTGATTCAGTGAAACAACAAATTCAGCCTCGAATGACCTCACGAATATTTTGACCGATTTAACCCACAAAATCAACGAGTTTTTTTTGTTTCTCGTTCTCTCACGTTTTTCGTTTCGTCACGATAGTGCCGAGAGAACGACGATTGTGAATGTCTATGTGTGTTCCCCTTGTGTTCTCGAAATAAAGTCCGCCATCAGCAGGAGAGAAGAATCGCGAGGGCGTGCACTGTGCTCTAGTGTAAGCTGCTCTCGGTTATGCAGCGTCCTAACACTTTAACATCACGTCTCTATAATGTGAGGTCAGCAGATATTTCATCTACTTATGTCTGTTAAAGTTTACATGTGTTTTTATTTACAGTATTGTTTCGATAGAATTTGAACTGGTGAAGCCTCAAGCCAAACTAGAATTTTCAATGATTTCCACTGAGATTTACGTAAATTTGCATGAAAATGAGAAACATTCTCTTCTATTTCTTTCGAAATTAGAAATTTGGCTTATGGGGTCATTTCATTCCTTCGGCGAATTTTTTACAATTTTATATGGTAGTGACTAGGTGTTTTTTTTTGACGATCAAAAGTTGACAACAACTTTTGAACCCTTGAAAGCCTGTTTGTCGATCTCTTTTCCGTTGTGAAACTTCCTTCAGTGATATAAAACGTTGATTAAAACAACGTAGCAGCGAATGCACGGATTTTGCGACAATAAAACCTTATCGCAGCGTTATAAACAATGGGGAACGTGTGTTTTACGCTCGATGTTAAAACGGCAAGAATGACAGGACGGAAAACGGAAGTTTCGTGCACCGGAGTCCTGTTTATTACTCCCGATAGCGTTTAAAGCCTCCACTCGTCGGATATTATCCCACTGACCACCCACGATCTTTTAATTGAAAAAAAAATCGAGCAAACAAAATATTCATACATTGTAAACGTATGAAAAAATCTTTTTCCTTTTTTTTACTCGCGTGCTTAAAGCTCGTGTGCTACTTTTGATATGCACTCTCCGCGATACTGCACCGACCTGCAACATGTCAAAACTTATATCTATATCGCTCTCGCTATATCGCGGACTTCTGGTGTTCCACTTTTCGTGTGATGCAATCGCGGCACGTATAACGCTGTAATACATAATTGGTCTGCCGGCATAACATTTCAAAAGCGAATTTACGCATCGTATACCCGAATCGTTAAAGTCTATTGCTCAAAAATGTTGGAGGACACGAATCTTCATAATCTCATAGCAATGGCCGATTGTCGAGCTGCCAAATATTTTCACGGACCCTTAAGAATTTCATAACCCCCGAGTCTTCTCAATAGAATAACTTATTTTTATCTATTTTCATATCATTTCATGCTAATTGTCCGGCTTTTGACGTAACAAGTTGTTTAGATTCCAAAATTCATTTTTTATGAATGAATCTCGTGGATCAGAGTGAGATTATCACAGAAATGCCAACAAAAAAGAATCCATTTTTCCATTCAATGATCAGCTTAAAAAATTCTCGAGTAATTCAAGAAAAAAGGAAATTCCCAACTGTTTTATTATTATTATTTTTATCAATTAATTGGAAAATTTGAAGATTCTTATATTTTCTATTACGAAATTCTGCTCGATTGACAAAATTATTAATTCTAAAAACAACCAACTCGTGAGCACTCCCAATCTTTTATAAAAGTACGAAAACTCTATTTTTCAACTGGAATCATTTGTTCCTTTTTATCTTCAAACTGTCCTAAATATTAAAATACCTCCCAAGATTTTTGTATTCCAATAAATAGCGAAGGTATTTTTGCTGCACAGAGTTATTGCTCCAGCCTGTACATAGATACGAATAAATGTGTACCTACTGGTCAGGCGTTAGAATCCGGCTTGATGTTCTTCTATCGAATGTGCTCGTGATCGCGTATTATACTCCTTCTCGTTGTACAATATCGAGTCTCGGACCCTGGCTTTTCGAGATAAGATAACGAAAGCGGTTATCGACTCTTGACACTTATTTCACCTGCCCGACCATGTATTAGCAGCAAACACACTGCATGATGCTGGAGCTATAACGTTTTACACATTAACCTGAACGTTATCTCATCATTTTATCTTTGACCTCTGCACTGTATACTTTGTTTTTTTTTTTCCTTTTTTTTCTTCTCTTTTACTTATCTACATGTGTATATTTGTATAGACATATTTCTATGTTTATACTAAACGGGACATAAAGCCAGTGACGATTTTGTGCCTGAGGTTAAACCACCGCTGTATCCGGTATAAATGCACCGCTGCTTGTACAAATCCATTTCGATATATTTATATATATAATTTGTCGACAATCACCCGATCGAGCTCAATAACGTCTATATTCCCGACACAATCATCCCCGAGTCTCTTACAAACCACGAAGAAAGCAACCCGTCTCGTAAACTTTGTACTTTATTCTCAATACACCACGTTACCCAAATTTAAAGATGCACTCGAGCCAAACTATTTTTTTTTCCATAACATTCTTGAAATTCCACTCGACGCTAATAATGTTTCACAAACTTTTGCTTCGTCGAGTTAAATGTGAGATTTTTCGATCCATTTGTCCTGATTTTGGGAAGGTCGTGAAATATCTTTTGGGAATCATGAGTGATCGTTTCTGTATTTAACATTTTAAATGTTTTGTTTTTGAAGATGGTAATTTTTTATTTAAAAATTTGTTTTTGTTGTAGTTGAGAAATTTTAGAGTCGTAAATAAATGAACGGTCGAATAGAATAGTCAAGTTTATGATAAAAAGATTGGAAAGTTTAGATGATTTTTTTCTCTCTGATATTCTACTCCTGATCTCAATGTTGTGCCTTTTTCCATGAGGTTGCAATTTCACTCTCAATTTTAGCTGGCACTTTCTCTCTCGCTCTTACCTCCTCTTCGTTTC
This sequence comes from Campoletis sonorensis, assembly GCA_013761285.1. Lineage (NCBI taxonomy): Eukaryota > Metazoa > Arthropoda > Insecta > Hymenoptera > Ichneumonidae > Campoletis > Campoletis sonorensis. The sequence continues at coordinate 3,962,291 of JACEOJ010000145.1, forward strand.
TCTTTTCTTTCTATTTTTTCTTCCTCGAACTTACCAGACCCTCCGCGCTTTTGCGACTGTGCATTCTGAGCGCCCTCCGGACACGATCCACGATCTGACGGAGGGATTTGCATAATTCCAGTATCCCCGCCCATTTCGTTCAGCTTCTCAATTATTAGGTGGAATTTAAGACGTGTTTAAGAAAATAGCTCTCGACGAACGAGCAGTGATCGCCGGAGATCATTTTGCTTCTCGTAGTTATCGCAATGAAGATTTTAAATAAAAGCCATTTTTCCTTGTTTTTTTCTTTACATCTATCGACGTGATCGGAAACCTTAGGGACTCGAAGATTTTTTCAAAAAATTAGATAAAAAGTAAATCAACATTTTTCCTCACGTTTTTCTCCACTCAGTATTTATCTTTCGTTGCCTTTCATTCAAATGTCCTGACATATTGCAATTCATCGATTTTATCATTATAACAATATCCTTCTCGTCGTCATTCCCTTAAGAAAAAAAAACCTTGTTCGGACTTTCTCAACGTGCGTTTTTCTCAGTCACTGCATGGCTTATCGTATAATCTCATTGATTATAATTGAAAAGCGCGACACGTGTGCCAATAGATAATAAGTATTAAAGATTTTTTCTCAAAGGGCCAACAATGAGGCAGTGCCGTTAAACTGGCTGTGAGAAATTGTGCAATAACTGTAAAACTCTGCGGCTTACGGGGTTCTTGCAATAAAGAATATAAAAAAATGGTCACTCTTCTCTGGCGTTTTAGCATCGAAGGGTATCTTCACGCACATACACATATACGACGTGGATTCTGTTATAATTCCCGTACGGTCCTCAGTCGCGCTAAGCATATGTCGCTTCTTCAGTAAAAGTCGGTCACGTCCTCTCGTTCTATTCTCTTTACCCCTTGAAACTTAACGTAAAGTTGACGTTACGTTATTAAATTTACCTTCAAATTGTTATGTGGCTCGTGTTTCTTCGTTTTCTTTTCACTGTTCTCGACAAAATCAACGAGCAGTCGTTATTTTTATAGTTTCCAAATCGCAGACATGATTTTCCTCGTTAGACGAGCATTCTCGGCCACCAATCTCTTTCTGACCGAGCCAGATACTTTTATCAGCCAGTGAGATCAGGATGCAACGCGTTACGGCAGAACCTAATGGGTCAGTCATCCACGAAAATCGTTCGTGCTCACGTAACACAGTGATCGATCGATTGTTTTTAACTTGTTTCTATGTCGCGTTTGATGTATCACGGAATCTAACATCAATCTGTACACATAAATCTCGTCAAAAATAATAATATTCCCACAGTGATTGTCTTTCATTGGTAGGTCGTTCTTGTTTTATTTCGTGTTTGATTGACACGAACGAAACAGCTTTTAAATGTCCACAAAATTCATGATTCTCGAATGTGACAAGAGACTCTGGTAATGATTAAAATGAATATCTATCCCAGTACAATTTGATTGACAATCCCGTTCTCTTTTTTTCTTCACCTTGTTGGAAAAATATTTAAAGATGAAAAAATGAATTCCTATGCCATGAAATTCCGAAAATTCTTTGTCTCGAAATCTCGGCACGTAAGATACACCGAGAGTACAACTTTGTACAACGATATTGTATCGAGAGAAGCTCAGGACGAGGTACACACATCAGCCATATCGCGGATAGGCTTGTATTTGCTCTCTTTAAAGAACGTTGGGCGTTCACCCCGACCTCGGTGCGGACACGGACTCCGGGGCACAAGTTCTTCTCTCTATCGTCGGTGTACAGATATTTCTAAGGTGTGTTGTGTCTATAGGCGAGTTTTCTTGCAACTGGTTCGAGTGCACTGTAGTGCAAAGGTTCACTACTGGATTGCGTTTGCTCAACCTTAGCATTTCTTACGATGTACATATATATATTTCTATATATAAACATTTTTATACTCGCGGTGCTTCTTTTTACTTTAGTTCTTCTTCGATATCTTCTTATTTCTTATTTTCTCTCGGTTACCCCGTTCCTTCTTAGTTCGACGTAATCGAGCTTCGAACTGCGTTATGTGCCCAACGATATCTGTTCCTGTATTAAGTGCTTGCATGTAAATACATTTATATATTTATATCTACATGATCAAGTTTTTGAAAAAATATAGTTTTGCCTTTTTTTTTACTGTTTTATTTATCGAAACTGTTCGACTTCACTTCGTAACAAGACTTTTCGCAAAGGCCATGACCTGCTGATAAACATTTTTAATGGTTTATCAATCTTGATTTATTAGCGGCGTAAAGTTTTTTGACATTTGGTTCGATTAGTCACAGTTTTTACGATCCCGCTCCACAGAAGACTCGTTTTCTCCGATCGCTCTTGTGTCGAAACTTGCATGTGCTTTTGCCCCCGAAAGTACATTTTTCAAAAGAGTTTTACTTTAGCAGCAGATCTTCAATCTGTCAAAATCTTTCTTTAGGACTAATTTAGAAATTTTTGGGATAGTGCTTTAGTAATTTCAAACACATTGAAGTTTTCTTAATTGTCGACAGAAGTCCACGTAGTTCCTTCATCGAAACTTTGATAAACCGAATCGTTTCAATTGATGAAAAGTTCTTTTATAAATATGACAAAATGTTACAAACCTATAAATAAATGTTGTCGAGTATTTAATTATCGCGGACATTTCCTTAAAAACGGATACTTGGACGCAACGATTACGTGCTTAATTCCAGGCAAATTGGTAGTCTCGTATACATCTCATCTCTGCTGGGTAGAGAATGGAGATGTTGCGCCCTGTCCGATCGAATTCTTTCCATTTGGAAAAAGACTTGAAGGAAGAAGAAAAAAAAGGAATATAAGTAAAAAGGAAAAGAAATTGAATCGAATGTGCAGCAGACGAGACAGAGACAAAGAGATGGATGAGAAGGACTCGATGAGAAATCGTGCTCCGAATGACAAGAGTGTGGAGATCTCGTTGCACACAGATCGCAGCTTCTCAAGAACTCCTTTGAGAAAGAGAGGAGAGAGAGAGAGAGAAAGAGAGTAAGAGCAACTCGCGACCACCGGCGTGCCGGAGGGTTGGAGAAACTCGAATAACGTAAAGGCGCACGTCTACCTACCGCGTGGATGAGCTGATTGCGAAAATAAACATTCATTATTGTAATTACTTTCCGCGACGTGGCCCCCGGGAGCCACGATCGAACCCGGTGTTCCTCTCCAGCTTTTCTCTCTCTCTCTCCCTCTCTCTCTCTCTCTCTCTTATTATGTACAGTACTGCACACCTACACACCCAAGTACTCGTACAACGTATATGCATGAACATTGAGTAGTATAAAAGCACATAAATGGCTGTAAATCGAGTGTGTTCGGTTCGGAACGATAAAAGAGACGAAAGGATGAGAATATAAATTTGCGAGAGGGATTTCAAAGAGGAGAGCCAGGGAACATTCAAACTTTGCATATATATCGATTGCTAAATATGAAAAGGGCGCAACTAATATTACTTCATCTGGTATGGTAGCGAGGATTAAGCCTGTTTCTTGGCAAATCAATGCATTCTCAATTCCTCGGACGTCGATGCAAAACGCAGGGAAAGAGAATTTCATTGACCGTAGTCGCGCGCTGGCTCCTCAACGACCGTTGTGCCGCGGGTTAATTACAAAGTCGATCCCCAACAGCAGACGATTCCTTCATTAGTGAGGAGAAGAAATCGATTCCCTGCGTTTGCTCGTTTGCATCGAATATCCGTCTCTCTTTCCCTCTCTCTCTCGCTCTCGCCTTCGCCAACTTCTGCTTCCAAAGATTTTACTTCATTTTATACCCCTCTTCGCTTCATTCACCGGATGCCGAAGATTCGCTCTGTCTTTATACTGAATATTTTATTTTCTTTTTACGAGGATTAAGAATGGTACGTGGTGGGAACAAAAATTGTTGTGGACCATAGTGTTCTATCGAGATATGGCTCATACGGTTTAGGGAAAATCGAGGTTGAAATCCCTCGTGAATAATCATTTCTGAAGACGGAATTAATGTGCCACTTTTGTGGGCTCGAATAAATTATCCTGCCTCGTTGTTTTCGTTCTTCGAAAGATTTCCCATGTCCTCCTGATTCTCTCTCTCTCTCGCTCTTATTAACTAAATGTCTGATTTCTCCTCCCTTATTGCTCCGCACTCTCTCTTTCTCACCGTCGTCGAAGTAAAGTTGCGCGAGAAGCGCGATAACACGTCTATCGTGTGTTACCTGGACGAATGCCGTGAATTAATTATCATCGGTGCACGCGATGGTCTCGTGCGCGGATTCACGGGTCGCGTCTCCGCGTTATAACGCCTTCCAGCGCTAAACGACAATTCGCCATTCCAGATCAATTGCTACGAGGCAAACAGAAGTGACCCCACGTTTTTTAGCCGTTTAACCTTCGCGATTACGCCCTTTTGGATGATATTGTCCGATTTATACCAGGAGTTTGTGTATTTTTAATCGCTTCGCCACGACGCATTCCTCCTCTTCTTTTTTCACTTGGTTCTGCATCTTCTCTCGCTGCAACTTGTTGCCTCCTTTTGCCGATAGTCTCATACGTGCCACTCTAACTTTCTCGTTTTTCTCTCCCTCTCTATCTTCGTTCCTCACCTTACTTCTCTGCTCTGTAAAATGTCGATCGTGCTGCAGTATTTCACGCCTGCCCACGCGTCCTCAAGACAGTCCACCCGGTGAGAGATTCTCTGCTGCTTGAAATCGCGAGCGCCTCGAACAACAGAGAAAGACGAAACGAGACGTTGTTGCTTTTGCTTCTGCTGCTCCTGCTCCTGCTGTTATTGCTGCTGTTGCAGGTGAATATATATATCTATATAAATATATTAACCAACGGAGGTGAGGTGCGATGGTGGAGATGAAGGAGGAGCTCGGGCGTTACCCTCTCGGAACGACCGTAATATCGTACGGTTATACTTCCAAGTTAATGCTTCGACATTGAATATCTTTGTGGATGGTGTCTCATGTACACTCGTTTCTTGTAACCCCTAGTTTTCTCGTCCTATGTCCATATCTCTATGCACCCATTCACGTTAATTCATCTTTTCATTCTCTTTGATAGTTTCTCATTGATATTCATTGGGGATCTCTCTTCGAAACGAAGATTATCGTTATAGCGAACGTTATGGCACTCGTTATGGTCTAAAATCACTATGGATGTTTACGAAGTTTCTTTTTTGCTTTTATAGACCATCAAAATGGGTACGAAACCTTTTTCAAAGTACGAAATAGTTAGCGGATTGTTACATGGAGAGAATTCGAGCTAAAAAAAATCACTGTTACAGCAGGCAAAAATGTTTCAATTTTAGAGTCAAGCAAAATGTAAATGTTCATGAAATTATTGTAAAATTTGTGGTACCTCGTTCGATGTTTGTTTCGTATAAATTTACTATTTAAACAATTTGTACATTTCGAAGAGTTTCGAGGGTCTCTGCAGGTCGAATCTTTCATTAATGCAAACTGTTTTACTTCAATTCTCTGAGTGTGTTTCGTAAATTCGTCAGACAGGGTCTGAGTTTGAATTGGATGAATTTTTTTCTCATCAATGATAAATCAACCTTTCCAGACGATCCTACCAGAGAAAAAAAAGATTGCTCAAGGGAATGGGATTCGACAAATATATCAATAACTCGTGTGCCATTTTCTTCTCGATTTATCTCCGTATGAATGTACGCAATCTTGAGTAAAGTTAGATCAGAGTTACCATGGTTAAATATATGGATAGACGTTTGAGAGAAGCCACAGAAAGGTGTACTGTTGAATCGAACCTTGGGGGGTCTTCTTTTCCGGAGTGCAGTACTCGCTCCAGGCTCTTCACTCGTGTGTCTATATATTTGCCACTATCTATACGCCTGTGGCGAGAAACTGCGTAATCGTTACCGTGCCAGTGTTCTTCTTCTTCTTTTTCTTTTTCATTTTCTTCTCCAATCTAATAGATAGGACTGAGAAAGAAAGAGAAACATATAAAGGAAGAGAAGTGTGACTCACACGAATACACGTTTTCAACGACAGGTATACGTTGCAATAACTCGAAATTACATCGAGCATCCTTTCTTTATGGACTTCTGATGTACACGCAGGTCTGTATTATACTTGGTTGCTCGTGAAATATCGCGAATTGTAGTAGTCGAGGTTGAGACTTCTCTCGTTTTATCGCTCATTTCGTTTCGTTACATACACACACGATTATTTACACACTGCATATTTGTGGCATTCCATATGTATTTATATTTCAATGTTAATTAAAAACTTCTCGTACTAGTTCATTCGTAATATATATTTACCGCGGGTACGACCAATTGATTTAATCAGAATTCATTTGGTTTGAGAAGAAAGCAAAGAAAAAAATAGAAGCAAAGCATTTAAAATGAAATCCAATTGTATTTTTATCTTATTTACCAAAACTCAGATTGCACCGAAGCAATCTCGTGCTGGATTAATTGAGCTTTGCTCTCAAACTATTAGCCGCGTCTTTAATGTATTTCCGCGCTAGGTCTATTAAAATCGATGAATGAGGCGATCACTCAAACAGATTGGCTATTTTTCTTGCACTCATTATTTTTCTATCTCCGTTGACCGATAAATTAACCAATTAATCATTGTGAAAGGGAAAAGGGGGAACGGAGGAGCGTAGAAATGAGAACGTATAAGCAAGTGCGTCAGGTCGTAACGGTCTCTTCTACGGTAGAGTCTTCACGCCCCCTTGTATATTACACCCCGTCTCCTTTCTCAACGCCTCTCGAGAAATGCACCTGCATCAACAGCGTCGACATGCCCATTCACGAAATTTTATGACAATCGTAAATAATCGGCCACGTCATCGTGTGCGCCACCAGAGAATTAATTCCTGTCAATTGCCTCCGAAGAATTGTATATTTACGTTGGTCACTTATTTCGGGACAAGTGTAGACGTCGCCAGAGCGTTATATTATCTTGTTCATATGGATTTTCTCTCCGATCCAAACGACAGACGAAACCCAGAGGTTTACATATACGCGTATGTATTGTAAGTGCAAGAATCTCTGCGCTCTGGCAAACGCGCCAATTCTGTCAGACTCATTTGAGTAGAACAGAGTCAACGAACCCTCATACTCTTTTCAACTCTGACGAAAAATCAGCGCCGAGTATATATCGCTTTTTATGTTTTTAAGAAATAAAGATTTCTTTTAATCGTTTATTCAATTTATCAGATTTTTTATTGGCTACGTGTTTCTGACGTTATTACGCAACTACCGAAATTATCGACCATACCAATTGAGCATCTTGCTTCAGTCCAGCTATAAATTCAAGTGGAATTTAACTCTCGTGTAACACACCAACGCGCACAAAATTGTTTATACAACTCGTTGCCAGGAAACATTGCGACTGCGTATACAAATGTGGGGAAAACCACCCGCAATCATTATTATCCCGATCGTATTGGTGTCATTGGATTTCTATATTTGTGCACTGAAATACCGATTTCACTGTGTTTCTTTAATTCAGGTTTTAATCCGATTATTTTTTCATACTATTACTATTTCATTGACATTATTCTTCGATCATTGCAATTTTTAAAAATATAATTCGCTCTGAAAAATATAAAAGCATTTTAGGACCTCGATGTATATTTTTTTTTCATTCCTGACAAGTCAAAAGAAGAATGTAAAGTAGCAGGGAAATTGGCAAAGGATCCGATACAGAAACGAGGTGATCGATCGTTATCCTTGTTCTCGATCAAGAAGCAATATTCCACTGGATGGAATCGCATCGGTCTTTTACCGCAGTCAGGTCCTGCGGCAATAGCACGCATCGATACAAAGAGAGCAATCGGGGGGAAAGCCTGGGGAGGGAGAGAGGAAAGAATCGTGTTGGGATACATTACGATGAAATTGCGCTATTCGTTTGACCCGCGTGATTCGCTACCAGGAGCAGCATCAGGATGAGAGAAAAGACGAGGAGAGAACGATCGATCGACCGATCGATCGATTTCGATTTCTATCGACGTTAACTCGAGAGAAATCCTCGTATATTTATTCTCGCGAATCTCACTGCGAGAAACTTCTTGCTAACTCGCGTATATATATACGCCGCTTTACAAGAAACAGAGCTGGTAAATTGAAGGAATTAGCTCGACGACTAATCGAGCTAATTTCTTCCTTCGAGAACTTAAATCCTCAACTTATTTACGCAAAGGAGCTGCACATTCATTTTTACCGCAGTTTTTCCGGTTTTCATTGAAACCTCACAATCTTTTCAAAAGATTGTTTATTGTTGAAATAAGAATTTGGAATTGTTTCTGACACGAAATGCAGAAAAATGCAAAATTATTGGAGCAATTTCGCAGCAGATTGCAGCCCAAGGATTAATTCCGTTTTTGTAGTATTTTTTATGATGAGAATTTTCTCCGTGCAGATGAAAGAATATTTTTGAATGAATATTCATGGGGGGAAATGAGAAAAGCAAGTTAGCGAAGTTAGCGTAGTGAGGATCGTGAAGAATTCAGAGGGTCAAATAGGGAGGGCAGAGCCAGGTCAGTAGACGGGTAAAGATATTTTGAGAAGATTTGTACAGGGAGAAGAGATTGTGCGAGGAAACGTTGAAACGACGATGACTGCGACAACTGCTACGAGACGAATACGAAATACGAATAAGAGGAAGACGAAGAAGAGGTCGAGGGAGTATTGCAAGAGAGTAAACGGAACGACGATCTCGCGTTCGGGTCAGCTCTCTTGTATTTCTCTCCCTCCCTCTCTCTCTCTATCGCTCTCTCTTGATTTCTCTCAATCTCTTTCTCGCTTTTCTCTTCTAAAGTTTTGCTCGTCTATCTGCATCACCCACGCAAACCTTTTTTCTTGGCTTTATGCCAGATTCGAACGAGAACTCTCTCGCATTCTCTCTAGCTCGTTCCGTGAAAACGCGTCCAATGGAATAATTCGTATATTCTCGTGTATGTGCATGTGCAAGGTGCGATTTCATCGCATAAAGAGCAAGAAACAACTACAAGTAAAAAGCACCACCTATCGTTGTATTAACGGTTCGTTTATAAAGATAGCGAGCGAGCTAAAGAGAGAGAGAGAGAGAGAGAGAGAGAGAGAGAGAGAGAGAGAGAGA
>JACEOJ010000145.1:3971386-4033928 GCA_013761285.1 Campoletis sonorensis
AGAGAGAGAGAGAGAGAGAGAGAGAGAGAGAGAGAGAGAGAGAGAGAGATAGAGATAGAACGAGAAAAAAGGCTTAGAAAAAAGCGACACAACATGTTTAAAGAGTCTGCAGAATGTAAAATAGTCGCGATTTGAGATAAAAAAAGGAAAGTCGATTCCTGTAAATTACAACTAGGCGATATCTTAACGAGCTCAAAGACGATCATTTTCACACCGATATATAAATATTTAACGCTCGTATATGTACCGAGTATTCGAGAAATTTTGCATACGCCATTTTCCTCCGTACATGTGTACGATGCGATAAAATCTGCATCAATGCGTATATAATAAACGATAAAACCACGCATTCATACACACTAGAACTCGGTTGAAGTATTATCACAGCTCTGCTTCCTATTGCAGAATTGCAAAATGCACTTATTCATAAAGTGAAATATTCGTAAACGTGTTAAAATAACGTGAAAGCGAACTGTCACTTTTTCCCTTTTCTTCTCATTATTCCGAGTGTTATTATATCCCAAACATTGATTGGATTCGATGATTAATCGAGTGAATTATGTGGATCACTTAATTTTTTGTACTCGTTAATCTCTCCTCAGCAGCTAAATTCTATTCCATGATTGCTGCATGCATAGGCGTGAGTAAATTTACCTTTTCCCCTCATAGCCCAGGCTCAATGTGTGTGTCTATAGATCCTTCACGCTGGAATTCGTTAGATCGTGAAAGAGCTACAAAACGACTATGGATCGCGTGGCCAACCCAACAACCCTATTAAGCTTAGTAAAGTATATTCGCGACGTCGGAGCTTGTTTTTCACCCTCAGTGTGTGGGCGGTGTTGAGGCTTCTCCATCCTTGCCTTTTCCTCGCTGTTGTTTTTTTTGTTTCAATTTTTATTTATTTTTTTATTCGTTTTTTTTTCGTCCATTTCTTTTCTTTGCCGACCGATAAGCGCCATATATGTGTATATAGATGGCGCTCCCGAGCAAAGATCCAGAGATCTACGAAAAAATAATGAAAAAAAAATCGCACACATACGAGACGATCCTCTCTTCTTCGCGATCCACTGAAGATCGTGTCTCTCGTCTCGCGCCAACTTACACGTGGTTATATATGTGGCGCGTGTGTGGGTGGAGAAAGAGAGAGAGAGAGAACGATGGACGAAGAGAGAATGGAGGAGAAAAAGAGAAGGAGAGTTGGCGTGAAGCCAGAGGATCTCGTGGGAGGCTGACCAAGCCGATAGACTGACCTCAGCCTCTGACCTCTCCCGAAATAGAACAGCACACACACACTTTGAAACGTTTTCGAAAAAAAAACCCGAATCTATCTATACATCTTGGGATTTAAGGAGAACTCTGCCGTACAGTCTCGCCAATTGAGCAGTAAGATTTAAAATCGTGACTTCAAGCAATCGTTTACAACAAAACGGATTCCAGTGTTTGCTACTTTTTTTCTAAGCACATAAATCGGTGGAATAAAGAAGCAACGTTGACGCAAAATATCAACTTGTTTGCTATTGTTGCTTAGAATTCTGTTTCGGAAGGACTTCTTTAGAATGGCATAAACATGAAACCATTCGATTCTTTTTTGCCTGAAATTCGTACACATATTTGAAGAATGAATTGTAAACAACTTCGTGGAGAATTGTTCTAAAATGTGTGTGTGTGTGTGTTTTTTTTTAAACTAGCACCACGATCTCTCAATAACCAGTTGGTCGATCAAATAAAAATTTCGTAACACATTTTTATTGGACCATTTTTTAGCAATGGTATCATAATTCATTAATTTTCAAATTGTTTTCGAAAAAACTTGAAAAAATAAAAATTCTAAACAACCATCCGGGCTTAGAATGATTCATTGTTCGTGCAAATAAGTTTCGTAAAATGAGAGCCATGGTTTATTCTGTACAAAACAGTCGTTTTTGGTTCTAGACAAACTTTGCTTGGGGTTCATCTTACAAGATCGTTTATAAATGATTAAGATAATCCTCATCACGCGATTAACTTGACTGTACTGCTGCAGCCTTCTTTAACAACGTATATGTGTTCTCGTACGTATATTTGTACACATATATCTATAGATTCTTAATTCCCGTTTCTCGTTTCCTCTTGCTCTCTGCTGCCTCGCTCTTTCTAGTCGTTCGTCCGAGACCATTTCTATTTCCGAGTTTGCCTCTTCAACTCCTCAACTCTGAAACGGCGCTATTCTCACAACTGGCGAGTGAATAAAACGTATTACGATATTTTTCCTCGTCGGAGAAGCACATAGAATCCGGAAGTGTTGAAATATCGCTGAGGATTCGATCCATTAGTGTGAAAACATTGAAAATGTCGTTGTTTGTCTTTCTCATAGTCTTTCGCGGATGCTCCAAATTTTGTATTATTTTCAATTCTATTCCAAGTCACGCCAATAAACGAGCGGCAAGCCCCCGAGAAATTATGACGTGTGGTTGTTCCATTAAGATGCAAATAGGCTAATAATTCCAGAGCACGAGGCCCGCGGTCTCTCGGGCAAGAGGCGCGAAAAATCCCGATGAGATTCACCGAGAGAAGTGCCCATGGCGGAGTCAGCGTTTGCTCCTTCGTCGTTTTCCAATTCCCGAGCTTACGGCGCCTACGCCATGAATTAATTATTGTCGGTGGCGATTTAATTGCCAACCGCGGGTTCGTTTCGTTCGTATAGAAGCCGAGAAAACTGGCTTCAGCTTCTGATATAGCGCGTGTGCACCATCTCTCGTTCGTCACTGACGCGACCCTGATGGGCCCTCTCTTACCTCTCTCTCTCTCTCTCCTTCTTTTTCCCTCGCTCCGTGTCTATATCTCGTTCATATTACGTACCAATACAATCTTGCCACATGCGGGACTACCGGGCACTCCGATCGAAGTACGAGCCACAGTAATTGAGGTACCTGCTACCTTGAGCGCTTGAAAACCGGATCGAATTTATTTATTAATATACGAAAATAAAACACGCCAAACAGAGCTTACATACGGACACAGAAACGAGAAAGTTACCGATTCCTTTTACGTATACGCGTCTATCTATACACATCGTTGAGGTTAAACATTTTCACAAGCTTCACTATTTTCCATTCGATCTATAAACCATACGCACATGAATAAGCAAATCGCTCAGGCTCGTTAAACTCGTAAATACGAAGAACGACTGGTGCACGCAACATAGTTGTGATCACTATTATACGATTCATTGCAATCGAAGATAAAAAAAAAATAAAAAAAACAAGCATCTTAATGAAATGGTCTGTTAAACGTGAATATAAACGAGCAAAGTTATCAAATTAAATACGTGCGAATGGCATTAGTTTGCATATTCGCTGTCTCTGGAACAAAAATTTAACAGGAAAAGGCGGTTATTTATTTATAACGTAATTGAACGGTGTATCGTAGTTATAAGATCTTTTTAAGACAGCGGGTCATACTTTAGGCTTTTGATGTTGTGGATCCGGCGTTTGATATCATCTCGAATACAGTTCAACTCTTCCTGATGTGCTAAGCGACTTGTCCGATTGGATTTAAATAAAAAATCATTCTTGAGGATGCAACTCACAATGTTGCAATAAACAATTCGGTAATTTCGTTGTTGTTGTTGTTGTTGTGATATCAATAATCGATTACTGATTTATAACTGAGACCCACAACTTCATGGCTATTTGACCATTAAATATACATTCCATAAATCACTGAAATTGAATCTGTAGAGTTACGTCATTCCGGGATAAAGTTACATATTTCGGACTCAAATTTTCCCCAGTTAAATTATCAGTGAAACGTTCCTGATGAAAAAAATGTACTTTGTGTGTTCAATTTAGAACATTTCCTGAATTTTTTCGTTACGAAATAATTTTTCGTGTCTAAAGAGTTTATTAATGCAAGGCACAAATAAAAATAATGGATCACGTAGAAACATTTCTTTTTTCATTATCACGAAATATTAAGTCATCCGTATTCAATGAAGTATCTAATTATTTGATCAATTTTCGTTGTTGTTCCGAGTGTAGAACTTGGACTGTATTTTGAGCAGCAAATCAGAGTTCTGACTCCATGTATAGCGTTGTATGAGCTGCTTGTAAAGTTGTGGTCGGGAGCATACATTTTATATGTCGCTCTCACATTGCGACTCTCTGTGGCTGACTGACCGGCAACACCTGACGTATTTCCAGGGATATCTAATTACCGGCTGCGTAGCGTATATAGTTGGGAACACAAGAGCGAGACCGCGACCTACAAGTTCTCGTTGGAGAGAGAGATGCCATCACGCGTGCGTGCATTTGTGCGTGGTCTCGCTCGCGATCGCGAACGCAGAGTTTCTTACCAGCGCACTTTTCTACGCCATTCAAATCTCCCTTGGAATTTTCATTTCCACGAAGCATTACATTAGGACGAACCGTGAATGGGATAACGAGTGACGACCGCGATGTGAGCTTACCTCAAGAGAAAAAAAATAAACAAAATTTCACAATTCATCTCCGTTGAGTAGTGTATTTATTTGTTCATTCTTCCAACTGGTACTCCGTTACGCGTACATATTTTAATTATTCTCAAAAGTTGGCGATAATTATCGAAATGGAATGAGCCTCCACTGGCATAAATACGAGAGATCACTCTTTTTTTGTCGATGTAATTTTCGACTCCGTTGAACTTATTCATACTGCCGAGACGTTTGCATGAATAACTCAAAAGTATGAGGTGTATAATATACAATTTTTTGTTTTGTTTTAAATAACATCTGTTCCATCTTACGAACTTCTTATCAATCCGACATTTTAATTTGGCAGCAGATCATTAATAACTCAAAAATCATTCATCTACCAATATGCAAATGTTAAATCCTACAGCGAGATCGATAAGGTACCATTTCGCGGACATGTATCTTCCCCGGTGGTTTCCAATCGCTCAGTATATATTTATATTCATCTCGTATACGCACAGGTATATAACGCCCATGGGCAGTGTGCGCATATCGATAATACGCCGAGTACAAAAAACCATCTAGCACTTCCGTTCTTAGAGGCAAATATATACATATATTATACACATTATATATAAATATAAATATACATATAAGTTATATGTGTATATATGTTTGCTACAAGAGACGAGACGACGACCGTGAAGAGACTCAAAGATCGTATCTCGAGCGATATTTACTGCTTTCCATCTCTTTCTCTCTCTCTCTCTCTCCCTCTCCCCGTCTCTTTCTTCCTCGGACTTTAAAGCTTTGGATGCATCAAGAAGAGGATAGAGTGAGGGAGAGAATGAGAGAGATTACCTCTCGGCTGCTGCCGTTGGTAAGGCTCGGTTTGCTACTCTCTTGCTGCTGGCTCGCACAGATTAATGGCGCGATCGGTAATGAACGTGGGGCACAGCAGCCTCGCCGACCATGGCAATCACCCCGCGGTCTCGCAAATCCTCCCTCTGCATCTCCCTCTTTCCTTCTCTCTCCTCCTTCTTTATTTCTCATCTCAACTATTCCTCATCTCTTTCTCCTCTCGTATTCACTATGGCCTTAACTGCTCCGGATATCGCGGTGCGTATACGCACAATATACCCACGAATGAGTATTACTTACTCGTTCATATTTATCGATTATTCAATGTGCAAGAACTTATCGTCTCTTCAGAAGTAAAAAAAAACTAACGTTGTTTTTTTTCATCAATTCACCACATCCGTACAGATTGACAACTTACGGAAATGTTTTTCAATGATAAAAAGAAAAATCTCCCTTGGTACTCGTAGATTTCCTCGACTTCTCAGAGTCTTTTGCAAAAATTCACTGATTTTTGCATCAAGCAACTTGTCAACCAGGACATTCAATGAAATTAGGGTTCTCACGTTCTTGCGTTGCTCGTGCTTTTCGTAACGGACTCAGGCTGAATCCAAAGTTTCAATTCCGAAGCGATAACTTTTAGCAAAATGATACTTAACAGTCTCATCTGGTTTTAATTACACTTTTTAATCTCGTTCTCTCGGAAATTCATTCTCAAATAAGTATATACATGTATTCTGGGGTGTATGTACTTATAAGATCTCAACGCTTTATGTACACTCGTGGCATATAAAAGACAGCATGAGAGACCCGAAGAATTTGCACCAACATCGTCGCAACAAGATGCACGTCCCTCTTTATGAAAAAAAGCCCGAAATTCTTCGGCAATATTGGGCTCCGCGCGAGGAAGAAGGAGGTTTGGTAAACTCTTATTTTTGCTTTTTCATTCGTATACTCTTTCTGCCTGTTAATATACGTGAACGGGTAAACGAAAAATCGCGTGCGTGTACCCGGACATTAATACGCAAACGGAGCGCACGCACGCATTATTATCAAAAGAGGGTATACGCGACTCTGTATTCTTGTTTTAGTCAAGCGCCTTTTTTTTTTCTTCTCCTCGGAGTAAATGTGCGTACATGTTTCTAAAGGCTAAAGGCGAGAGAGCGTGACGACGGTTTGGGAGAGAAAAGTGGCCTGGATACGATCGTAACTCATTTATCGCGAGCCCAGAGTCGAATCTCCTCTTCCAAACGTTTCGCATTTGCGTCATTTTCACCTTTGAAAAGCTGCGGTTAACGCATCCGTGCGGTGACGTCGGCTCTTCACCAGGATCTTCAGGAAAAGGATGAGTAAAGAAAGACAGCAAATCATATTCGAATATTCACGTCGTTAAGGCATTAATTCCCTCATTAAATTCAGAAACGGATTAAAAGATCAACGAGTTTCGATTGACACGCCTTCCAACGTTTGTTCTTCCTACTCCTTTCAAACGTTGATACCGCCACCTTAAATATTCTCATAAGTCTTTTATAACACGCACTTACAATAAGAATTCAAGGGATAAACGAAGGGCTGCGAAGGTTCACGCGCGTATATTCCCGAGACGGTTTGTTTCCGATGGAAAACACGGCGGCATATGGCATTTGTTCCAATCTAGGCGGCCCGAGGGTAATAAATATGCCGAGAACTCTGGCTGATATAATGCAAATTGCGTGGGTCGTTCCTTACTGCTTTCTTATATATCTATAAAAGATGTATAGCAGCATTAGTAGTGCGCTACGTAATATATGCACAGAATATGTGTTTACACGTATACGAACGAACGTATAAACTCCTGGCAAACGTAATGGCGTAACCCATACTTTGATATTCGTGCATAAACCCAATTGCCACGACCTTCTTATCGTCTGCTCCTTTACGCTCGTATCTTTAAACTGACCGCTCTGCAACATTCTCGCGTTGAATCAGTCGTCGCAGCTGCTTGATTTACACCATCAAATACGTAACACACGCGAGCCACGCTCTTCTCGTGGGCGCTCCCCGAGAATCCTCTTATCGTTATGCCTGATGCATTTTGCGGAACCAAAAATAGTATTGCGCCCCGTGATATTTACGACGAGACACCTCGTGGATAGCCCGGACAAGAGGCAAAATACATTTGTGCATAAGAATTATTACGTATTGTACGAAGATTCAAGATTTCGCTTCACACAACTGCCTGAGTCGCTGTGACAGATAGGACCCTATCTTTCCATTTCTGGTCGATGATTAGATCTCATTTGCTTCATCATGAGATACAGGAATTATGTGAAAAATGTACGGTGTAAACTTTATTACAAGACAGATGTAAATTGCGATGTAAACGAATAATTGTTGTACAATCGGTTTAACATGACAACGTTCAATTAAAAGTTTAATTGTTTTTTTGGCTGTGCTTCTAAATCGACGATTTGATCGTCCCATGATTCTTGTCACTCCTTCGACAGTTTATTCGGGCGTGAAAGAAAGAAAAAACGAAAGCAACCGTGGGTCTTATTGCGCGCGGGGACTTCGTTAAGGGGTTTTATCTCAGTCAACAGATCGCCAACGGCCATAATATTTCGGCGGGAAAAGAAAAGAGAAAGATTAAAGTTAAATTACCGGAGAGAAAAAACATCTTGCGAGACAGAGTGTCCTGTCGTATTGGCAAACTGCCACCGTATACATAGACTACATAAATAAATAGATGTATATATATATTCACACACATTTACAAGCACACTTATAAATACACATATATTGACTTGATGGGATGTTGCTCTCTCTCGATAGAATCGCGTGTGCTCATCGTGCGGGGTGTTTAGCATTTTAATGGACTTTCTCTCGCGGTCAGGTATAGAGAAGCTCTCGGAGCACATGCATAGTAGGTTTACATCAGCCTTGTAGAGAGTTCGGATGATCGCGTTCACCAACGACGATGACGATACGTGAGGCAGTCCTTGCTTAGGAAGTGGTCAACCCTCCAACGCCGTCTCATAGAAACTTCAAACTCTCTTCCTTTCTTTCTTTTTTCTAAACCCTAAGCAGACCGGTTTTGAGTACATGGCGAATTATTCGGACTGTGATGCCGTTCAGTTGGAAGTTAATAAAATATTCGAACGATGATTGCCTGATGAAGGTCAACTCAATTACCAACCCTTTGCAATGAACTAAAAGCTTGTTCTACAGTAGTCTCACTCATGATCGGAGCTTCGATCGATAAAGCGTCGAAACTGGGAATTCGGTTCGTAATTAAATTTTGAAAATTGAGGAATCGCTGCTTCGAAATTGCCTCCTGGTAATTCGATTGAATGACCTGAAACCGTTGAAATGAAATAGGAAACTCTCGTTGACTCCTTCACCTCGGAATTCTGAGGAGAAAATGTATTTGATTAGTTTTCCTGAAGCGAGCATCCATTTGTCGTCTCTAGTATCTCGATTCGATTCGATTAATCGAACCAGAGATGAAAAAACGAGGAAGAAGCTCGCACACGCGCCGTCTAAATGGTGGCTGTAATTGCGATCGGCGCCACTCGGACTAATTAGAAATTCATATATAGAGGAAAACCTGATTATAGGCAAAATGCAATCGAACCTACGTTTCCCTGTACTTCCCCTGTAGACTATTATTTTTATGGCTTACGATCAACGACGATAAAAAATCGAAGCAGATTTAATTCATCCTGTGGACTACTATTTTTTGATGGGTTTCAATTAAATGATTTACCTTCATTAATTGATCGTCGTGTATAATAAGTTGAGCTGCTAGATTCTGATCGCGTTCGCACTGAAACGTTGACAAAGACACAACAGAAAATACGATGATGACAACCGGGGCTTATGGGGCGAGTTAACCGCAACAACATCCATAAACCATAATGCTGTCAGCCGTATTAACGATCGGCAACGTATATCTATACCCTCGTATTATAGGCTTATATATAGGAGTTACAGAGGCCCGCCACGTTCCTTCGCAAAAAGTTGTTCCGGCGAGTTTATTTCCTTCCACGTTCTCTCTCGCGTATAGGAAAAACCTCCGGCTCTCAACACACATTACCGTGGAAGTATCGGACGCGGCAATCGCCTCGATTATTCCCGTGTAACGAGACAATTAGCAGCGAGAAAATGGGGTGATAATGATGGTCGATTCACGCGTTGGTTCGGTCATTCTCATAAATTCATCCGTTTAAATTTGAAATGTCCATTCGTCGCGACTCAACTTTATAAATAAGTAAAAACACATTCAATTCGCAATAGAGTCATTATAGTCATCGGCAACAAAATCACCTGACAATGTTTCTTACTAGCGTATAATTTTGATGAAATTAATCACGAGCTAGTGATTCTTCGCTAATGACAGAATATTCCTATTTTTTGTACAACCTTCTTCCTTCGTATAAGAGATTTGAGTAGTCGGGGCTCGTTCTTCATCCCCAAAACTACTAGATTATCTATTTGACCCTTTTGAGGATCGTCTGAAGAGATTATATTCGATTGGAGATTTTATTCGAATTTCCTGAAAGCCGACATAATGATGGTACGGATTAACCCTAAAATTTCTCGTTGTACTGACTGGAGTCTAAAAACACACGTTTACTAGCGGAGAATAAACAATTTCTGGAAACGTTTAACATGAAATTTGAAAACATAAATCGAAATGAATTCCCAAGTAAAATTGGATCAAACTGTTCGAATAATTAGCCACGAATACTCGAACGAAAGTCAGTCTTTGTATTTATCTCTTTTCACAGCATGTCGCATCTCAAAATAGTAAAAAAAATAAAAATAACTAAATGATTTATACGGTTCAAGTTATTGGAGCGTAGTTCGAGCTATTAGAACGGACTTTCGAGAGCTATGAATAAATGTCTATGATACGGTGCTGTATTTGAGAAAGAGAGAGAGAGAGAGAGAGAGAGGGAGATAGGAACGGATGGGAAAAACGGTACTTATGCACCATCGGGTGGTCGTTTACAACGAGAGAGCCTGGACGTTCTCTTCGGGAATAGTGCTCGCATTCTCAGTAGTGTGTTATGTATCTTTATGTCTCTGTCTCATGTGTGTACGTGTGTATACCGAAAGAGGAATGAAAGAGAGACAGATATATGTGTTCACGATGCTCTTTCAAGGCCGCAGTGAGCCTTCACCTCTTGACACGGGCTCGCGTATTATACATATAGAAATATATATTATAGTCGCATGTTCTACGAGCTTTACTTGCGGCTCAACTACACGCACACATTCACCCACAAATATTTTCATAGAATAACAGCGTGTGTAAGATCGTTTAGAGTATAGAGAATGCTCGATGGGGGCCTCGCATATGTTTATATATATATATCCGTGTATAATATGTATAGAAAAAGAGGGAGATGCAACGTATTCTCTCGATCTATAGCTCGGTACACACCCGAGCACTTAAGTTGCACCCCGCCGGGGGGTTATATGCACCGGCGTCGGAGAGAGTTAGTAAGGGGCCAATATATACGAATACCAAGACGACGAGGACGATCAGAAAGAGCGCGAGTGATAGAAGAAGAGGGAAAAACGATTTGAGACGCACTTTAATCGCAGCCTCAGGATCGTTCGTTCGAGCATGGAATTCCTTTAATAAGTTCGGGGCCCTTTATCGCTAGGGCCCCGAAGCATCGCGCCCCGAACCTCGGGCTTATAACATTTATCTGACTATATATATTCGTGTATATAAAGTTTTTTTCATATATATATACACGTATGAGAGGCTGATATCTCGCAAGATTCACCCAAGAACTCGACCCTTGCTCACCCGAGTCGCCGCCACTGAAGAAGCCAAGAGCATCAGCAGCCACAGAAGCCGATGCAACACGGTGCAAATACCTTCCTTAAAGACTCCTCTCTCTCTCCCTCTCTCTCTCTCTCTCTCTCTGTCTCCCGCTCATTCGCACACCCGCTTATATTCTCCATGAGCAGAGCATATTATAAACACTATATATGTATATTAATATATGTGTATATTTAAGGCTATATTCTCGATGGAGAAGCATCAGAGTTTGCCGTATACACACTAATCGACCGGGACCACCTACCAGTTTATGATTTCATAATCGACTCTCTCGCAAGACCGCGTTTCTTCAGCTCGTGGCTCTCCTCGTACGTGTCTTACGATGTGAGACGCATAGTCCGGGCTCTCGTTTTCCAAACACTTGCTTCTTCGTCTTCTTTCCGTCAACGATCATTTCGACTCCTGCTCATTTCACTTACCACTTTCCATCGCACCTTTCCTTACAAGAGATTTACCTGCTTTTTTTTCGAAGAAATTCATATTTTCGTTTCCATGCCCGTTCGTCGATCGAAACATTGGGTTTTTCCCATGACAAGATTTTTCTTCAACGAAAAGTATTCAATCGCCAAAGTATAATCGAGGGGAGATTTTTGTAGGCAATTTTCCATACAGATATTATGAGTTTTTGTTATTTAAGATTCGTGATGATGTTGAGTTAAGCATTGAATTTATTAATCGTTCAATAAATTAATGTAGTTAGTCATTAAATCATAAGGAATTATGCTCCGATGTTCTCAAAGATGTTATAAATATGGCGCGCGATGAAAGCTCTCAAAAGCAACGATTCTATGTTGCCACGCGATCTTGTTGGCTCCAGACTTAATATCGTACACGTACATAATGTACCTTCAAGTATAATGTTCACGAACTCTCTTGGTTATATTCTTACATATACATATATTGAGATATATGGTATGGTAACGAAAAGCAAGCGAGCAACAGCTGGTGAGAGGTGAATCAACGAGAAAGAAAGAGAGAGCAAGAGAGAAAGAGAGAGAGAGAGAGAGAGAGAGAGAGAGCGCGAAAAAGGCGAGATAAATAGAGTCTGGTCGAGGAGATGCACGAGGCCCACTCGGTGTGACCAATCATCTCATTACCGGTAAACCTCATTGGCGCAAGCATGAGGCATCACGCGGTGATTCCGACCTACGCATATCAGCTCTTTTATGAAGAGCTACCTGTCTACGCTTTCCTGCATGTACACTATATTTAATTCCAAGACATATTTAGAATACATTTTCCCTTCCTCAATTTTCCAACATTTTTTTAAATATCCTGACAACATTTTTCAAGTTCAACTTTCCCACTGAGTAACTACTGCTTTTTCTTTCTTTTTTTTTCTTTTTGCTACTCTCCGTGAGAAAAATATGGAATCTTATTTCTCTCGCAAAGTTACGCGTTGGTCTTCCAACAGTCCGTTATATTTCAGTGTTTATAATTCAAGAGGCTGTAATTGAAGCATAGCGTAAAAGTAAATTGCCCGGTTGTTTATTCGTTTACGTGCATCAAAAGATCGACAAGAGCCAACTGCGTGAATATTACGTCTGAAATGTTTTTTTTTTATTCTTGCACAATGAGAATCCGTAGCATTGAACAGTCGATGCGTGTGTAAGAGACTGAGACAGGGAGACAGCGAGTAGTTAACTTGTTGAGCATGAAGAATTTCTAATGAAAATGGCCCTCGTAACTCTGGTGTTCGAGCGAGCTCAACGAGAGTTGAAAAAGAAAGAGGAGAAGAAGATCAGGATGCGAAGAAAATGGAGCTCCGTGTTTATTGGATCGGCGCATCACATTGGATTCTATCCTTAAATATATATCTATATATATAAATATGTCGTTAGAGGCAGTAAAGCACGGACTAAGTAGAGCAATTGTGTACGGGCTAATGCCAAACTGTGCGGTGGATTGTAGTGAGAGCAACGAGAAAAGGGCACCGTAAAAGCAAATTCGCAGACTCACAGCTAAGGCGCAAACATAAAAGGCCTATCCTGACGACATTACAGCCACATTAGCCTTCTCCTCTCGTCGACCAGCTGTGCTATAATCCCCTCTGTTCCCCTCCCTCCCTCCTTCCTCCTCTCGCGTACTCGTACAGGTCACCTAATTAAATCTCGATTCTCACGGAGATCACTCTCACAATGGCTTGCTTGATGAGATAGCGGAGCGCGCTCGTGTCTATCGCACTTAGCACCAACCGATTTTCATCCACGTTGTCAGCATCGTACTTTTATTCCGTTTTCCCGTTCACCAATGAACGAATTAATAACAAGGCAACAGCTTCCTTACGGAGGTTTTTGATACTCTAAAAACCGAGAGGGATTAATTAAAAACATTATCGTTGTGGAGAAAAAACGGGGGATCATCTTAAATTTTTGACAGTTTTTGGAAATAAGTTGTTTATGGAACTAAATCGATTTTGTTGAAGCAGAGATGGTGGGATAATTGAAATATTTTTAAAGTAAATTGATTGTGTGTTCGAACGACTGGTACCACAGTTGGTGATATTTTGTTTCACTATCGCGTTTATTTGTTTAGCTGCATCGCAGTTTCGTTTGTTCGACCAGGACCTTGTTTCAGCCCTCAAAAGACCAATTTTTTTATCCCGAAAAATGTAGGAAGAGATAAAAAATCCGTAGTGTTGGTTCCTAACCATCTTGATAGCAATTTCACAAGATTTTGTCTTCAAAAATGAAACCCTGGGTAAGAAAAATACGAAGAAGATGTGGAGACCCGGAAGTAACGGTCGATTGGTCGCTACACTATCCGGTCAAGACTCTTGAACGTAATTACTACACCAGAGCACATCGGCTCTTAGTGTGTACGCTTTTGTGACACACTCGCATATATCTCGGTACAAGAAGCTCTTTACGTTATTGGCGAACCTCTCGACGAATATGCTCGGGGCTGTGTGGCAAACACGAAACGCACGATCGAGAGGACTCGTCCTTGTTCCTTCATCGAGTAACATTTTTCTCGATTCTCATACACAGACGAATACGTTTTTGTTGTTCGCTTGTGTATGTACGGAAATATATTATAATAGAGGTGGATCAGAGTACCGCCATGTTCGATAGCGCAAAACTTACACAGAGACGATCCACTTGAGAGCTCGTTGACTTCGAGCTCGGATCTCAAGAGTGCCAGATTGTTGTAAGCAATTTTCTCTCGAGTCTTCCATCAGGCAGGTCACGTCGTTCTTCTGTTGAGTTTATCGTTTATAAGCACGTAGAAAAATCAATTAGTTAAAAAAAATTGTCGGTGCAAAAATGTTGTAAAAGTAATGAAGAAAAATCGATGACAACGACCCCAGAGATGGAAGAGCATCGAGCCTCGACTGCCACCTCTTCAGCAATTATTCATTACAAAAAACCCTGTCGCTCGTGGAAGCTTGCTCCCTCGTTTCGTCTCTTAACAGACAAGACGCTGCCTATTTCCGTTTGCAAGACTCCTGTCGTCTCGTCTCTTTCCTCCTTAAACTATAATAGAATCTCTTCGTCATTGCTTCTCACCGACTCTTGCATATTTTCATAAATTATTACCACGAGTGGCGCGCTTCAAAGTGTCTTCAGATCCTTCGTTCCTTCGTTGACAACGCTCCGACCATCCACACAATTATCCTGACCATCATTTTTAACCGTTTGAAAATCTTCACTCTTTCCTATCAATTAATTATTCATTAGCAGCGACATTTGAGACGATATTAATTTAGCCATCGTCATAAACAGATTTAAGCCACTTTGCTTTCATTTTATCGCTCGTATGTATTTTTATTTTTTATTTTTAACATCACTAAAGTTTTGACCAGTGGTATACAAAAATAAAAAGTATTCTCGGTCCTTCAACGATTATTTTTTTTGTTCTTTTCCATTCGAGATATTGGCTACGAACACGCACAACTTTCAGAATATTAGCACTCAGTGGAACCGACTTTTCTTACTGCATTTATCATTGGAATTATCCTACCACTTGCCTTTGCACGTTTTGTATATCTATACACGTGTATACGTTAATGTTAAAGAATCGTGACAACCTGGCGGACGACTTGGAGCGTGACTCCCCTGGGAGCTGTGGGGGTGGAAACGGCGGTGGACGAAGACCCCTCATCTCCATCATCGAACACCTACGCTCATCCAAAAGCAGATTCTACAATGGTGAGTCCGACTGCATCCACTATTGCAATGTATTAATCATTTTTGTTGGAACACCAAAATTTTCGTTGATTTATGAGCATGCAAGGCGTTTTACTGCAATTTGACAAAACGTGAGATTATCCAGAGAATCCATCGAAAATATTGACGTCAATTCACTGCTTTACACTAGTCGATTAAGTGAAATTTTCAACCGATTCAAATCAAATGTCAAATTCTTATCGAGACTTTTAGGGGATAATCCGCATTTTTAAAGTAATATTGATGGCTCCTTTCCGTTTGGAAATTGTTCAAAAAATAGGCAATATTCTTCCAAGAATTTCGATGAAAATATGCAAATGTGGAGTTTTGCATTCACAAGTTGACGTTTCCGCAAATCGTGAAGTGAAAGATTTATTATACTTGAACAATGTTTCAAGCTTTTTTCGAAAATTTCGAACCTGACAGCGTGTGAATTGAATGAGAACGAATTTTCTTCATCGTTTGGTTAAAGAACGATTAAATTAAAGAAATAAAGTAGCATGCGGGCATAGTCGTTTAACGTTATGACGAAACTCGTAATTTAGGTGTTTTGGTGTGGAACGTCCTGTGTTAAATACGAAGATGGTATGTGTGGAGAGAAATAGTTGACGGTAGCGGAGGCGAGGCGTGTCAAATGACGAGAAGGATAATTGAGGTGGCAGAGTCTCCAGCACTCCTGGACATCGGTCATCGGGTTGTCCCCCTCACTTTTAGTCTCTTTCTGCGTTTGCTTTTCTTGCTTCAACTCGTTGGTGTCACGGTCGTATTTCTTCGTAGCTTCATATATAAATATATAAATAGAGTTAGAGAGACGGAGTCAGAAAACGAAGAGAGACAGGAAAAAGGAGCAAAGAAAAGAGAGTGAGAGAGTACGAGGAGGAGAACTGAATGAACTCTCATATAATGTTCTGGCTTCTGTTGTTTCTTGCTGACCACTTATATATATAAATACAGTTCTTTCGTACCGAGGGCATGCACGTAACCCTCGCGCAAGAGACACGGGTGTGTATTCCTGGCCGTCTCTCGAGACTACTCCGCTGCTCCTGTCAACCTACTCAATGGGAGATCGTTAGATAGGATCGAAGAAGAAACGCGTGGTGTGCTGAACTCTGTCTTATATGAAGCGAGAGAAAGAAAGAACGATGAAGAACACATACAGGAATAACAACGAATAAACGTAAATACACATGTGCTCATTCGAAGTTGCATACTGAGAGGTAGAAGGCTCTTCTCGTGGTCCTCAGTGAGTCTGGGCTGGACCTCACCGCTCTATAAATCCTCCGAGGGCACAATTATGTGCCGAGGATAAGGATTATTGTTGCAGAACCGGGTTCGTCCCAGCTCGCTATGCTGTACAGCAAAAGAAAGCACAACGAAGATCAGCGGGGTTGAAGGGGCCAGGATAGAAGGAAAGAGGGAGGGGGGGATTACTCTCGTAAATATATTCCACAGGGCCGCAGGGAGTCACCATTATTATTACTATATAAGCGGGAATAACGCGAGGGACGTTGATAACGTAATAACGAGGGCGTGGGCTAATGAGCGACCCATGCACATATATTTTCCTATGTGTATCTTATACGCTATGCCGATGAAAAGTTCTCGCGAAATATAATCCCATAAATAATAGCTCCCGAAGGACGAACATCAAATTTGCAAAGAAAAGAAAAAAGAAAAAAACAAACAAAACTCATTCTTGGTATTCGGGGATTTTTAAACTTTATTTTTCTTCGGTTAAAACCACTTTTCGTCCGTACAAACGCGTTTGCATCGTTTGAGTCTAAACGACCACGGAGCAGATCCGTAAACTTGTATTTTTATTGCATCGATTTGCATTTTACAAATGTTCTTTATTTTCAATCGCTTTATCTCGAGTACTATCCATTTGTCTGATCGTAATATTCGCATATTTTGACGATTTTTATTCGAAAAACAAAATGAATTTTCATTGTTTTAATTATATTTTCGTTTGTCTCGTTAAATATCGTGTTGGCTATTACGATTAATTAAACGATTAGATTCCAATTCACATTGTATACACCCAGATTAATTGTAAATTACCACCGTTAAGAATCTCTCTCTCTTACTAACCTCGGTAACCAGTTATTCGCCGCACTGTACTTAACCGGTTATTTAAAGCTTCGCACATACTCCATCAAATAAGCAAACGTACGTATAATTGTCCTTTGAACAATAAATGGAAATAGAATTTGACTAATTGCCAAGTATTTCAGGGTCAAAATTGATAAACGCGATGGTTATAATCGTTCGATTCGACCTTCTGAACTTTCTTCGACTTATTCAAAATGTCTGTATTATCGAAATTAATAGGAAATAATCGTATCCCGCTCACGCTAGAGCTTTTATACCGACAATATCCATCGTTCGGTATCGCGCCAACCGCGTAATAAGGTACATATCCTGGGTGATGAAATTAATTGTGGGCTCTCGAGTTACCACGAGAGATTCTCCCGTTTTATACTTATGTGCACCCGCAGTTCGATTTATATGAATGATAAAGCCGCGAGAGAGAGAGAGAAAGAGAAAAGGAAACAAAAATTGTAAAAAAGGAGAAAGAATATCGCGACGACCTTTAATATACACGAGCACGCAGGAGAGGGCGTCGTCTTCGATTCGCGTTCTTGCCTATATATTGTGCAGTTGCAGTTTAAACTTGGTGGATTGCAGTCAGCGATAGGTACATATAAATGTATGAAAATATATATAAATATATATAGAGAGGTATGAAAAGAGAGGTATAGCGCATTCGAGATCCACGAGAGAGTTCGCGTAGGCCACGGCGCATGCACAATTTATAATGCAATTAGAGCCTCGGATAGTAGCATTCGGATTTATGGCAGCTTGAAAGAGTTAAGGGAGCTCTTGGCTCAGGGAAAGAGGCGAGTGAGAGTGAGAGCCATTTAGAGCAGGATAGAAACATCCCTTCGCGTGTGTATATATGAGAAGTGAGCTCGGGGAAAGATCGAGCCAGAGGAACAGCCGCCAGCGAAATAAGAAGCAAGCAGAAGCGAAAGAAGTGTACACACACATTTATGTGTGTGTTAAGGTAGGAGAAAGAGATACTCTTCGTTGTGCTCGATGTGCAGAATGAGTTATATGCCTCCCTGAGCTCGGTAGCTTCCGATGCATTATTTATTGCCGGCTTTTCATTATTTCTCGGGGAGGGCCTTGTGGTCGAAGGTATTCCGTTCGCTCTCATCCTACGAAACTAGTTCGAGAACATCGCGCGGTGAAAACAGATTCGTGCTTCCGCCACGACGACGCCCCCTTTCGTCTCTACATACGCGAATTTATCTTGACTAACTTTTACCAAATACATTTATCCAAATGAGCTTGAGTTTTTTCTTCTTTTTTAATATATCTTTTAACATTACTGTCAGAATATGCCATTTAATTGCATTCATATTGAAATATCGCCCAGGACAAGAGTTCATTTTGTTAAAATCGATCGAATTTTAGCCTTGGCGACGAATTTCGCTTGCGATTTGACAGCTTGTCTATTGTTTCAAAGAAAATCGAATGGAGCACCAGCCTCGCATTTTTTCTTTCAACAAACCATTGCAAAGAAAAAAAAGCAGTTACAGCGTAATTATTCCCAGTGCAAGCCACCTTTCAATCATTCCACTAGATCGTGCTCTCGCGTTTACAGCTCTAGCTAATTTCTTACAGAGATAGTTCGTTACGGAACATCGGGAAAAATGACAGGTATATAAAATTGAGGTAAAAAATAAAAACAAAGAGCTCACTCGTATTGTATCGGAGTATTTATACTTTGTACGTTGTTAAACTGCAAAAAATCTTTCGGTTAACTGCCGAGTAATAATAGAGTGAAATAGTTTTATTTGAAATAACTTTGAATCCGTTCAAGTGGAGGTCAGATGCTCAAGACCTTGGGCAAACGGTTGCTCGATGTTGGGACAAAAAAAAACCCACAACAACAACAAAACACCCGCGTCGAGTTTCCTAAGACCTATAAAAATGATTGTTCTCGTTACGCGTTCTTTCATGCAAAATTGCTCTTGCCTCGCTAAGATGACTCGAGAATCCTGCGAATGCCCTAGGCCACCGGCGAGAAAAGTGGCAAATATACTCGAACATCCCGTGACGAAATTGTACAATTCTTAGGCTTATTTCCACAGATATACATTTGTTCTTCTCTGCGTCAGTATTCGCATGTACGAACAATGGACATACATATACAAATAAAACTAAGAGCTACAACTGTATTTTTGTCTATCTCTCTTGAAAAAACAACGCTGTTCATGTCTCTGAACGCGTATCACAGTTCTAGGTTCTTTGCTCGTTTTTTTCTATCCATCTTTTTTCGCTTATCCCTCCAAACACACATGTGCAACAAACTCGGTACAACATTCAGGAGCACCTCTATCATTAGGAGCAATAACTTACGTCTGCGTTACGATGCTAATGAGAATTCCACGAGGCGGCAGCACCGTTGAGTTATTTACAACCGTACAATCTTTTCGTCTTTTTCTATCTCGCTTTTTATCCCTTTCTTCTGCGTTGACCCAGCGGTTGATTGAGCTTTTTTGACCACCCTTTTTATTCGATCGGAAGAACTGTTCGTATTTAATAATCGTCATGGATCTGCTCAGTCACGGATGATTGTGTTTACGTCCCGTTATATATTAAGTCTGTATTGTCGTCTAGAATTTTGTTTTTAGAGGCGATGCTCTGGATCGAATAAAAGTCGAACTTTTTTCCTATTTCGTAATTTTTGAAAATAATATTAAAAATGTTATGCATGATTTAGTAAAAAAAATATCAAATAATTATCTCTTGTCCTCGAAAAAAAGTGTAAATTTTCTTAGAGAGTCGATACATTTTTTTACAAAATTAGAGAGAAATAACTGAAATAGTTTGAAATTTTTTGTATCCTGAAAATGTTCTCTGAGAACAGGATTCTTATCGACAATACGACCTTGAGCAAATTTTATTGCATTTTAAAAAGGTGTAATCAGCAGATTTCCAAGAGTCGCCCAGAAACCATTCGATTCTCAGTAGTTACAGTCTCAATAGTCAGACACACCAAAAGGGTCGACAATTCCTCGATGAAAAACGATTGAAGAAAAGATTTGCAAAACGCCAAGCAATTAATTATCATAAATGACGAAGTGGATACAAAGAGAAGTTGTTACGAAAAAAATGGAGCTCATCCAAACTGGGAATCGTCCCCTCCTCACGTTTCGTACTCTCTTCACGTACGAAAGAGTTTAATCTCTGGTACTCTTGTGTTCCCTGATCGATTGACGTGTCACCATTCGCTTAATTGTATTCTGGCACACCTTGGTTTCTTGTCACGCGTCAGGTTGACTCACAAACCCAACTGTGCAATATTTATTTTTGCAACTCCTTATTTAATCGGGATCCTGCTGATTTAATAAGAGAGATGTTCCCATTATTTCGTGACTTACGATCCGAATTTGAAACTGCCGTTCATACATGTACTCCTTATTGTTAACACGGTGAATTGAACATGTGCAACGGAGCATACACGACCGGGAAAATGGAATGGCTCGATAAAAGTTTTGAGGATCAATAGAAAGAAGAGAGGGAGGAATAAAAAAAGAAAGAAGAGATCGTTCGAGCGCCAGCAGCAGCACTTGGTGAACTACAAGTCGTTAATCCACCGGTGATTGCAATTAATTGTAACGTGACAAATCGCAAGAGTACAGAGCGCTCGATTCGCTTGTTCTTCCTCTTTCTCTCTCGCTTTCTTTTGCTCTGTCGCTCTTCGGTCTTTAATCGCCTTCTCTTTCTATAACGTTCGATCGGCTTCCTTGGAAGCCTTGGATCTTCGTTCCAACATCCATGGACGTGGATAGGTACGTGTACCTATCTCTCGCGTGTTCACCTTAACGTACCAGCGGCACGTTTGTTCTCCGTTAAAACGATCGCGAAAACCAGAATCGCTTCGAGATCTTTCTTTCTCTCTTCCTCGCGCTTTCTCTCTTTTTCTCTCTCTCTCTCTTTCTCTTTTTCTCTCTGACAAACACGCAGTTTTTTCTTTTTTCCCTCTTTCTCTCTCTTTTTTTATTCCGTGTTTATATTCGATCCTCATTCACGATCATTTATCGTTTTTTGATTATCGTTCGTACCAGAAAACCCCATAGAGCTCCCCACAGTGTAAAGGTAACACACGGCAACCGTTCACAAATTTACAAGCACGTAAGAGCCACTTTATCTTAAGTAGATCAGTCTCCTTCATCCCTCTCAGCTTTTTCATTTCATATTTAATTTTATTTTTTCCTTCTCTGTCAGATTGTTAGGCGTCGGATTCTATCGCGATCAATTAGCACAGCTTATTTATTGCCATGATTGTATTTTAATTTTTTTTTCTAGTGGAAATATCTTATAATTCCTTTCGATAAAATTTTATTTTTTTAGAGTCGGATTTTAGGATAATCATGAAAGGTTGGAACAAAATTTAAAACGAAATATCCCATGTGGATATTTAATTTGAGCTCGTGACGCAATAGATCCGCGCGTCTGCGGTTCGATGCTCCAGTTATAGCGAGAAAGCAGGGGCAGCCGTAAAACTATATAGAGATATAAAAAATAAAAATAAAAATGAAAAAAAAACAAGAGAGAAAGAGAGAAAAGAGATGTAGGATACACACGTATATGTTGATCGCGAAGAAAAGGAACGGACCACGATGAGCTTTGACCTCACCTCCTTGTATACGCCACGTGAAACTCTCTCGCTCAAACTGACGGCGTGACGCGGAAGGTTCTCAATTGATTGTCAAATTTATAAAGTTTCTCAACGTACTACTGAATTTCCAAATAAAATGCCTCAAAGTCTGCAATGAGGTCTAAAGTAATATGCAACCATAAAAAGTTGACTTTTTCATCATATTTTTTTTCTCATTCGGCACTTCGATCCAAAAAAAATTGAATTCGTGATTTTTAACGTTCAGATTGGAGCTCCAACGAGTTTTCCATTTTGAAAATATAAGAATACTATGATATAAATTTATGTTTACTGGAATGATTTTTCTGTAACTTTTCCCTCGATTACGAGCGTTTGTTTTTAATGTAAAAAAATATACTTCTATATGATCGAAAACTGGAAATTAGACCGAAAGGTACAGAAGATCGTGACGTGATTTAGGAGGAACTTTCAATTGAAATACTTGATTTTCTTCAAAGTATTTGAAGATTTTTGTATAACTTGAAGTATAAAGTCGAGTTTTTTAAGTGATACAGTTTTCTGAGCACCACTGCCTTTCCGTACAGTGTTCTAACCGTATCTAACCTGCATGTATCGTGTATATATACGTTTAAAGATCGCGACGAGATATTAGAAAGTGCAGCCGTACAGAAAAAGAGAGAGAAAGAGAGAGAGAGAATGAGAGGGAGAAAGAGAAAGAAAGAAAGAGAGAATGAGAGGATAGAAGAGCACGGAAAGATGATGATCAGACACGAGTGAGGTCGATGCGGATTCTAAGCTGATGCCGGGCGGGAAAATCAAGTTGGATACCAAAAACGTATGTTTTATAATAGCAGCTATCCCTGCGACTGTTTCAACGGGCAAATTCGCGAACAACTTTCAGCCTTTTTTTAGTCGTGGCGTTAATCCTAAGTGTAATTACGATAATCGTTCATTGATTGCTTCGCGGACGTGCCTTCTGCACTTTCCTCCTTGCATTCGAGATCGCGAGAGTTGCGCCATATATAAAACATGCAAAGACTACTAGAACCCGGGTTCGTGCAACGCGATAACAAGAATATTACGTTACAATATCGTCTGTGTCACGAGATAATACGATATCGGACAAAATGCTACGAGAATTCTCTTCGTGATCGAGTTTTGTTCAAATTTTCATATTGGATACAATTAAAGGGAAAAAAAAACATTATTGATTCGCATCAAGGGCAATAAAAGTTTTGGTCTTTTTCTTAAGAAGTCTGTGGTGATCCAAATAATGTAGCATCTCCTAAACCCAACGCACAACTCCCTCAGAGTTTTTATTATTTGACACGCAGTGACGGGATTGATGTAAATTCATTTGGAAATGCAACTTTGAAAAAGAAGATGCACATTCGTTCGGGCGGTACCATTGAATCGGTTGAAAAAATGCAGCGAGAAATCACGATTGGTACACACGTATATAATGGATGTATGTAAATAAATATATATATTTGAGTGTATCGAAATCGCAATAGCGTGACTCAGCCGGGATGTTAAAACTGGCAGATAATGTTCATTCGAGAGAAGATATCGTGAATAAAGACATTAATAATACGCGTCGTGACGGTGCGGTGCGCGCGAGCGGGCAGGGATACGTTTAGACATTATAAAGCCCGGAGAATGAGGAGGCAAAATATCATACACGGCAAAAGAGATGAGAATATAATAAATATATCCGTCAGAGTGAGGAAGGTGAAAAACGTTGGTTATGCGGTGTAGTACGCAAATGCAACATCACCAACAACCAGAAGATTTAGCAACTTCTGTCTTTCCGATGTGTACAGATGCACTACAGATATTCAAGGGCTTCAGCCAATGATTCATATCGCCATTGACTTCCGTATTATGCACATTTATACATACGAATGTAGGGAATACGCCATTTTACAGAAATAAGACGACTTGCAGATTTTCCATTCAAGACTTTATTTCTCGGTCTCTTTTCATCGATGATTTATCAGCTCTGCGAGATGCATCTGTTTTCTATCTAACATTGTTCATTTTTTTCTCCTCTCTCTCCCTATCCCTTCACGCATTTATCTCCTTTACGATTTAATGAAATCGGAAAGTATTTTATCTGATATTTTTACAATGAACAATAATCTAGTTGCTACTGACATAGACGAAAAAATCTTGAGATGTTGAGCGAGAAGGAGAGAATAGAGTCTTGGAAATTGCGAATAGGAACATAGGAGGGAGAAGAAGATGACTTGTGAAGGTTTTTAGTATCGAGACCGCGTGTGTGTGAAGGGCGGGGCAGAGATCGATCGTGAATAAGGATCGGTGCAACAGCTCCGAGATATATCCAACTGAGGGCTTCAATTTATATACATATATATATTTGAATGTATATAAAGATGGGCACGCGTAAAGGTAGCCACATATCGAGCTCGTTCGGCTCGACTCATTGCAAAACCCGGTTTTGTTAACGACCGACACGGTAAAGATGCTGTATATGTATAGATATATATAGTACATGCGGGCGTGTATATCGTCCCTATTATATATTTATATATATACATATTCCTTCGAAGTGGATTCGGATCAATTGAAGATGGTCTCTAGAACGCCAAAGCTTGTTTATAATTTATAATACACCAGGAATCTCCATGTTCACGAACATCATCGCATTAGTGGCTTCCATCATCCTTGTTATTGTATTTCAACGATTATTATTCATCTCATTATATTTTGACGCGGATAAACATCTTTGGTGTAACGGAAAAGAAATGGTTAATTTCTGGACGTCAAATTAAAAAAAACTTCCAAACGAAGGGCAAAAAATGTATGTTACGTAACTCGTTTTTGACGAATATTTCTTTTGATAAGGATCTACTCATCAATGAGAAAGTAATTTAATTCGATTTGGCACCTATTTAAATAAGCAATTAAGCAGTTATCTGCACTCTCGTATCAAAATGCCCAAAATTTGGGTTTCTTCGAACAACTCTCTTTTGGCTTTGATTAAAGTTGAAAAAAAAAACAGAAAAAATGGTGAAAGGATGAAGAGAACAGGATGTTGCGGGCGATAAGACACAGGTAGCCCGTCGGCAATGAGAGCACCATTTGTGAACGAGGAAATGAAATAAGCGTATTTATCTTGGAAAGAAGAAGAAGAGAAAGAGGAAAAGAGTGGGAGAGGGCGATGAAGAGAGAAAGAACGTTTATCTCATATTCCCGAGGGTGCAGCATTGACCATTAGTCGTTGTCAGGTACGTCCGGTCTCGAACCACCTCGAAGAGATCGCGCCTTTCGACCTAAACCTTTCTTTCTCTCTCGCTCTCTCTCTCCTCTCTCTCTCTCTCTCTCTCTCTCTTTCCTTTCCTTCGTTTCTCGCCTTTCTTTCTCGCCACATCTCTGATACTGCCATGTCCATTTTTTCCACATTTCTTGTTTTTGTTTTTATTTTTTGCATTATTATCTCTCGAAATAACATCTCTCTGCAGCGAGAACACAACGAGAGAATTGCTTACTCTGTTGCTCAACGACCGTAAGAATCTGGCAATACAAACACAACACAATCCCAATGTCTTATTTCCACGAGTTGATGTTCCAGGCACACATATTCATGTATATAAATATTTGCACAAAGGAAGATGTTATTGTAACGTGACCCTGGCGCACTCTCGCAATATTAAGATATCGGGCCCTGCTTGGATTCACCCCTGAAAGGCATTATTAATACCCTCTTTACGGGCTCAACCGTGATCCGAAGAAAACGCTTCATTCGCTCTCGTCTTTATACGACTTTTGCTCTCCCCGTGTGCACACTGTGTTACGCTTTTTCTAGGTTAAGAAACTGATAAGTTTTTCTGAATCTGTCTCATATTTCTTCAACTTGAATCATTTTACATCTGGTAACATCATTCGTTAAAGCAACCAAAAATCGAAATAAGAAACGTCAAAAGCTCCAAGGAAGCTGCTAAAAAGTTCCTACCAAAACGATGGGTAGATTATAAAAAAAGTAAATTACAATACTAACGATTCAGGAAAAGAGAGCAACGGAGTGAAGTGGTGAAATAAGCAGGCAAATTAATCTGATATCAGGTAAAATTATATTGAGCGATGCAATAAGAGCCCCGAAGAGAGTAACGTAATTACAAAGATGCTTTGGATTGGAGCACTTTGGTCTAAGAAATATTCGTTTGAAAATAATCATCACGAGGAGAAGATACGCGATAGACATATATACAAAGACTTATTATATATACATAAAGATACATATATTGCGAAGTATTTCGTGAAGAATTAATCATTCGTTTGATCCTCCGACCTTTCGTGATATTCAGGTAAGATTAAAGTAATGGTTGTCGGACGAGCGGTGGAATGATGAATATTTCCCGCCTCGTGCTTTCATGTTGTTTATATATATCGTCCACTTTCTCTCCGACCTGACGCCACGAGATTCAACTATATAACTAATACATAATAATAGTAGTATATGGATGAAATCGCGTGAGAATACATCCGTCTGTAATAGGTACACAAGATTTTAAGCACATAAATAAACATATTTATATATGTATATATATATAACTATAAATATCTATATAATACATAATATATTCTTTATTTCACATAATTCTATTACTCCCGACACTTAATTAGACGTTGTCCGCATAAATCATGAATTGAGTTATCGGCGGACACCCGCGAGTCCGTGTCTATGAACGTAAGTCGAATGGCGGTGAATTGCACGAGTTAAATTATTAATAACCCCTCCTGTGTATTACTACTAACCAGCATCACTGGCAATGCTCGTCTCACTAGTTTGCACATTTCAAAGCTTATAATAATTCTCTCAAATATTATTTATACATATTTATCTCTGGCGTTCGCTCTCGTTTACTCTCCTCCGAGCCAATCTTTTCGCATAACGAAAGAAAGACGCTCTGAGAATAAGAAAGAGAGAGAGAGAGAGCGAGAGAATTGCTCGTTAATTTATGCCGAATCGTAAAATCAAGTTTTACCACTTTACCCGGGCGTCGTCGAACTCACCGGATATCATCTCGTCCTCGAAACTTCGAGGGAGAGATGCTTGACTCTTGTACACGGTCTGTCATGCCCATGGCGCCCTGGCATGAGTATATATGTGTATTTCCTCTGCATTCATCCTCCAACTAACAGAGGGGCTTAGTTCGAAGGATTAAACTCATAAAACCGCACATCCTTTGCGCCTTTTCGTATCGCAGCTATCGACATACTTAGTAGATGTTTCTTCTGCATATAAACGCGACAGAGTCGTGAATCGATATGATAATTAAGATATCCTGTACGAGACCGAAAGGGAAAAAGAGAGAGGGAGTAAAAAGAGTCATACGAATTAATACATTAATGCCAGCCCCTGTCTTTACATTCACGAAGATATATACCGTTTTTTTTTGTTGTTGTTGTTTTCTTTTCAAACATTTTTGTTTTTTAATCAACGTGAAAAATGCCAGCGTAATTAGCCGGTTTAATATTTCCATCGGAGTTGCTGAAGAGATCACGATATTTAACCGCAAATTCCGCCACTTGCCCTAACCAGAAGAGAACTAAACATCCCCGCGGTGGTGTGTTTATGCCCTGCGATATGTACAACATTCCGAACGACTCATTTGCGAGGAAGCGATATCTCGCCAGTTCGGATGAAGATGGTCGCTTTTACCACGCCCGTTCGCGAATCAGGTTCCAAACTTGTCCATGAGATGCAAGGCTTCATCGACAGAGAAAAACATCCGACACACATCGCTTTCTTTCTCTCTTGCTCTCTTTCTCGATCGACTTTTATGTACAACCTATCAACCCTGTTGAAGAGAATTCTCGCCCACGCGCCTTCGCATCTTTTCTTCCCCTCGAAATAATCCAGCGATCGAGTCAAAATCAATAAATATTCGGTCATTAAAATAATTGTCTACTTAATACGCTGTATTTATGTCTACAAAGTAAGAGATTTCAGGATTGTCGAAAAAATTGTTCAGGTTTCCTCGATTCTGCACAGCCCTTTACATCTTTATCTCGAATCAATAATTTATCAGCAATCCACGTATCTTTGAAACTCAATTTTTGTTTTTTATTTGAATGAAAAAAAAATAAGTATTAATTCGCGAAGGTCATACAACGCGCTAGAAAACATAATCCGTGCACATTTCTAGTTGGATGTAGGAAAAGATAGTGTGCACCGGAGTGTGGAGAAAAATGTGTCTGTGTGCTTCATATACATTTATAAATATACAGCGATGTAGGCATGTATATATTTATATGTAGAGATAGAAACATGTAGAACGGCGGTCATCGCGGATCCAGCCGGCTGACCAGCAGAGAGGAACGCGAAGAGAGGCTTACGACCACAGAATATAACGGGGCGAGAAAGAGAAGAAGAGAGACAGGGATGGAGTATATATATGTGTGTGTGAATAAAAAGAGAAAGATAGCGAGGAGCGAGAGAGAGAGAGAGAGAGAACCAACGATGGTTGTGGGCGTATGGTTGTTGGGTTGGGCTCTTCCAGAGGGGTCCTCGGAGGTCAGGCTTACAGCAGGAAGGTGAGTCGCCCGGAGCACCGTTGATATCGAGAAACGAATCACTGGGCCTCTCGGACGCGAGAACCACAGAGACTTTTGCCTCTTCGAGATATTTCTCTCAACTTTGCTCTCTTATAACGATTATACATACATTTCTCCGGATGTGAAACATTCAATGAATTCTAAGTTATTGAAATTCAACATTTTCCTGGACACTGAAAAGAGAGTCGATTTAAATTTACTCGGTTTCGTGAAAAACGTCGATGAAAACTGAATATGACATTTGTTACATTTCACGAAGCCATTTATTTAATTCAACAAAACTATTTTCTCAGTGTAACCTTAATTGGATGGGTAAATTTGAATAATAACATAGTTGGACTTTTTAATTTTCTGTTTATTGGGACAATCGATAAAATTTACAATTTTCCCAGACTGCCACTGGTTTTTTTTTCTCATTTGACATAAAACTCGTAATTATTACAGTCTTGGAATATATTTAAACTTTTTCAAAAACATTTTCGTTGAATGTGATAAAAGATTACACTTTCATGCAATTCTGGCAAAATCCCATGTTGTGATTAACTGATCGTCTGACGTGACAATAAATAAAAAAAAGTAGTTTTTTTGCGGAATTGATATGGGATTCCGGGTTCCCTGTGGTCCAAGCTTTATAAAGCTTGCACCCAGGTCACAGCACAGCTGCATGTGTACATGCGGCGTGTGCGAGGGCGCGAGTCTCCACTCCGGGGTCGGAATCTCGCGAGAGACACGCGGGGTTCGGGCAGCATCACCGCAGTTCACTCTCTTCAAGTTTTTGTATTTGTTCGTGTGTGTGTGTCTTTGTGTGTGTATGGGGTTTGAATGTATACATATATTATATAGAGTCCGAAGAAGGCGCGGGTCATGCAACAACAGGAAGGTTAGTTGCTCGGGGCGGCGACAACGGAGCCGAACACCACAGCATCTCGCCACAGCTCGTCGGGCTCTTATACATACGTATACGCGGCGCCGAAGCTCATAATTTCGCTCTCGAGACTTTGCCTCGTAAGAGATAGAAAAAGAAAAAGAGAGATAGAGATAGAAACAGAGAGAGGGGGAGAGAGAGAGAGAGAGAGAGAGAGAGAAAAGATACAGGGATCGAGAAACGAACATGAACCACGTACGTTCCGCACTCATGTCCCAACAAAGATGAAACTACGCTTGGCAAAACACACGTGTTTTCCTGGAACATTGCAGTACAAACCTTCTCTCATTCTCTGTTTGGGATAAGAAAAATTTTCTAACTTCGTAGTATTCTCATTATCGATGTTTCGATGTATGTTCTTTGGTGCGAACCGCGAAGCAAGCTTCATTGACTGAAATGTAGTCTCTATAATTCCAAGATCTTGCGGGCTTTTATCTTTTCGACGTTATTTGAAGAGCCGGAGAAAGTTTACAATCAATTTTCTCTCCGAACAACAGAGCGATCATTCAGTAGCTGCTGTTCAACTCCCGACAGAGATTAACACAGCGCGAGAAGACCTGCGTGCACTTTATAATTATTTAATTATCGGAGCCAGTTATCTCGCTGGTGGTAGAAACTTAAGACACCGGAGAGAAGAGCAAAGAGTAATGACGCAAACGTCGTGAAGGCGGTGCCCCAACTCATCTCGGAAGTCTCCCTTTCTCATCTTTCCCTTTCTTTCTCTTTCTTGCTCTTTCTTTCTTTCTTCAATTAGGTGTGCCTCGTGCTGCTGCTGCTGGTGCGGCTGCTGCTCAACTCGTGTGCATTTCTTCGATTTCACGGGACGAGATACCCACCGTGAGCTTCTCTCGGTTAACCTTTTACCTCTTCTCTGTACCGAGGCTTTGGCTCCATGACAGTCGGCAAGCCTTTCGATTAATTTTTCGACACGCTCACTGGGAGATCCACAGGAGCGTCGCTCCGTTCTCCGGCCCATTTTATTTCGCTCACCTCTTGGAACAAATATCGTCCACTATTCTTCTCTCTACGAAATATTCGTTTCGTTTCTTCTTCATAAGGAACATCAGTTAATCCACAATATCTCTTCTAATCTCTATTCTCGAGTGATGTGCTCGTGGATTTAATCTCGAAGATTAATGACAATATTCAATTTTCCATTTCTTCGTGAATTAATCAAGTCTCAATCGTAACTAAGTATATATTTTCAATGCAATTATTCTCGCATGTGTTGAGCCCAATAATTTTTTGGTTTACACGTATTTTGATGAGAACACGCCAATATGACAGCAACTGCCGTTTAAACATTGGACGCGGTTTCCAAGGATTTACCCAATTACGGAAAAACCTGATATGTTATAATATGTTGCGAAGATAGAGGGCATCCTGATTTGACGGTAATTGCCTTTTACCAAGAATACCCTGTGAGTTTGAACGGGAAAGAGGAACGAAAATGGCGGTGAGACGCGAGAATAAGGGAGGGAGGGAGGCTGTAATCATCCAGTGATAAATTGTTGTTGCCGGGAAAACGTATGAAATTGCCGTCAGGGGATATAATGAGAGAAGGATGCACATGCGTGCATACGCACGCGGATTCCGCGTGTGGCTCGAAAAGCGCCATCAGCGCGCGGACTAAACTGCAGGAAGCTATCACCTGCGGCACTCTTTCGTAATGATCGACGGATGCATCGGCTCATTGGAACTAAAAAAATCTTGGAATCGAGAATAAAGCACTAAATTCATGGTTCTTTGTATTCTTGAACAAACTTTTGTGCATCGAACATGTGATGATTGTACAAAGAAAATTTGAATTCGTGGGAATAGCGTTCGAAGAATATTTTCGAAATAAGAATACGACAATCGGGCTAACAAATTATTATTCCAATACAGTTGACTCCTGCAATATTTACTAACGATTTAATTAGTTCTGGGATTCACGCGCTTAATCAGCATTTGCAAAAATAAATCAGTCTCTTTCTCACACGCGTCTCAATCGCTTTGACACTAAAAATCATTTCGAGTATTAAAACTTCGCATTTCCTGCTAAATTCGATAAATTATTGACGAGGTTTGACAGAGAATAGAAAATTTGTCAATTTGTTCAACAGTTTAAACGCGGTTGCAGAAAAAAAAACGATACGGACATCGTTGTTTATCTGCATCTTCGACATATTCCACGAACAAATTATTTCCTTAGAGACACGAGTGGAATTTTTTTTTCTCTCAAATCCAAATGGTACACTCAAACCTTAACGGTACGTGGTTCACCGAATAATCATTTAAATTTTTGTGTCCACTGTATAAATAAGAAAAGCTAGGAGTGAAGGAGATAAAAGACGCGTGACGTGAACTCTCTTCACTTGTCGTTGAACTTTGTGGTTGTCACTAGCAACAGAAGGACGGAAAGTCATATGTAGGAAGAAAGATAGAGACAGAGAGAGATAGAGAGAGAGAGAGAGAGAGGGGGGGAAAGAGTACAGAGACTTGTGCTGTTTGCCTTCTGCCGTGAGGCAGGTGGCGATGCTGATATACACGTACACAAAACCCCAGATATTCATTATACATACATATTTATTTAGAAAATATTTTCCGAGTCATGGCGACAGGACATATGTACGTACGCGTATATATAAATGAGAATATATAGAAGAAGCAGAGGAAGGAGCGTGTGTGGAGGAGAAGCTGTTCAGCTTGGTGGCGAGGAGCACGCGTGAGTTTCCGTGTCATTCGCGTAATACATAAGCCCAAACAAAAGAGAGGAACAGAGTGAAAGAGACTTGTAAAATATATAGAGAGAAGCAGAAATAAAACGAGATGAAACGAGAGGAAGATAGCTCATCTCGCTATTATAAGAAGAAAAAAAAAGCGACGAGAGTTAAACGGTATCTCCGTTAAGGTCTCGTCCTCAGTCGCAAACGCGAATCATCTTCGTCCTGGGGCATCCGTTGGAGTCAAGTGTATTTCTCTCTTCACTGATGGCCGTATACTCGTGCGAAATAATAGCCTCGAGACACTAGCTCGCAAAGAAATATACATTTCTCCATATATATCTATATATTCGCGTGTCTATGTATACATATGTTTATAGCAATGGACATTGAAGAGGTTCGTCTTTTACATATACGCATATAGGTAGATTTATACACATGTATATATACAACTATGAAGCGCGGATTACTTAAAAGGCGAATCATTATTATATTACATCCACTTTATGGCATATATAGCCGTTCCTTGTCGTCTCGCTAGGATGACCCCAACCACTTTGTGACAAAATCACGGTACATAATCATCCTGCGTATATATTTGCCTGTATATATCGTTTCTCTCTCTCTCTCTCTCTCTCTCTCTCTCTCTCTCTTTCTCTTTCTCTCCGTTTTAATTTTTATCTTTCTTTACTGTCACAAACAAAAAGTTGTTTCTATCAACGACATTTCCG
This sequence comes from Campoletis sonorensis, assembly GCA_013761285.1. Taxonomy (NCBI): domain Eukaryota; kingdom Metazoa; phylum Arthropoda; class Insecta; order Hymenoptera; family Ichneumonidae; genus Campoletis; species Campoletis sonorensis. The sequence goes on from JACEOJ010000145.1 coordinate 4,004,319, forward strand.
TCTGCTTTTAGCTTCAAAGAGATTATCACGTGCCTTCTCGTGTCATTGTGTTGTGTCATTGTGACCGTGGAAACAATGGATCTGAAGAATTTTGAATTATTTTTGATGAAAGCGTGTATACTACTTACTAAGTGTACCTTTTGTTCTTTGGGTCACTGATACAGGCTCAACGTGTGAATCAACACATTTAATCGGCCTGATTAGAATCAAAGATTTCAATGAATGGATCTACATTTCGTAACAACGCTTACTCTTTGGATCTCGTGCTCTCTTTACGTTCGAAACTTTTCTAATGACTTTCTCAGTGTTTTTTAGACTTGGATTGTTTTGGTTTGCTTTCGGTTTGAATTTATTGGTTGCATGGTTGATATATTTGCATTGAAATTAGCGTTCCGTATTTTTTAATAACGTTTTATAATGGTGCTGATGCACCATGTTGTTTCATTTATTCTGTTAAAAGTGCGTGCATAATGTATAGAAGCTCGTGGAGCCGCGTGACTTCTATACAACGAGAAATCGAGTGTATATATGAATGCGGAGAGAGGGGATGCCTTGAGTGGCGTCCAGGACCCTTCTATAAATCTTCATTTACCTCGTGGCTTTCTCGCTCTTTCGTTCGTTCCTTCTCCCTCGATCTCTCGTGAGGACGAGCAGAGCCCGCGGGCTTTTCGCGGGACTCACGAGACGGGGAGTCGCGGGGTCGTTGAGGAATTTAAAAAGTAACGAAAACCAAACGCGTCCTGCCGCTGGGTTTCGGTGGCTCTCTTTCTTTTCGTTAGCCTCCGCGAACACAGGAGAGCGAGCGACGAGACCTCGCGGGATCGCAAATCAAACGGGGGTCCGTCGGGGCCACGTTTCGTTCGGGGGTCCGGCACTCGAGAGTGAATCGCAAAGAGGGGTCAGAGAGGAGAGAATGAACGAAAAAGAAATGGAGAGAAAGAAAAGAAAAAGGATGAAGAGGGAGAGAGACCAATAGTTGCGCGGTGGCCACCGTCGACCAGACAGGGCCGTGACAGGAGGAGGGCACCCGGAGGGCAGCTGAAGTAGCTGCGGGCAACACGCGAGGCTTATTTCTTGCCTTCTGTCTTCTCCTCATTCCCTTTCTTTCTCTTTTTCTTCTCTTGTACCTCTTTTTATTTCACTCGCTTTTCTCCTTCTTTCTCAGCTTATTTTTCGCCTTTTTGCTTCGGGATCGTATTGCCTTTTCATATATAAACTTTCTTTCTCTCTCTCTCTCTCTCTCTTTTACTCTTTCTTCTCGTTCCATCTCTTTCTTATTTCTCAGGACCAACGAGATGGAATATCAAGGAGGCGCGAGGACCTCGTGGTGTTTATGCTCCCTCAGGGATATATCCCGATGTATCTCAGTTCTGTCTTATACTCGTCTTAAAGAAAAAAAGAGATCAGAGAAAGAAAGAGAAAGAGAGAAGGAGCACGACGATGAGAAAAGAGTGTGTGTACGCCATCCTGGTACACGCCTTCCACATAAACGTGTTCCTGCAAAACTCTCGTCGGGGTACTACTCTTGCATCAATTTATTATTTATTACCACCTGCGTGAGCAAAACCCGACTCGATTCTTTTTTTCCCTCTGTCTTTTCATCTTTGTCGCTCGTACAAACAGGGTACTTTCTCGATTCCCTTGATGTACTCGCGGCATTCATGTACCGCAGCGTCCATTCGCCTTTTTCAACTGCGATCTTAATAATTAAAAAAAGTCACTTCCCCTCCATTTATTTTTCGATTTTGTCACACTCTGATACGTTAAATCATTTTTATTCCTTCAATAAAAATGAAAGAACCTTGAATTCACTCGCAGGTCCACTTTTTTTACTTCCTTGTTATCAAGATAGTGATATATGCGCTCAGTGAAAAATAAATTATAACTAATGTTTCGTAAAAAATATTCGCTAGAGTCCTGACGAACTTGGCAGTAGCCAACAGTAAAAAAGGGCTTAAAAATTCTCCTCTCTCTTCCTCTTTTTACGTTTCTTTCTCATTTCGTGATCGTCAACTGCCGAATTTGGTCAGTACGCTGTGGCGATGCTGAGAGAATTTCACCGCTATGGCGAATCTACCCGAGGAGAGCAGTTTCTCGGAAGTTTCGTGTCCCTCGATAAGTTTCGTCAACCGCAGACAGGATGCGTGTATGAATGCTGCTACTCTGCAGCTCTTCTTATTTCCCTTCTCGATTTCTCGATTTTTTATCATTGTTGAAAAACAAAACACAACGAAGTCCAGGCAAACATGCATTTGGGATGCATAATTGAAATGACATGTGTAATAAATTAATTGAACGTTTTTTCCCCATCTCGTAATACGGTCATTATCGAAATTTATTTTGATCACCGGTGAATCAAACTTATTTTCCGATTTGGCAGAGGTCACATGTACAATTATACACGCAAATGGTGTCGGCATTTTGTTTTTTTTTTTCGGCATACAGTTCCTTTTAATATTTGTAGGGTCCATTAAATAAATGACATACGTATATGGTGTGTGCCTTATATACCTTATAATATACCTTATGGTGCGGTCGTGTCCCTGGTCAAGTTACCGGTGCACGCCACGGCTAACCTCGGATTAATTCGAGATCTGGTCGGGTGTATATCGCGGTGGCGTTGCCATAAGAGTAGCCGTATACACTTTTGCCCACACAGTGTCCCGCAGGAACATTTGCTGCAACGATCCAAGTGCAACGGCAGCCGCGACACCGCGCCTTCCTTGCAATCCTCTTCGGTGACCGCGCATTGCAGCCGGTTTCGCGAGAGGTCGCATTCTCCGGAGCCGCGCTATCGTACTTTGGTCCAAATATTTACGAGTGTTACTTCTCTTTCTCTTCTTCTGCTCTTGCCTCGTCCTTATATGACTTTGAATTTTACTGGCTTAGCGTGGACATTTAAAAACATGTGTCACACTTCGGAGGCCAGTTTAATGGACAAAACTCAATAAATTACCTTGTTAAATAGATTTTTTCATGAATCCTGACCAGATAAACAGCTCGACATTGTTTCATTTCATTCTTATTCCTTATATTACATAATTTTTTGCAATTTAGCTCCACCGTAATTTAAATGAGGACAAAAGGGGAATGGAAACATGTCGCGAATGCTTATCCAAACACACGTATCCAGTCGATACGAATACGAAAGCATTGTAATCATAATTCACGGATTCAGAACCATATCGGGATATCGATCTGCTAATAGCAACCCTATCTGGTAGAAATTCCATTCTCCTTCGTGCATACCGAGCGATATATACAACTATAATTCCAAATGCTCTTGGACTGCGACTACCGCTCGTGGCTTCGAATGAACGCGACAAAAACGTTTCCTGCACGATTTTACACACCTACCTCTCCAATATTATACGATTATATGTCTTGTCGCAGAGAAAACTAAGTACCAGGTGTCTTTCGCACTACGAGTTACTTTTGCTCTTTTGTCCCAGCAGAAGTTTTATAAATGCTCGTGAATCGATACAACAGAGTTTAGAGAGTTTGAAATGGCGAACTTCCTTTTTTTTTGAAGTCGGTTGAAAAACGGTGGCATGCATGCTCTGGCTGCTGATTAGCGGTGGGTTAAACAGAACATTCGCTGTGTATCCCATACTTTTTTCTGTACTCTGGCACAATTACGTTCCGGATAAGCTTATTCGTTTTGTCAATCAAAGCTTCGCGTCGTAGATTTCCGTGATTATTGAACTTTGTCACACCTGGCCGATGAACGACAAACGCGTTGTTCAATATCATGAAGTCGTAATCGAGAGCGCAGAGTATCCAACCCTGGAAAATGAAAAACAATCATTAATAAAAGATCAATAATGAGGAACAAAAAAACATATAAATATATCAATTGAAACAAGTTTTTGTGCAACGAAGTTAAACATTTTTCCAAGAATAATTTGTACACTACACCGTTTTCCGTTTGAGTACCTGCATTCTATCATCGTTTCTGTTCTACTTGTTTTGTTCGTTTAAAATTTTACAATCACTATTTTTGATTCCCCGATAAAATCGCATAACTCAAGGGAAACAGTGTTTTTTTATATTTTTTTATATGTTATCCCACAACTTCTCACGCAGCATATTTACCTGCGGTTTGGTTTTTACCGAATGACACTCAATGTACGAAAACGTACCGAAATACTGCAGGAGTCTGAAGTTTTGCCTTAATGGCATTACTTACTTGTATTCTCTTGTCACTTTGTCCATCCCAGCTGACCCTCTCGTCGTATATGGGATCATCGGCCGTACCTATATATACTGGCTCCCAGGATGCAAATGGGCCAATTCTTTTCACCGTGCGAAACACACCAAGAGTATTGGTCTGTGCTTCCGATTTCCATAGTGGCAAACCTGATATAGCGTGGCACGGAGAGCATATTTCTTGGTGAAACGGGAAAGCTTTTTTTTGTTTCAACATCTTGACCTACATTCAATTAATCCGTGAATTCAATCATAAATTTATCTCGATGACCATAGGGTTATAATAACCTTTTTTTTTTTTTTTTTTTTTTTATAGAGGGGAAATGCCAAGTTACGCACTACTGGGGTCCGAGCTAGTCCGACCCCAAGTGTCGGACTCGTCTTGCGACCCTACCGACTAAAACCCCTCTTTCTTTACGTAGCGCACAGCCACGTAGGTAGCTAGCTTTGCTCAGACCTCATAGTTCAAAAGCATAACCCATACGATTTTATCCTGAGTTATGCTCTCAAACTTGTCTTCTAGAGTAGCTATTGCTAGGAATCGAACGTGTGGAGGGGATCGCGTGTACATAAAATTTTATATGTATCGCATGCATATTGCCATTTTAGGTCCGGAATCTTGAATTTTTTAATTATGACGTCAGAATCGCAATCAGTGACCCTAAAAACCCTTAGACCACCAATGATTTTGAAAATTAGTTCCATCGAAAAATGTGACTCTGAAAAAACGGTCGCTCAATTTGTCGACTTAAACTTGTTGAAGGTTAAAAACTAAACTCAATTGATTGATTGATCATGTTACAAATTGATCGTGTAACTGGGTGCCTTAGAATATCGGCTTTTTCGTTCCTGATTCTTTATCCAAATCTTTAAAACTATTTTCCAAATCTCATTAGGGGTTATTTAATGAGAAGTAATTAAAGATCGTATACTCACAAGTTCGGTTTTGTTACATGGTACTTTACTGTCTTTGACGATCTCGAAAGGCGGTATGACGAACACTCTTCGATTTGTTGTTGACAGTTTTGGATCATCGTTCTTTGTTATCATGGCAAGAAAGTCTGAAGCTAAATTCTCACATGGATAGAGCTCGATATCGGCCACAAGAATATAATGAGTTGTCGCCATCTCTTTCGCAATGTTACGACCCACGTTCACTAGATAAATGAGACTGTTTTTGTTTTTGTACGTCTCAGCGCGAGGGATTGTTTTCCATGGTGGATCCATACTGCAGTCGTAGGGTTCAGAAAAAAACTTGTCTCTGCTCTCTGATATCTGAATTATCCGAATGATTAAATAAGAAAAAATAAATAATTGGAACGAAACACAACTTTCTTTTTGCAGACTAGTTTACCGATTCCATCAATTATTTGTACGAATGGTTATTGCACATCGCGTTAAATAATAAAACCAAACGAACAATACTTTCATAGAAATTAATGTTGTCGGTTTTTTACTTTTATTAAAGAGTTAAGGTTTCAAAATTTAGCGTCGGCGTGACTGACGAAAACATTATAGAAAATAATAAAACAAAAGACAAAAAAATACTTGCTTTTTCGGGTGCGTGGTCGATGGGAAAATACAGGTGAAACGAAACCAGCTCAGAAATGAGAGGAATGGAGCAACTTCTCAGATATCTGATCGAATCTAATGTTGACTGAAAATCTGTTCCTGGCGCATAAATCGCTATCGAAATTGGAGCGAGCCATCTTTTCATTAAAACCTCGAGATTGTCGAGAAAAGTAAAGTCACTCTGTGTTGCAAAGGTCACGCTTTCCAAACCGCTGAACTTTTTGGTCATTGCCACAAAATTGGGCAAAACAGTATACTCCCCTCTTCGAAGTGTTGTGAAGTTCGATGGTTTGTCATTGCGCGCTTTCGTAGATTTCACAGTCGTTAGCTCGACCTTTGGCTGGAGGGAATTAATAGAACGAAATTAAAACTTAAAGTTATAGATTTTTTCAACGAACGATAATTTGAACGAAATCCGACGTAATATTCCGAACCCTTTCGATGTATTAACTACGAGCAATAATATGGGTACGAATTAATAAAAATTGAATACCCTCAGTGCAATTCCCCCTCTCGAGGAAATCTTAAGCTTAAATGATGCAATGAAAACTTTTTTCGCTGATTAATGCTGCAGTCCTTCTGACGATACTCACAGTTTCTTCCGTCACGTCGAAAATCTCTGGTGGTCCAGCGTTCTGTAAACAGATAGTTGAACTATTATTTTTCTATTGAGGAACTATCGAGGAAAGTCGACCGCACGACCTCGACAGCTCTGAGATCATTTTGATTAAACGTTTGATACATACCAATCCAAGATTTCCGGTGCTTAAGTTGAAACCTCCATGGATAGTCTATAAAAAAAATATTTATGCAGCTATAGTAATGTTTGCCAATTAAAAAAACTACGAATGCTTTTATAGATTTGAAAAATAACCTCTAGACCAGTTTCTCCTTTTCTGCTAGGTCCTCCCGTGCCCTGAAATTACGCGCAACATTTCTCAATGATATTATTAGTGACAGTTGATTTTCATTGATAAGGCTAAACATATACCTTTCCAAGATTGCCGCTAGCTATGTCAAAACCACCATAGATGACCTATAAAATAAAATAATTAGGCATAATTATAGTCATGCTTTTCATTTCAAAGAATGACCAATGTTTTTACACGTTCTATTATCAAATTATATTTACGTCAATTTTAACACCGGTACTGCAAAACTGTCACAATATTTTTACAAAATAATAAATAAATAAAAATATTCAATTGTTAATCTGGTAATAGACCAACAATCGGCTACGCTACAGTTTTGCTTGTTCCTTCGTAAAAGTTGAGTATCAACAATTTTTTATTCCGCTATAATTTGAATTTTTCACTTACGTCTTCGGTCTGCACATGCTTATCGCCTGTTTTAGCAAACGCGACTGACCCGAGGACGAGAAGCCCAAGGGCCATCGTTCGAAATGATCCCATGGGTAACATTCAAAAGAACGAGCAGGTTACTATTTAAAAACTCACGATGATTGAATTGAATTTTAGGTTGTATTCGAACTACAGACTTGACTTTACGTCTTTTTTTTTACAGCAAATGACTTAATTTGTAAGGTAGCCTCGGCTTTTATAGTAATTTCTTACCCAATAAAAACTACGTATGTAAACAATTATTACGTGACGACGTTTCAATCGTCAAACGTTCCAAACGTTTCAATCGTCAAAGACGTTTCAAACGTTTCATCGTTTCCTCTTAATATACCCGAGGATTGAGCCAAAAAACAAACAATAATACCTCAAGTTTTTTCCTCGTTGACTCACTCACTATGATATGCTCGAAAACGAGTTATTTGAAGATAGCGATAAGGAAGTAAAGGCGGGCACAGTGACGCCCGAATCATAGTCAAGGTTTATATTTAAATTATTGAAATTATCTTCAATGATGGAGAATTCGTTATCTTTTTGTCTTCTTCACCAACTTAGACCAAATGGAATCGGTTATTTAGGGAATATAGTTCATTTTTAATGACACGATTTTGGTTCACTTTAGCTCGAAATATCGATGATTTTCGAACATCCATTTCTGCAAATGCTAAGATAATAAACGTCTACTCACAGATAGAATATAATGACGAAATCGTCGAAACAAAACCAATTTATCGATGGATTAATTGTTGCAAATCTTTTTGTTTTAAACTCTTTTTGTCCTTTGAACTTTTTCGAACTCGACTAGTTTTTCTTGGAGTGGTTGGCTTTTTATTGTTTCAGCCTCTTTTCTCTCATATGGTCTTTGCTCATACGTTTACCTACCGAATTACCTCAACCATTTAATAGCGAGAAATTGAAAAAGAAAAAAAATTGACAGTTAGGACGAAAAGGAATAAAAAGAGAGAGGGCATTTGTGAATACAGGTGTTTCTCGAGGATGAGCCACAGAAACCGGATGTAATAAATTAAATGCGGTGAAAAGGTTTAGCACGAGAGAATCTCTGCCTGTATACCGCGTGACTCGACGACAGTAACGCCAAGTACCTTTATTATATATGTAGTACCGAAGCATCAACGACGAACAAGAATACAGCGGGGGAAAACATGGGGACGTCGACGACGTCGACTACCAAAGAGTATATGCTCTCGGTTCCTCGATTCAACGAGAGGAATCGTGATTCGCAACTTTACGAGTACTTGCGCGCATTACTCCGCGACGTGTAAGATCTCCAAGCTGGCGCCTGTCGCGACAATAACAGCACTTGGGCTGTATTTTACGTTTGTTACTACATTTCATTGTTTTTTTTTCTTCTCAACTTTCACCTTGACTGGACGGTGATTGAGAATAATCCTGTGCAAAATTAATTAACGGCTTGTCAACCTCGATACCGATTCGAAACTTCAAGTCTGCTCGACACGTTTAAATTAAACTTTTCAACTGCGATAACGAGATGTTCGACTTTCTGTAGATTATAAAAATATCTTCAAACATCGCATTATAAATTGAGTGAGAAATCCAGTGTCTGCACTGCACGACCAAAGTTTTTCCTGAAATACATTCAGTTTCTATGGCAATTATTTAAAAAGTCCTTCAAGATATTGACGATTCGTATCTCAAAGCATCGTCGTGCTATCCAAATCCAACGAACCTGGTGTTTTTTTTTGCAAGTAAACTCATTACCGATGGTTAATAGTCGTTGCGAATTGCAGCAAAGTTCACGGTTATGTAGCTCGCGAGTTTCCGATATCAGAATATCGCGATGGTCATACCATCGCTGAGTTTATACATGGAACATACAGGTCGCATGCATATGTGGGTGCGCAGAGAGTGCAGCACGCCCGCGTGATCACGAACAATTCAAATCTTTATCTCGATAGTCCGCGCTTTATGAACCCGCGATTGGTGGAAGGGAAAGAGATTTCCGCGGCGCGAGCCGGATCGCACAGGGGACATTGAGACGAGGAGGAACGTAAGTCCTTATATTTTGCAACTCGCGAAGATAATTAATTCGTGATTGGTGGCCGAGCATTGTTACACGTGTTTCCAAGCATTATTATCCTAGCGAAGAAATGAGAACAAACTCAGTATATTCATATTCATTTTGTTGGAAGATACTCTTTTCCTTCAGAGTTTTTACTTTGCCGTTTACGGTTCTTCGTGGAGATTCTCCATTCGACGACCGCGCAATCTCTAGTGTAGCTGCGCCAGCAACCGAAGAACTCTTCTGTGACGTTTTTTTCCGCAAACACAATTCCTTTCCTTAACAATATATCAATCGTGAGTCTCTTTTGTTATCTTCAAAGTTGACACGAATTTACGGATTAACACGACCCTCGAACTTTTGCTCTCCCGGCGAAGCGCGTAGGCACAGACACAGTTATATGAAAATGAACATTGTTGATAATTCCGGAAGTGAATATCAATTACCTTTAACGAAGTACTGGGATTAAATGAGAGAATCTTACGAATTATAATTATGATGCTCAGATGTCGCAGCCTTGCAAAGATAAATCCATCTCCTCTCCGAAGTTATTTCCTTGCTCATGCTTTTTTTATCTCCTCTTTTGTCCCTCGCGATGACCTACGATCTTCAGAGCTGCCAGGCCGACAGACAATCGAGGGCTCTCGATATTATTAATGCACCACTGTCAAGCCAATAGATTATAATACGGAGAAAACCCTGATGTATGGTTCGCGATCGAAGAGACAAAAAGTAAAAGCCGTATGGATACTTCTCCATCGTACAATACCGTGAAATCATAATACTCTCATCAATAAAACGAGAACTATCTTTATCGAGATAAAAAGCGCAGCGTCCGAATAGCAAAGAATGATTGATTTTTTATGCTACACCAAGTAGCTCTTCAGCGTTATCTCTTGCTTCTCTAAGGAGATTATTCCACCTGTATAAATATTGGTGAACTGGAATGAAGTCTCAGTATTAATTAATATCAAAGGAATATGCGAGAGCGAAGTAGAATTTTTGTTTCTCTCGTTCGTGAAGTGGATGGCGATATGCACTTTGCAATTAATCCTTGAAAAACTCTCCTCTTCGTCGCGCTTTCACGAATGTTATACGTTCGCGCACATTGACTCCGATCACAAGAGACTGAAATATATTTTCATGCCCTTTCACGCGTCTTATAGAGTCGCTTATCGGCTCTCGCATTAAGAGGAGGAAGTTTATTAATTCCATTTCGAGATACAAGCCTCTCGACCCTTCATATACACACAAATAATATCAGAAATTACAAACTACTAATATAGCAGACAGCTTCGGTCATGCTAAAAAGATATATTTATATAGAAATACGCATAAATCGAAACGGTGTAACCGGCCGAGTTCGCAAATGAAGGCAACCTACGCGCGCGCGCGCCCGCGTCTCGTCGTCGTCACCTTCGAAGATAATTAATGTCGTTCTGATTCCTCGGTTATCTCTGCTTCACGCTCATCCTCTGCGCTCTCTGTACATTTAACAACTATCTGATTCTCGCGTATGTATATATAACACACATATTAGATTATGCGCGTGAATACCTAATGACCCCCGGTATATGCTCGAATCGAAACTCCGAGCTCTTTTAATGGCACAAACGAACCAGGCTTGGCGTATCATTTCTTTCATTTTTTTTAGCACGTGCATTCATAAAGCGATGATTGATCGTCTCTCGACGCTCTTGCAGACTTTAGTGCATCAGGAAAGTCACGAAATGTTGAAAAAAAAAAAAAAAATATAGATATATTTACAAGAGAGCACTCGGTGTGTATTGTACTTGCAGGTGAAAGTCACGTTATGCTCCATCACCAAGCTAATTACTTTTTTTCCTAAGAATAAATACGTGTATCCGCACATTCATATATTTACGGTGACTGGGTAGAGTATAATTTGCAAATTATCCCTATTAAATTCAGCCTACCGCCATGACTTCATTGTATTAAGTTTCGCTAGAATATATTTAGAATGGAATTTTCGAAGAGATGCGCATTAAGCTTGTGTACATATATCTCTCGTCCGTTCTCTTTCGGTTTTGTTTCTTCGACGCGGTGATATGTTGCCAAAGCTCCTAAGAATAACGATCACGGAGCGAGGATCTTTTCGGCAAGTGGACGCTCTTCCCAAACCTCGTTGCCGTCCATCTCTTCGTCCACTTTCAATCCCTTACGATTTTCAATGTCCCTCCAATCCCTTAGTCGTCGTATAAAGGGCGAATACATGCTGGATCGATCGACGAGGACGACGTTGTCACACCGACACACTTACACCAAATCTCTCGTCACAGATGAGCTCTACTGTCTCGTATCTCGTCTTGATCGTCTCAACCGCTTCTACTGCATAAGCTACACTCGTTTATTTCCGAAAGTATTTTTATATATACGTATATACACTTTCTTCCTCGATCCTTTCATGGTAAAAGGGCATTAAAAAAACGCTGCCTCGACTTTAACTCTCTTTTGCGGTTTCGACGACCGTGTGGTCAAGACGACCGAGAATATCAACCTCTCAGACGGATTGTCTGTACACAGATTGTCAGACAAGGAAAGAAAACCTCAAGGGGTTAAAGAGGGAGAGAGAAAAATTGTGGTGAGACATATGACACTGAAAGGGAGAGACACCGCAATGACCGAATGCAGGCTCTCGTATCTGGTGTCTTCTGCGTATTGATCTCCAAAAAAATGTCACATCAACAGAGCAAGTCGAGAAGAAAAGTTTTCATTCGGGAGGCCATCAAAAATACTCTCGATTTTCGATATTCTGGAATAACGTCTTTTTGATGAAAAATCAATCATTAATTCTTCGTGACGTCGAAGTCGTCAAGCCGGGAAAATTCGGCATGTCACTTCTGGATAATAAAGAAATTTAAAAAAATCCGAATACAATCTGTGCTAAAACTTTTTTCAAAACTTTAGAATAGTCGTTAGTAAAGTTGAAGTAAAGTTTCTCTCTAACGGGCGACGAAAAAAAATGATTGATGGCGACCACATTCTGAAGCACTGTTCTCACGACATTTTTTTACCAGCTTTCATGAGTATGGTGTTGAAAAATTCGTATCATTGAATGAACAGTCGAAAATTAAAAAAACATTGCGCCGTGGTCGAGCCTAGGCTCACCGAATTAAATAAAATTAAAAACAAAATAAATCTCCATGAAATCTTTATGCAACGGTGATTATGCAAAGTTATTTTCCTATTTCCTCTACTTCTATTTCATTTCCTTTCTACTTCCGTTAATAAATAAGCTGCACATCGTGCACAAATCCATGAGCAAATGATCCGTGCGTGAAAAGATAGGGAGTTGAAAAGTGTTTTCTTCTTCTTTTTTTTTCGACGGCACCAGCGTGAATATTTCCATGAGGGGTTACACTGTGCGAGCTTCGAAGTTAGCGTTGAGAATTTGCGGAATCTTTTATAAAAGCGGCACTCTGTAGCAACCCGCTGAATCCCAAAGTCTTAGGATGCAAGTGAGAGAAAGAAAGAGAGGCTAAGATAGTCTTGCGTTCAGTGAGCGCATGGAGGGTCGCGAGGTCGCGGTGTTGCGGTGAACAGGATCAAGCAGGGAATTCGAGGTGCTTATAAGAGCGTTTCGACGACTCATCACTGCAAATTCCTTGGTGTATCGCCGCGAGATAAGAGAATGCTTTTTGCCGCTTGCTTACACTCTTAGTGCGGAGTTTGCCGCTGGGAAATTTCTGCACGGTCCTTTCACGCTAACTGTAAGGCAGTGGAGGAGATGAATCCGATGTGTTTACAGTGGCAGCTCACCGTGGCTATAAGAAGGTCAGATCACCCATAGATCCTTTGCACTTTTGCTAATTCTTCGTGTACATACGGAAATGTCTTTGAACCCCAGGAACATATTTTCATTATTTGTGTATGCGACGTTGAGAGGTTCATGAGTTTTCGTCCTACAGAGTCTCTCGATTGCAGCATAAGTGGCTATTTCTCGTGACTATGCAAGATTGCGAAATCCTTAGCAATGTCGTGTGTCTGTAGTTCTAGCAGTGGCTGCTTCCTTGTTCGGGATCAATTATCCAGTATCTTTGTAAGATTCTTAACACTCGGTTTGAATCCCCGTGTCGTTCATTCGTCGCCTGTGTTCACTAAATTGGCAGAAATAATCGCTATAAACGAGAAGTGGCTTACGAATTATCGGGTAGCAACCAATTTACGAATTTTTCCACTCGAGTAAGAAAAGAAGTTGAAATCCTTATGTGTGCCTGCATCTGCATGTGGTTGTTTGTTTGCGGAGACGGGACAAGTAGTAAGATAATAATGACGCCAGGACTAATTGTGAGTAAAAGGTTTACGGTTCAGCGAGTTAACGAGCGGTGCACCGGCACCAACCAACCGCGACCTCTCTCTCTCTCTCTCTCTCTTCTCTTGGCTCATTCGCTCAAGTGTGCGTACGTAAATTCGAAACGACCACCTGTAGTGCCACCACCTATGAGTTCGGCCGAGTGTCCGCGAAAAAGGAGTGTTGATAGGTCGTAAATGCGAACGCGGTAGTGCATATACGCAAAATTTGTATGTACGCTTTGGAGCTTCATGGAAATAATAAACTACTACTTGCTTGAATACGCACAAGAGAAATGTCATCTTCACCACGAATTGCCAGTACGCTCGGCTCATTGGTTATTGTACACGACGAAATCGTTTAGCTCGTGGAAAAGAAAAAAATACCAACGAAACTGTGGAGGGAAGTGAACGTGTCCACTCGAACAAGCATTTATAACGATGTTGTCAGATTTACGTAACGATCCTGGGGAACCGGTGATCTTATGACATTTTCTTAGCTCAAAAGTGTTGGGGGTTCGGTCAATTCCGAAGTACATTTTCAAGACTTATACATCCACGTCCATTTGTTGAAAAAAAAAAACAAACTGATGTTTACATATGATTTGAATTATAATTTTCCGGGGACAGTTTATTTAGAGACTGGCGAAGGTTTATAAAGAAAGAGATTTCAGTGAAAATTTATCCACACGAAACTAACGATTCTAATTTGAATTCAATAGAAGCAATTTGATAAAATTAACATTTTACATGTGCCCAATTTATCAGTTTTAAAAATCGTATACATGCAACGATATATTCTATAAGGTTCAGTAAGTTATGGTGTACACTATATCTCATCGGAGAGATCTACGTTGGCAGCACCGTGCCGATAGATCGATGACTGAACGACCGAACAGCTGCTGGGCCTCGGCCACGTCACGCCGCTGACCCCACACTGGGGTTGATCGATGACTTCGTCGATGACCCCGCGCGTACGCGAGATCGCTGTCCTGGTTCTCCTTTTCTCTCTTTCTCCATCTTTCTCTTCCTGATCTTCGCATTCTTTTATATGCTGTACCATACATGCACACGCTATACTATGTATGAATCTCGCGAACGTACCACTACGTGCGAGTACTGTTGAGTCAAGTGTTATCATCGATGTCTTGCTCCGAGACGTCATCAATCATTGATTTTGGGATAAAAACACTTGCCGATTCTCCGCTCTCTAGATCCTTCAAATTCTGCCTGCCATTTTACGTCCGGTAAATCCCACACGTTACCGAGGAATCGTCGATCGATTGTATCTTGCCAATTACGAGAAACGCAATTGAGAGGGAGTGAACAAATTACCCGTCAATTTTGCAAATTGCACGTTTACCGAACGAAATCTCTTACAATCTGGAACTATCAGGGAGCGCGTTTATACACATGTATATGAGAGCGGGCGGTTGAGATGGTACGAGCGCGTGTTTTACGGCGTATACATACTCTTCATTCTGTCTATTTTCGTACTCGTAAAGTACTTTACATCTTCGGTATTATACGTTAACAATGTTTTTTCTAACTACAAGAAAACGCACGCGAGACACCTGTTGTCGAAACTGTTCCCAAAATATATATCAATACGTAGCCTTTTGTTTTCAAATACCATTCTAATGAAAGACCAGTTTCTAAAAAACACCACGAATGGCCCTGCGTGGTGTTTGTGCACATAAAAGCGCGCGAGGAAACCTCGGGAATTCTCAAATTTCACGTTAAGTCCGTCTTCGCGGTCATCCACACCCGCATGTACGCAGATATGCGTACATATCGATCTCTCGAGATATCGCTTTCCGGCGGTGCTGCACACCTGCCGCAATCTCCCTCGGAAGATCCTTTGCATGAGATCATTCGCACCTGCGAAGATCTCCGAGCGTGCACTGACAGAATTAGAAAAATTCAAGCCGCAACAGCGTTTTGTGCTGCTCGTTGAGTAAAGCGAATCTCGGGGCAATTATTTCTCGCAGAATCCGCGCCCAAGGCAATGCGGAAACTTCTTTATATACGGCTGTACATATGTACACGGATATCCTCTAGCGCTATTAGATACACGTGTATGTACAACGACTATTATGCCTTTGAAATCTGCGAACGCTACGCTCTCGATGCTTCGCTGCTGCTTTTGCTGTTTTGCATACAAGCGCACTCGGATTTTCTGCATAGGGCTTTGCCACAGCGTGTGTAAACCTCGCATATATATACCAGTTGCATTATACTAAGTAGTTCAGCCTGCGGGCGGCTTTTACTTTCGATTTTCTTGCGACCGCGCGTCGCATATAATAGTCATATGCATGTGTATTTATTTTATATACAAATATACATGTATTGTGCAAATATACAGTCACGTTCAATTGAAACGTGTAACTTTAGCCGTTCAGTGAGCACGTATAGCCAAACGTGAACAATCGATGAGTTTTCTTATTTGAAAACGTAAAATCAAGTTCTTCCGTAAACTCTCAGGGACTTTTGAAAGCGCTTTTCCTTCGTCGAAATATTGGCTACAACCTGCGGTTTTCTCAGCAAGAAAAATACCCTTTTCAATTCCCCTTCGATTAACGTGTTTACTTTTACGGACAATCATTTCGTCGGAAAGGGCTCCCTTTAGATCTGATAAAATTTGCTAAAAAGTATGATTTTCGTGTTTACGAATCGGTCAACTTGCGACCGAGATCACGAAAACTTCCAGTCATGCGTTTCAATTGGTCGTGACTGTATATATTTAGATACACTGGCGTTATACTGCGGGCGCGACCGTAACGGGCTTGTGGACGCTTCAACACACGAAGCGAGCTCGGTCGGAATAAGTTGAGAAAACTCACATCGACGGAGGAGTTTGGTGCAACTGTATTAAAGGTCGGAAATCGCGCAGTGTTTATAAATGTGTAAACTTGTTGCTGCAGAAGCAAACTGCTCGTGATTCGAGGGTTACAAAGACTATGCGCTGTGTGTTTATCGGAGTTTAACGCTGTAAAATCGCAATGGAAATTGCGAATACTGCAGAACTTGGTTTATGTTGGTTGGAAAAAAATTGTGGCTACGTACGGCGTCGGAAATTTTTTTGTGCAACACGTGTAAAACTTATTTTCCCCGCATTCCATCCACCGGTCTAGGATCCTGACGAAAAACCTTTCAACTGGAAGAAATGGATTCACCAAGTCCTTCTTCAGTTTGTACTACAGTTCCGAGAGAACTAGTATTAGCATTCGTTTAACTTCCTGCTGGTACAACAGATCAGAAAAAGCCATAAATATGTCGGATCCTATCAGCCTGAACGGAATTTTAACTACACGCATGACACAATCTTTGTACATGTAAAATATCAGGTGTTGTACGAATTGTCGGTCGCGCATGAATCATCCCAATCGTCCTGTTCATATATGTGCATTATACTTCTACGGATGAGCACGGGAGAAGATACCGTTTATTCAATTCCCCATGCCCTTCAATGCAAACACAGAGCAGAAGAGGATAGTAAGAAAGATAGAAATACAGGGCGTAGTCGTTGGGAGATCGTGGAGAACTTTGTCGTAGTCGTTGTAGTGACTTTGGACGCTGGTTGCGAAGGTCCACCGGGCCGGAGTCTACATCGCAGTATCCATAATACGACTATCTTGCGATCTGAACTGGTACAGTCGGCAGGCGGTGCATGAGCTTGCGGTGTTTACCAGCAGGGCGGCCCTCCCGCAACAGCAACAGAAGCAAATACTTGGGCGGTTGAATATACTTACAGCCCCGTCGTGTACAGCTGTTGGGAACAGGCATCTGTGAGCATTGCTCCGGTGCCGCGTTCGCCAAGCGAGCAACCCGGTTGCATATTGGGCCGTAATTACCCGTGCCTGTTAAATCCGCTACCTCCTGCTTAGCTTTTACTTAGAAACTGCCGGCGTGGTTGCCGAGCACCTGTACAATCTGGCTAAATGTACACGTACACCTAACAGATCGTGCGCAATCTCTGTCCTGTATATGGAAATGCCGGAGTAACATGCGTGGATGCTGCTGGGCGAAGGGAACTCGAGAGCAAAGAAATTCACTCACGTGAACGTTCTGCTATGTTGAAGGAAAGGAATTGCCGGGTGGTCAACTGTCTGATTTGAATGACGATGCAATCTTCATGCACTTCTTTTGCGCGTTAACTTGAACACCTTAACTGGCCACCATTTATCATGGAGCTAATACATTTACTATTTTTTACCTGCAATCAAACTGGTTCAGGACTGTCGTTGGTGCTCGTGATAGTTCTGCGGACACTTTGATTCCATTTTCGTAAACATCTTTTTTCTATTTCAACTCTTTTTCAATAAAATTTTGTTGCTCCCAAAGCAATGGTCGTTGCAATAAGAGCTTAGCTCGGTCTATTTAGAACGCGTGCTACAAGGTGATATGAAGAGTTCTTGAATGAGAGACAGAGAGAGAGAGAGAGAGAGGGAGAGAGAGATGCCAGTGGCAAAGAGAATCGTGTGTGCAGTGGCCTGCCCTGCTATTAAGTTAACTAACGAACGTCTCGGCGTGGCGCGCCTTCGTTAATAAAAGAATATCTGTATACCCGCAAGTGAATGCGCATACACATGTACCGAGCCCTACAGTGTACACGACGTGCAAGGATATATGTACGACGGGCCGGGTCTCCGGGTCGGCGATGATGCCCCCGGCCGTGGCGCGCGTTGCTGTTGCGGTGTAGCTCAACGCTCTCGCTCTCCTCGCGGTGTGGTGCACAATCAGCGAAGCGTGCTCGTAATGACCATTACCGTCCATCCGTCTCGCTACTTCGCCTACTACGGTAATGGCTCGTGTCCGCGAAGCGGAGCCCTCCTTGTTCGCGAGTTTCAGCCCGATAGGATGCTGCTTCTGTCGTTTCCTCGTACGAACTTGTACTTCGTGTGTCCCACCGTTTCATTGCTTGTTCACTAATCTTTTCAATTAAATTGCTATAACGATTCGACAGCTTCGTACACAAGTTTAAATATCGGAGTAACCATTTTTTTCCTTAATTATGTATTCACTTGTCCATGTCGTGTTGCGTAAGGCCCTGCCCACCTCAAATCAATTTGACGTCTTGGTATTTCCCAGCCAAGTATATTGTACTATCCAAAGTAGTCTGTTTTCCAAACCCTGACTTGTTCCATCGTCAATCAAATCGATGCCTAATATTACTAATAGAAAGAACCAGTCGCCGTGCGAGGTTTCTCGAGGGATTTGGTACGGACCCTTCTCCCGAGACGAAGACGGATCGGTGTCTAGATCCAGAACAGCAGGCGCATGGCTCCATGAATTTTTCTATGACAGTTGGGTGGATTCCTGTTACATACTACTCCAGATACTTTCTATTATAGACAGTGTGTCTATCTTTAATATTTCGAATCTCCAGCTGAGTCCCAGATAGAAAAAAAGTAGTAGAATATACAAACTCAAAATGAAATGATTTTCTAACAAATTTTCAAATGCTTTCGGGCTAATTATGTTTCTTAAACCAAAATGTTAAATTGTCGAAATGATTTTTACCGTTGTACATAATACGATCTCGAGTTTCTTAAGAAAGCATTGCTCTAAGTTCCGGTAAATACCGAGAGCACTTAATATCACATACACATGTATTCTTCGTTGCTAGTAAATGGAGAGATAGATACATGTTTATATATTTATATATCGTGTGCTCCTGACGATCGCCGACCTGCCCATTACTACGTACTGACCACGGAGTAGCCGGAACGCACCGAGCACCACGTTAATATAATGGCAATCATGTTAATTATCGTAAGTAGAGCCGTATAAGTGCATCAGAGTCCGTAAGGCCGCCCGCACGAACCATCTCTCGCTGTCTTTCTTCTTCTTCTTTTTATTCCTCGATTTCTTGCTGGCCATCTTTTTCCCACTCTCGGGATGTGTATATATAGTGGGGTAACGGCGTGTGCCACCATTACGGGGTGCGCTTACCGTGAACGCACGCTCATATTCATTTCTTCGAGCTATTGCCATGTATCCTCCTCCGACTTATATACCTCGACGGTAAATACACACGCATATAGTTTTCTATACATTAACCAAAGATTCGCAAGGAAGAAGGAGTTGTGGCACGGGGATAGAACGCCGGACGTTAGTCCAAGAAGGGGACGTAGCGCGAGCCACAAGTCCAAAGTGCAATCCCTTATGCTCTGCCCCCCTTTAAGGTTTCTCCTTCCGTTTCCTGCTACGAGCAATTAGCGAGTACGAATCCACTGTAATTGTAACTTTCGTCGATTTTCATTACAGTCTATCGTATATCATTCATTTCGAACTTTATGGCACTTACCTTACCTCTGTAGCAGGGATCACTTATCGTTCCGTGAACATGATTTTTCATGGAATACTCTGTTAAACTTTATTCTCATCAGACCATTCCATTAAAACTTCTACAAAAGGAAGGTCTTTGTTCTTCTTATGTTTTCATCAGTCATTTTATCGTGATAACCTGATGAAACCACTCGGAAACAAAAAAGTGTAGTAACATTGTCAGTATTCATAAAAATTATCGAAACACAATGGTTGTAATTTTTTGAACTTTAGCATCTGCGAAGAGACGTATGAGTGAGAGCTGGGCATAAAATTTAGTGGATTGATTCTACAAAACATTGAATATCGTTCTAATTACAAGGAGAAAAAAAAATCAATTATTATGGTGAATTGTCTTCAGGTGAAATGATGAACAAAAAAGTTGACGCAATTATAAAGTTTCCTAGTTTCGATATGGAGTCCTAGAAGGTATCGTTTGGAGAACAAAAGTCTGGTCAGTTAGGTCGATTTTTCTTGTAAGCATTACGAATAAGCTTTTTAAGTAAATTCAGAGAGTCAATATCATACGAGAGAGCGCACATTAAGGTCGATCTTAATTAGCGGTAATTTAATTAGGATCGGCAGCGTGACGGCCACGTCGTGTATACACGTTTGTTCCTTGGGGCAGGTCCGAGGCTTGAATGGAATGTATATAAAAGGAGAAGAAGAAAAATAGATGGTGTGCGACACACACACAGACACAGATGATGCATCTATGTTTGCACATAAACAAGACGCATGTAATAATTAAGACGAGTTCGCGTTCGCGATAGTCTCTCGGTGAATGCTCTTTCTCTAGCTCTCTTTCTTTCTCTTCCTCCCTCCTCTCTCTTTCCTCGTCATGGAAGTTGACCGCGTAAATTTCTTTCGCGGGTGTTGGGGCCGTAAGCTCTCTTTCCTCTCGCTCTATAATAGAGCTCCCGTATGTTCTTGCGCTATCAGCCTCCCCGTCTCATATGAGACTTGATATAGGCGCAATAAACTAATAAACCTGATTGCTATGCAACGCTAGTCGGGTTCGGATAACACGAGCATCTTCCTACGTAAATTATAAATTATCATTATTCAAGCGTGATCCGGAAGCGCAGACACGTAATTATTCCATGCAGCAATATCGTTTGCTACTTCCTTTTTTTTTTGATCAATCTCGTAATCAAACGATTTTCTTATTCCCTCTACTTTTATATCTCAACTTTGATCCTTTTCCGTTTGCAGTTTAGTTGAATCAATGACGTCACAAAATTTGATCGTTGTGCTAAGGCTCGCACTGCTTGTTGAAATCATATCAGCCAAGTTTTTTTTTTTCTTTCATTTTAAACAACGCACTTTAGGTCGAACATAAATATTTTTAATACTCGTAACGAAACAAGGGCAAGGTATGTGAGAGTGTAAAATCGTTCTGACGACTAAGATTGTTGCAAGAATTTCGTGCCTGGAAGTGTAATTGAGGTCATTTAGTAGAGAGACGGAACGGTTTTTAGGATCATTTGTAAATTTTGGAAACAATATACGCTCGAAATGTTTATTCAATCCATAAAAATAATGATTTTCACATTTCCGGGATGAGTAAGAGATTCGTAAATATTCCATGCACGTTTAGCAATCATGTTCATCAGATTCAAACTTTTGTTTTCGTAAATTGGGATGATTTGCGAAAAAAAATGATTAATTGGGTGGATGAACTGACACGAAATGGCTCGTACATAATGCATTAGATGTGTATCCAGAATTGCGATGCACTGTCCAGAAGCAATGCTCTCGGTTCTTCCCTCCTCTTTTATTTATTTAGCAGGCCAGGAAGCCGTTAATTCTGCCGCGAGTACCGCAGTAACTAATTAAAGGTCAGCCATACAGTCTTGTATACGGACTCGTAGGTATAGAGCAGCAGCAGGAGCACTGGTAGGGCCTTCAAAGCTTCCGTGACTTCACGGGGCAGAGGCAATACGTGTACCTGCGGCTAGAAGTAAACTTCTCGCGAACTTGCGATACCTATAGCTGTCACGTATTACACCGCAGTAGACGAGAAGCACTTGATACAGTGGAGGATACGGACGAGAATTTACCAGGAGGTATAAGCGCTCGTTTCCGGCCCTCGTCCACCTGCAATCGGGTCTAAAGATTTATGAACATGTGGCTATACGTGTGTAATGTGCTTTTGCAATCCTTATAGACGATCGCGAAAGAATCGAGAATCGTGTCTCTGGAGATGTCGCATTGGTAGGATAATGATCTAAAAATAATCGTAGATCGAAGCTGCATTAAACAAAACAAAACAAAGTATAAAAACTACTTATTGAATTGTTTCGATTTCCATATTGGATGTTTTATCATGAGTTTTCACAATACAGTGCTAAATTGTCATCTGCAACAATGAAACGCGAAGTGAACGGATGAGTTTCTCTTTTCCTCGTATATTGTGGTCTGTTACACTACGATATTTTTTCTATTTTAATGATCTTCGCTGCCAAAGTTCTCATGACAGTGTACAAAGTTACCAACTAAATAATGGTATTGTACAGACGTTCGGATTTCTATCGTTAACAAGCCAAGAGAGAGAGAGAGAGGGAGAAAGAGAGAGCTTCGATCCTCTCCTGAGGACACATACACGTGCATATTTACCGCTCGACTCCGGTGAGCAAAGCAGAGCAAAATGTATACGCGGCTAAAGTAATACCAGCGGAGGTTTTCTACATACAGACTTTGCGACATGCCGTTCGAAAGACTACCGGGCATAAAGATCCCGAGGCCGTAACTCAGCCGCTCCCACAATGCGTTAGCATTAACGCACTTCTCGTTATATACCTTTGAGTTTGTTCGCTACGTTGTAGTGAATGTGCCTTCGGATAGCCACAATACAAGTACAATTTTGCAGGATTCCGTCGACATGTATGAGTGCAAAAATGTATTTGTATGCTCCTTGTACGGCGAGGCCGCGACCGCGAGACTGCGAAGTTATAACGCATTATCGGGAGACTTGAGCGTAATCCTAGGATCCTGCAAGCTTTTTTTCTTTTTTTCTCTTTTTTTCCAGTGCTACAGAACCCCGAGGGCGTATATTATGTGTTGAGTGAAATAATATAAACGTAGGAATTCCATGGAATAGCGATACTAAACCTCGCTCTGTATGAAACCTCGTTACGACCGACGAGTGCTCGTACAATTATAAACAAATGTATATTTACGAATGTGACCCATATGAAAAACACTCACTATCACGTTTATTCAGGGCTTTACTCACTTAATCGCCCTCGGCTTAAATCTTAAAGATTTTACGATTATTACTACAATCTGAGAAGTGTTGATTCGAAGGCTGGTACACGCCTCATTTCAAAATTTATTATCCTTAGAATTGCATTTTGCGAGCACGATAAATACCTTGCGTTTATATTCAAATAATAGACAATGCTTTTCCATTTTTTCCCAGCTACATTCTTCCCTCAGCATTAAATGTATTTTCTCTTTATTACGCCTCATTTTTCACTCCTCCGTACTGCTCTTGTTTCTGTTCCTTTGCGACCCTCGAGACCGTTGCTCACTTCGACTCTGTCCTAATGTCAGTTTCAATTGCTTGGCAGCATCAAATCCACAGGAAAAATGAGTCCTGTCCGGTTATTGATACGCGAACTGCTGCAGGGTTAAGCGATCACCCAACCAAGTGTTGCCTTGCCCGAGGTTGCTTAACTTTGGTGATCGCTGGAGTCACATACCGATCGCGCAACCACCGCTGTCGGGCTTAGCACTAAATGTATTAACACTAAGTATTAATTATTATGTGTTCAATGACGAAGGATCAGCATTTGCACTTTTAAACGAGAACTAAAGGAAGCAGGACAGTGCATATATCAATTAATGCGGATATATATTATCCCTCGCATATTACGCACGTGTACGTCGTGCCATGCTTCAAATGCGCCGTCCAATCGACGACCCAAAGAACCGCCGGTTACGGCAGCATGCATGTGAAATCTCAACTGCAGTAGCAACAGGTTGAGGTACGAAAGAGAGTAAGAGAGAGAGAGAGAGAGAGAGAGAGAAAGAGAGAACAAGCAGTCAGCCGAATAATTTGTTATCGCAGCACAACGTTGCGTTGTCACGGTGCGTTGACCAGTCATGTCCTTCACCAACATTCGTTCGGTAGTTGAATCAGGAGTCCTGCTGTCGTGGCTCTTCTTTTTTTTCTTCTCATTCCTACACCCTCTCGCAGTACAAATAAAGCACAAATAAATCGTATAATACGGTAGCTAGAAAATCTATAATATATATTTCGTATTTCATCAGATCTTCGAGAGATACGGAACGGAACGCGTTATTATAAACCCCCTTAAGCCACGCGCATATTAGCCATATATCATAACCGTATATTGCGGAGCTCTACTCATTGATAGAATGTATAATTAACTAGACAGTAATGGACGGTGCAGGGAGACGCTGACGGCGTAAAAAAAGACATATCTTAAACGATCGTGGGCCGAGTAATGCCATTTATCGAATATATCAGTTGTGAATGAATTTTTTTTTAAATCCCCTTAGAAAAAAGAGAGGGAGTATGCCTTTTGCGAGCCTGAATACCCGATAAACGCAATCGTATAATATTCGTCCCGTCGTAGGTGTGATATAATCGCTATAAGCTGTTTTATCATTTTCACTTTTTGTGCTCGTTCAATCTCTCACGAAATTCTTCTTCTTCAATGTCAAAACTCCTGCTCATCGATCCAGGGAGTACAAAACTGGAGACTCCTCGTTCCTCGTCGCGACTTGATTGAGAGTGACGATGTTCGCTACGGACTTCGTGAATAATTTACTACTCGCCTGTTCTCTTTCTCTTCCTTTGGGGCTCTCTTGCCAATCGAACGATTCTTCCTTTTCGGGAGCAACATCTCCGAGTTGAATCTCAACTTCTTCATACAACAATCTCGTCGGTTCTACACTCATTCTATTCAGATAATTTCCATAACCACAAATTATACCACTTTTTTCCTTACTTTTATTCAGTATTAATTTACTTGAAAAAATATCTATGGTTTTCCTTGTTATTTAAAACTTATCACGTACCCAGAATTACACATAAATCCTGTTCTCAAATCCGGTACATCGAACTACTTATTCTCTTTTCTTTCGAATATAAATAACCCAACGTCGAAGCACTTAATCGCAATTAGGTTTAAATTATATCTCTCGTTCCTCAAAAGTCTAATTACGCAGTCATTATTCACGTGGCATATTAAGCATGCTCGGAGCTCCGAGATTACCGAGTACAGATCTTGATTATTCAACTGAACAGGATATATTGATTGAAAGAAAGATTTATTAAAAATAAGCTGGTGAGTTGGAAAATTAGAGATTTACAAAGATCTCGTCAGAATAACAAATCATCGTTCTGATCCTTGGCCAAGTTCCCAATATCGATTATCAAACAACTAAAATGTGTTTGTTCAACGACTCGTTTATATTTTTTACAAAAAATCTCATTTTTCTCGTCGTTCGTTCATTCGACGAGTACGTAGCGTTGTAACAACTATAAAAGAAGGGATTTACGTCGAGTTTCACTTGTGCGTCGTGTATTCGATGTGGAGAGGGTCCGAGACGGAGGAAACACGGGGAGTTTGTGTAGGTGCATCTCTGAATGGAGTCGCACGGGGCTTCGGACACGTAAGATATGCCGCATATAGGTATATTGCAATGTGTACAATACATAGGGTACTACTACAAGAACCAATACTTGTACGTTGGAGCGAGAAGAGTTGAATGGAGAAAAGTGAAGGAGAGTCCGGGTTTCACCTCGCGTCTTCTCCTTCCAAGAGAGAGAGAGAGAGAGAGATTCTACCGGCGCTTACTTATCTCGTCCTTTTTCCTTTACCGTGTGCATATAAAGTCCATGTACATATATATAGTTAGTCGCAGAGAGCGGTCACATAACGTGACATGTGAGCGATGCTTACTCTCCCACAACGAAAGGCCGGCGAATCGCCGGTGGAAGATGATGTTATAATGGTTGGGATAGTCGTTGTGTCGTATGAGACAGATGTATATACAAACGAACATAAATCCCAAATACATATCTATATGCGAGGCTATATATATTTTTCATTAATATACATAGTACATTCATGCGAACGGTCGTGGTTGCGAGTGCGGACAGGAAGTCCAACTCTCCCCATAGACGTCGTCGTCGTCGTCGTCGTTGTCGTCGTCATTTCATAGTGATGAGAGAGAAGAAGGGAGAGAGACAAGCTAAGAGTTACGCGGATCTTCGCATGGCAAGCCTTAACGTTCGTTCGCGAGAACCTCCCACGCGCACGCAACTCATTCAATGTTGAAAAAATGAAAAAAAAATATATATATGAAACACCAGTATAGAAAGAAAGAAGCGAAAGAAAGATCCGGAGAGATGCACGTTGCTTTTTTCCATTCTCGCGCGCGTAACCATCGACCGGGAGACCAAGAGCGTAATGTCGGTGTTGCTAGCTATGAAACACGCTGAATATCGCTTATATAAATATATATATATGTATACATACATGTGTAGTAAGCGAGAAAGAGAAATGAAAAGAATCAGCCGAAGAGACTGAGAAAGAGAAGGATGAAAATGTATGACTGAGAATCGCGCAAAGTCTCGAACCTGCACGCGATTCATTCACGAATGTGATTATTTTTATAACTCATCGCGCTCAGTCGAGAAACAACATCGGTGTGTACGGCCATGTTTATATATCCATATACACAATTTATATCGTAAAATGTATTTGTAAAAGGTATACGCGAATGCAAGGATAACCTCGTATACGGTTGAGTCGTTTGGTTGTCGTTCAATGAGACGAGGAGGGAGGGTCTTTCGTGTTAATGGGATTCATATATAGAAGTGTCACATGCGTTTGTGACACCTGTTTGATTCGATAATTATTATTATTCATCCTCGTCGTATCTCCTCCTACCTTCGTGATAATTCCCTCAATTTATTCGTCCGTTGAAAGTTCTCTTTTTTCCTCATGTATTCTTCCTCCTTCACTTTGCATACAAAAGATACTTTTTTTCCTAGACGAAATGACTATAATAATCAATTCGCGAGACGGCACTTTTGCCGAGACGCGTGATACCAAATTATCGTGTTTGCACCGCTGGTTAATGTGTACCTATTTCTTCATTCACAAAAGCCGCGAGAGTTATTGTCTCGGCACAGACCACCTTCCTCTCTCGCCTTCCCAACCAACAATGTGTCTTCTTTCTATTTTTTTTTTTTTTTTTCGTTGTTTTTTTCTTCATTTTCTCACTCTACGATCCAAAAATTCTTTTCTTTCTTTGCTGCTTCGTGCCTTTTCACTATTTTTATTCATTTATTTTCATTTCATTCTTCACACGCAATGCATTATCCTTGTGTAAAGAAAACGAGACGAGAAGAAGGGAAAAGTAGGAAGGACGAGGACGAAGATGAAGAATATAAAAGAAGGAAGTAGAGAGACTCAGGTCCGCACGGAACGTGGCATCGTGCTGATGTGTGTATATATATTTATATCGGAGGTGAAGCCTCGGCATGATTGTTACGTCAGAAAAAAGGCGCCGGGGCAAAAAGCGTGGATAATTTAAATTACATTTCTCATCATAACCCGCCCGAGAAAGAAAGAAAGAGAGAGCGCAAGGGAGCCCGGTTAAACCAACACTGGCTTTTTGTCGGCTGGTTTGACGCCCTCGGTGGAAAGCATGTATACTCCGAACGCTTGAGTTGACCGAAAGAAAAAAAGAAAGATACCGAGAGAGGGAAGAAAATGAGTAACAAACAGTCGACATGGCGACGTCGCTGGCGCTCTTCGTATTTTTGAGTTTCGACACTCACAAAAATCGACATGCAACCATATGATTTTCTTTTTACAACATCGATTCATTCTTTCCTTACTAAAATCATAAAATAATTGAGTTTTGACCATTTGTCTAGTTGAAAACATGAAAATCGAGGTGAACTTCACAATAGAAACGAATAGACGTTCCTTATCTCCTGATCCTCTCTGTAGTTCAATTATTTTAGATTAAAAGATTCACGAGTGACACGCCACACTATTATGGCATTGATACAGCCGACGAAAAAGCAGGGTTCGAAAAAATGAACGAAGTGAAGAGGGATGAAAAAAAAATCGAAAGCACGGTTTATAATAAGACAGCGTGTATATAGCATGTGCATCAGGACTCGCGGCATCTGTGTTCCGCGCAGGAGGTGCAGAAAGAGCAGATCGCGAACTACGGGCAGCTCGTGAACAATGGGGGCCGAATCTGCAGACTCTCCTCTTCCTCCCCTAGAGAGAAAGAGAGTCAAGAGGAGTTAAGTTGAAGTTAAAGCTACCGCGAGCTACCGAATACACTGTATATTCTGGCTCCTGAAATAAGGACAAACCCTTCCAGTGTCAGCCAGAAAAGACCAGGACCTCTGAACGCGTATTTACCACCAGAATACGAGGACCAGGGTAAAGAGGGTATAGTGTGTGAAGGAGAAGAGCAAAGAGCTTGATCAGGGAGCACACAGGGCGTAGAGGTCTCTCGAAGGAAGCATTGCACTCGCCATATATCAACACACTGTACAGATAACGAGCTTCTCCCTGCGTCTTTCCTCTTTACCGTCTTTCAACGAGAGACTACCGTGTTGTTGCTATGGATTTGCCCTGATGCTCGATTCCTGTCTTATACTAGCTTGCGATCCTGATACCAAATCAGTATTTCTTCCTCTTTTTAAGTGCTTTTCGTACAGACACTCGGTACAACCGAATCGATGGGATTTATCATTTTGACGGATTGAACGTAATAATCTCGTCACAATCACGTTCGAAAGTTGATTCTCTAAACAATTTTTGAAAAGTTTATATATGTCGAAGGAATGTTATAAAAATATATAAACTTTGAGGAAAAATGCCTGATATGACCTTCAGATGAAAAGGGAGATCGTTTGATATTCAATAATAATTATAACAACTTTGTTCTGTGGTCTCTTACTCTCTATCTCGATTTCTGGAGGGGATCTTCCACGTGGAAAGATTCGCAACAGAGCTACTGGGTTACGCCCCGAGTGGTCCCAATCGTAATTCCCTTCCGCCATCCTGGATTCAACTTGCCGCCAATAATTCTCTCTTTTTGTGTGACCGCGCACAGTAGCGGTTGCCCTTTGAATAATTTTTTGTTCCTTTCTTTGCTCTCCATTTCTTATTTTTCTTCTTTCTTTCTTATGTTCGATCTGCGTATATGAGTAGAGAACTGCATTTGACTTTATTCGCCCTAAGACCCTCGGCTTCATTTCTGTTCGCGATCCTCTTCGTTTTTATATTATAATAATAGTAAGAAAAATAAATGAGTAACAAGTTTTTTTCACCACGTTACGAACGCATATGTAGATACAAAAATATATATAAACTTGATTCGAACTTTTTGTATACCCGGTGGCGGTATTTAGTAAAGAAAATAAAATGAGAAGGGTGTGCTTCGCGACAATGCACTTCGATCTGTCCCTCTCTCTTTCTTTCTATCGCCACAGTAGCAGTCGGGACATTGTAGGGCTTATAAGGCAATCGCGTATAAATCAAAGGGCTAATATACCTACGGAGGAACCGAGAGAAAGGTGGAAGAGGAGAATAAGGGAGAGAAAGAGAGGGAGAGAAAGAGAAAAAGAAAGATCTCTGGTAATGCAAGCCGGGGGCATCTCCTCGCGGCGGAGGTCTTTTTATCGGCGAAGTAAGACAATACAGATTTACATACGTACTTTTTTCCATCTCTCTCTCTCTCTCTCTCTCTCTCTCTCTCTCTCTCTCTCTCTCT
>JACEOJ010000145.1:4033938-4061595 GCA_013761285.1 Campoletis sonorensis
TCTCTCTCTCTCTCTCTCTCTCTCTCTCTCTCTCTCTCTCTCTCTCTTCTTTCCTCTCGTTCTTCCACTCACTGATCTTCTTCTCGCTTCTCTTTTGGTTTGCCAGCGGGTATCCAAGGAGCGTGAGCAAGCCAACACAGACAGAGTAATACGACTTTGGCGAGTTTAGCCGGTGGCCGGAACGAGGCATATGGACTTTTGCTTCATCGAAGAGAAGAGGCCGCGGTACGTTGAAGTAAGCATAGCAATTACTGCGTTGCTTCAGGCCCTTTTCGTACATCATGGATGTACCTTCAACCCTTGTCTACGTTTCATTTCTATTCACTCGTTTTTCCCCGAAAAACTTGAACATTCCCATTTAATGCGATGAGGAAAATGGATTTTAGATGTTTTTCGATCGCGTTACACACGTGGCGGAAAAATTCAGTTTCAATACAACTTTTCAACAGAATTGTGGTGTTTGCAAGTTTTAAAAAAATGGGGGGTGATTAAAAAAAAATTAAGTTATAATGTCGTTAGTTTCCGTCCTATTTATCGGACGTTTCAGTAGTTACTTTTTTCAATCTCTTTCTCATTAAAAAACAAAGATATACGAAACTCAATCAACAACCGTATACATTGAGTGGATTGTAAATCGTGCAAAGGGTCAGTAGAGTGAGTTCGGTGCCGCAGGACTCTGGACCGAATACGCGAGTGGATGTATCCTTGGCTGGGCGGGATAAAGACCGGGCAAAACGAAAGCTGGAGAAGATGCTGCTGGCACGAGAGCATATTCTCTTTCGTCTATCTTTATCTCTTTCTCCCTCTCTCTCTCTCTTTTTATTTTTCTTTCTCTTTCGTCTTTCTTCGAAGGTTAACGAACGTCCCCTCGGGCGATGTTCATACATAAAACGTAGAGGAGAGAAGATTCGCGGTTATACGCTTATATGCACTGTATATAGGCATATATAAACTCGCGGAATGAGGAGAAGCGACTCTCTTCACGTGGATTCGTGAGAGACGGAGAAAGGACGAGGATCCGTTTGGTAGAAAGAGAGAGTATCGCGCGCGAGTTGTGCGAAATCTCGAGAGCGTTGCGCGTTGACGTAGAAGAATTTAGGAGCGACGGCGAGAGCAAAGGCCCAGTTTGCAAGCGGCCAGGGTCCTTTGAAGTCTAAAAACAATGGCATTGTCTCTTCAGCGCGGGTCTAGCGGAGCAAGTGAGAGAGCTTCGACCGAAGGTCCTTTTTGTCCTCTTCCATTTTCACCCCTGCCACTTTTATCTTTCTTTCTCCTCCTCCTCCTCCTCTCTCTCTCTCTCTCTCTCTCTCTCTCTTCCGTGTCAGAGTTTCTATTCTTTCATCTTTCTCTTATCTATCTTTTCTCTCTTTCGTCCTTCTCCCTATCCCTACCGCTTTTCATACACTCGATGCTTTTCCCCCACTCTGAAATATCCAGAAGCCGGGCAGGGACACTTTGGATCCTTTTTTTTTTCACGTACGAAGGAATATCCTGGGTGGACCGAAGGAAAGATTTTTGGGATCGGTACGGGGCAAACTTTCGCTCACTCTATCGGAGAAGCAGAACCTCTTTTCGCTCTCTTTCAACGGCCAATTTACATTTTTCATTTACATCGCGGTGCGGTAGGAAGACTGTTCTGTCGTTTGCTTTGCGTCCTTTTTCTTTCGGCTGCTACTGTGCGTCGCGCTACCAAAACGCTTTGATTCCGCGATCAGAGGGATGAGAAAGCCATAGAAAGGGAAAGAAAGAGAGAGAGAGAGAGAGAGAGTAAAAGAGATTGCTCGTACCACCTGTGTGTGCTGAGTCCTCGCGGTGTGTCCGAGACTCCTCCGGGAGAGATCTCGCGAATCCGATCGGGGAACTCTCCTGAAATTCACCGACGTCGTCGTCGTCGTCGTCGTTGTCCTCCTCGTCCTCGTCGGGAAGACACGACGAGGCGGGTTACCGCTCTCGCGTCATTATATCGTTTCTCTATATATAACAAACTCGATGCCGCGCGCTCTTACCGCACAAAACACACAAAACAAGAGGGAAAGAGAGTGCTGGAACGAAGAGTATACGGTGGAAACATATACTCGCCGCGGTGTACGCAATCGCGAACAACTTTGGCAAAAGCGGTCCACTTTAAATTTATACCGATCCGATACCAATCTCGATGTATCTACGCGCACTTTTCGGCAGTACTGAATGCATCATCGATCTTTTACTCTAGAATACACGTTTATCTTACATGCGTACAATACCAAAAAAGCCATTTTCGATGCCGCCCTGATCGCTAATTCAAAATTAATACATTCGCAATTCCGTTGCTTTCGTAACGTTAATCTGTTGCCTCGTAAAAAAAAAACGTCACCATAACTGACCCTTGCGGTGTAATTAAATGCGAGGCTCGGGCATCAGCCTCGCGAGCTCGGGAATTTGGATAACGAACGACGAACCTGGAAATTCAATCGTAAAATTTTAGCAGAAGCGAAATAATGCAGTGACACGGAGTAATATACACACAGGACTGGCAAATTTAAGGGAGAAGGTGAAACCCAAAGAAAAAGAAAGAGAGAGAGAGAGAGTGAGGGCAAGAGGAAGAGAGTCGAGTTAATTTTGATATTAATGAGGAGTGCACGAACGCACAGTGGTACGGTAGCACGAAACATTTATCGGTCGACACGCGTGGGTCCCGGGGAAGCACAGGGTAATATACGCGAAAGGCACACCACCGCGTACGAGAACGTTTATTAATCGTGGCAATTAAAGGGGCGCGCGTCATTAATCGTACCGCGGTGCCTTAATTAGAAATCATCAATTTCGCGGCAAGATGGCGCGACGCTGACACGCGAGGAGTTTCTACTTGCATGATTAAGCCGAGCCGGTGCTTTTAACTTGTCCAAACAAATGCCAACGATAAATATCGAACGTCGCGCCTCTTTATCGGAAATTCTGATCCACTCATTCACTGCACCCTTTCTTTTACCACCCTTTTCATTATTTATTTTATTTTCAAAAAATCCGTACAAACATCGCGATGTGGAAAGTTTCGAGTTCGATCTCGAGATGATCTTCCTCGTTGGCTATTCGCACAACATTTTTAACGTTAATTATAAAATGACTAATGTACGCAACTCGACCTGCTGCGTTCATGCGTTATTGGTGTGAGTACGAATTTCATACAAACCGTTTGTGCCTCCTCGAAAACATTATTCGATATTTTATTTCTAATGTGAAAAGTTTACGAGCAACGGTCCACGGAGTGGACTTTTTATGAGAGGTTTCTTTATGTTTTTTCTCTCTTTTGGAAACCGTACGAAAACAGCAATTCTTCCTGTGACTTTTTATCCACGTTTGGCGCATGCCTATTCGCCTCTGCTAAAAGACGTACATCACTTTTTACGAAGAATGAATAATTTCATTCTTCTGGCTCTCCTCGCTCCGCGGTCTCGGCAACGACTTGCTCACGTGTCCGAGTAGCTGAGTGTATATTCCTCACATATATACACAGATCGTCTTTTTCCCTGATGTCCTCGAACCTTGCGAGAACGGGCAAAAAAGTCGCTCCAACTTTTTACTCCGTGAACTTAGCTCCCGAGCGTCTCTTTCCTTCTCCCTGAGTTTCGGTTCGCTTCGCGAGATGAAATTTCAAGCGAGACGTTCGGGGAACGTTAGGGTTTCTCGCCGTGCAATGCTGCTAGAAGCTACTCTCTTCCGTCGGAAAGACGGGGACGAAAACGACGTGCACCGACCCTCGGCACGCAAACATACGTGAAAAGGTCAGGGGAATCGCGGCCATGGAGCGTTTATACACGTCAAAGATGTGACCATAAAGCTCCTTCTTCCGAGAATGCCATCCCGTACACTTCTTGCTGGCTCGAGCGCCTTCGCTCCATCGAGAGAGGGCAAGAGCGAGAAACATTCGAATGAAAGAGCGAGAGAGAAAGGTTGTGGTTTTAGTTTCAAGTTATTCCGCATATTCCGTCGTGGAGCGTTTGATAAAAAACCAATGCCATCAGGAGAGTGCAGAGGATGCTTCCACCATCGAAAATCACATTAACCTGTGCCACATGAGAATTGGACGCGCCAGAAGCAAATCAATATTCCTCAGCCAAAAAGGCTCCCTGGTCCCACAAAGGCCCACGCACTATAAGCCCCTCTGAGCTTGAACCATCAATGATCATCCATCTAGCGATGAGTTGCCAGTCCGCACTTCCTTCACGCTTATTTACCCGCTCCCTTCTGTCTTTTCGTTTTTTCCATTCAATCTTTGAATAATTTATCGTCGAAAGAACATGATGTATCGATCGTTTATTGATTCACGTAGACGATACGAAACAACTCGTTTTGTCAAAATGACAATTAAGGCTTTGAATTAATCTCTCATTCGATATGTATCGTCACATTGAAGAAAAAGTTTGTAACCAAGTGATAAACAACTCTTGCGGGGCTCGTAAGTAGTCACAGCCATCACTTGATCAGACTAGCATTGCTCGGATCCACGAAAAAAAATAAACATTGTTCTCGGTAAACGAGACAGCATGTAATTTCGTTAAACGTATACGAAGGAAACAGTTATCAATGAAATGTATTATTTTCTCGCGAGCACTTTCACGAGAATCGTTCGTACGATAATTACATTTATTATATTTACTCGGTAATTACTTTGATGTTTCGATCATTTCTTTTTTATTCGTATCGATGTAACGCTACCTCGTAATCATTTATTTCGGAGTATGCATTCGGTTCGTTAAAATTTACCGAGAACTTTTTATCGGTATGCGTAAATGGACATAGTGAACGACGCATGTTCCTCCGACTATCAAACCTCGTAGATCGATCAATCAGTTGACCTTCCAACCGTTAAATAAGAACCAAGGGTTACGATCACTTCCTCGCGCTCGCTATTTAACCTCAAATCGAACCAGTGGTTATTTCTCTACAATCTAAGTTTCTGTTGCTACTTATACCGGTGCTTCATGCTCTTGTGACGTAATGAAAACACGTGGAACACATGGTCGTGCTCTTGAGCTCACATTCACTCCAATCATGTCTCAACCAATAAATTTCAGTCGGCGTTTAGATTTCGTCTTGAACGAAGAAACGAAAGTCCTTCATAATATTCTTTCTCTCTTTCTCTCTGTCCGTCAAATCGTATCAGTCGATTCACTTCGACCCATTTTTCCATATTTGCATAAAATCTGCGAAATGTTCCTTAAGATGTTTTATAATTGAAAGGGATAAACGAAACGTTCAGGTTGACTTGGAATTAGTCAATGAAATTACAACTTCAACATGCTCTTCGACAAATTACTTGCAGTTCGCGCTCCACACCGAGAACAATCCACGTCACGACGTCATTAGCGTGCATCCCACACTTGCACGGTAATACCCGTCATTACATATACCTTCTTTCAGTACCCATTATTATCTTTGTTATTATTATTATTATCAAGTCATTACAGTAGTGCGAAAGAGCGTCGAACTTCAAATTTCATGCCATTTATTATTAGAACTCGCGTTAACAATGTTGATTCCCAATAAAACAACGAAATCGTTTCTCTTGAAAAACAGGCTGAAAGTTTTGGTGGATTCGTGTGTATCGAGGGTTTCGTAATGTTGTGAGAGACACGTGAGGAATAAGTTTGATTAATTATTCTGTTTTTCGCAGTTATTCGACCGGTAAAGAAAAATATTCCCGTAATATTATAAGAGTAGAGAGTAAAAAAATCGTTTGTAGCCGGAATATTTTGTCTCATTCTCTCTTCGCTCATATCCAAGAGCGTGTGGATCTTGAGGCAAAGTTCTTTCTATTTTTCTCATCTCTAGAAGGTACTGATGCTCGAGACCCGGAGAGAGAGAGGCAACGAGTGGAAGAGTGCAGAAGATAGATAAAGAGAGGAAAGAGGGTTCAAGGTTCAGAGGTCTTTGATGTCGGGTATTCTGCGCACACATTCGTATTATATGACTCACTAACTTTCGAGAGAAATGCGTGTTTCTATATCGCTGTAAATCCACGTAGGCGCAGAGGAGAATATAGCTTTTTTTTACGTTTATTTTTCATTCAGCTCCGAATGGACCAAACGCTCAGTCGCGTTGATTTCATTCCCAATGTATAGATCGCACATTTTTTCTTCACAATATACTGCAAGGCCTCGTGTATACCGAGTTCATAAAAAACGAATTTTATCACAATTGAGAATACGTGACAAATAAAAATAACAAAAACAGTGCCACGATGAATACTTTTGGTATGAGAGCTTTGGAAAAAAAGGAGAAGATAAAAAAAACACGACTGTCGCTCAAGACACGAGGATGACATGTCGTAAGGACCGTAACTCGAGAGAGAGTGACTACTCTTCTCGTGCAGTTGTCCTCTGTCTGTGACACCTGAGGAATTTGCGCCTCCATCTCGTCGTCCCTCGAGAGGCGACAACGTCGCTTCCACACCATTCAGTATATAATTTATTTAAACATCAGATATAAATAAATATATATAATAATCGTATGTAGAGGCTCTATAGCAACAGTATGAAATCTATATAATTTATTATGTCCACAGACATATACATGTGTCTATAGGATTTCGCCTCGATCACTATGATCTGAGAGGTGATTGCTAGATTTCCAATTCCCCTCTGACTTCTTGATAGCCGCGATGTATCTATGTCCTATGTGTTAATCGCGTACCATTCAGATTAGGTTCCATCAAGGATCACTGTGTCAATGACCTTTTTCTAGCTCATGGATAAAATACACATTTTTGCTTCTGGTATGAAAATAGATAATGATACTCCGATGTATTTATGGGATGTCTCGAAATTGGCCCAATCGTTGGTATAAACGTTGATAAATATTTAAGAGTCGTTTGGTAAAAGAATTTGAGTCATTTTTAGGGTAGAAATTGGGAGAGTTTATTGTAAAAATCCCTAATTAAGAAGCTTCGCGAGATTTTCGTAATCAATGACTAGAATATTCGAGATTTTAAAAACTTCGAGTTTTCTTCGAGCTTCGGAACTTTGTGCTCCACGATAAAAAAAGTTGTAGAGATTTGACGAAGTGGAAGTGGCTAAGAATAAGAAGAATGAAAAGAAGAGGAAGAACGAGAAGGGGGAAGAGTTGGGTGTAGGCGGGGAAGAACGCGCGGGCGCGTTGCGGCGGCGTCGTCGGGTCGAACGACGGGTCGGTGGGATCGAGACGAGGTCGGAGGTCACGGGTCGTACGGCGCATAGCCCTGACCTCCGACCTACCCCTACCAAGTTAACGCTCGCGGATCCCTCGCATTTTTTCTCTTTTTCTATCTCTCTCTCTATCTCTCTGTTTTTCTTTCTCTCTTTATCACTCTCTGTTCTCGTAGTCGTTCGCCCGCCCGCGCTACTACCTCAAGACAGAGCCCATGAGCGTTATTGGGATCCACGCGCTCTTGGTTAGCCTCGAGAGTTTGAGAGGCTCGCGCGCGCCACACAACCGTGCTCGTTCAACCAATAAACTTTGTTTTTTCAAATAGAAAACACTAATTTGTGTCATTGTGGTATTAAAAAAAAAAAAAAAATAACACAAGTCACCGAAAATCTTCTACGAATCTGCTTTGAAAATTACTGCCCCACTCGTCGTTAATACGATTGTTTTGACGTTTTATCATTTTGTGAAAAAGTCACCTGCGTACGATTGTTTAGATTTATGTTCGTCAAGAAAGTGTTCTCAAGTGCATCTCGTGTGTGACGTCTCCTCTCGTAGTGTTGTGCCAGTGACACAGTGTTGGAAAGTTTGAATGTGCCTGAGATTCTTTACAGCTGAGCTTCCAATGTTCACTTCTCTTAAGGATAATTGTCATGTAGGATTAATAATCACGGATTATATTTGACGAAGAGAATTAGAGCAGTTGACTGAAGGTGATTTTTAAAATGTTTTGAAAATTATGTCTGAGTATGAAATTCGATAAATTTGTGATTGCTTGGTTATGGCTTTTTTTTCATTTCATTTCTACAAATATTACGTGCATATTAATGTCCTTTTTTACTTGAGATTTCGAAAATATAGACAAACTTCTTATTGAACAAAATGCTCCACTACTTTCTTTTCCTCTACGTGACATTTTACGTTCTGATGAGACGAAAAAATGTTGTTTTCATATATCTGCAACGTAGGATTTAAAGCCTCCATAGCTCGTGTAGTTGAGAATTTTTTATTTATTTACATGAACGATTGACAGAGTCGAGCAATCGTAGTAAAGAGGGTGTGTCGTGAGTTGGTATTGAAATAAGTTATACAGAGTGCAGTTATAAAGTCTTATCGGGTCATTCGCCAGTCTAATGACGCATGACATAAGTGTATTGCGCTCTCGTTCAATCTCTCATTCTCGTTTCAGACTTTTTCTTCGCTTCCACCGCACTTTAATCTCATACTACCTCCCCCTCTCCCGCTCTTTATTTATTTTTCTCTTTCTACCGGTTCAGATTTATTCCAGCTTCATAATCATCCATATTACCGTCTTTATCCTTCCACTTTTTCTGTTCTCTTCATTTCTCTCTCATCGTACGATGACGAACGCCGATGAACTTATACAAGGTCGTTGATTGCTTCGAGACGCGATTCTTCTGCTCGCCAAACTCGTAGCTAAGGGAAAAAGAGAGACGGAGACAGAGCGAGAACCCCAACAGCCGGAAATCATTGAACTTCTCGTGCGTATACTGCATTACGCACGCTTCGACTGTATTTTATGATACAGCTCCGACGATTTCGATCAGTTTTTTCTATCAGTCGTTTTCTAGATTCATTGGTTATACGGCTACATTTTCGCTCCCTTTATCGTTTTTCGTGTAAAATTATTTCTGCTGGAATTAATTATTGAAAAGTGAGACCACTGCGTTTGAGTATATTTGGAAAATATTATTTCATCTGACCTTTTTTATGGAAAAGACTAGTGTCATTTTTGTAAGTGCCTTTCGTGATACCAGTAAAAAACCAAAAAAACATCACATCCCGACCAGTTTTATCGTGACATCTTTCTCTTATTTTTCCTCTTTCTCGCTGGTTATCGCACCCTTATAGCAAGGGTCATTGAAAGTTGCTGCTCGTATCGCGGAGTAAACAAGAAAGCAAAAAACTAAAAAAACAAAAAAAAAAAGTAGAGAATCATGAAAATCGTGCAAATGCGGCGTATCAAAAGTCATCGCAAGAGTCTACGCGGTCGTTTTTTGTCGGAAACGGTTTAAGCAGCACGGGCACGACCCATTGACCCTGCCAGGAGTCAGCAAAGTCGAGGTCTCTCTCGCGCGGGGAGAATTCAAGCCGCGAGAATATAAAGTCGCGCGGTTCACAAACTCCACGAGCGAATTTCGTTTCATTCTTTTTCGGATTTTCGAAAGTCAAATTCTTTGAGATTTATTTCAAGCAAACATTTTTCTCAAGCTCTCACAAGAGTTGGCGAGACTCCGAAGTACATTATTATACGTAAAATGCGTGGAGTTGAAAATTTGTAATTCGGCGGTGAAACCGTTGCGGACGACAAAATCGGAATACGCAAAAACGCTCGTCGAGGAAGGTCAAAATCTCTGCTGACCTGAGCATAATGCCTTTATTTTGAAATTCAGCACCAAAATCGTACACATATTTTTCTTTATTTTTATTCATCAGCATTACACGAAAAATACAAACATTTTTAAACAAATGAACTTTTATGAATTTAACCTTTCAATAATAACACACACTTCAATTAGCAACAGAAATCTTCACTCTAAACTTAAACACACAGGCAATTTCGTTTTTTTCCTTTTCTTTTAACGCTATGAATTATTTTTTGGAGAGACCTTTCGTCGTTGGATTTTGCAGGTTCGTTAGCGCTTGACGTTTTATTCGTACAAAGTCTTTCTCTTAATTCTACGAACATAGAACTATAGAGATGAATATACAGGTATAGACGCACGTACAGATTCGACAAATATCCTCTCTAACGCCTGAGCAAGTGAGAGCGCGGGTGACCTGACGTGGGCGCGGGCCACGCGTCGCTAATTACGAGCAATCAGCAGCGGACCACGATCGCATATAAATATATACAGACAAATACATATACGTATAGATTTATATACACGAACGAATACAACTGCACTATAAAATACGTCAGCGTTGGTGTGCACCACACAGAGGAAAAATATACCGATGGTGCCTCGCGCGCCGGCGTTATGCAAATCCACCAGCTAAAGGGCAACCGGAGAAAGCGCTCGTGCGATTAGGGGATCAGCCGGTTTTATTGCGCGAGAACTCGTATATAAAAGATGGCAAGAAGCGTTGTAAAAAGCCTCCGCGTCTAAATTCGTGTTTCAATGAGAGCTTCCTCCACAGGAAATTGCGCAATCGTAAGATTAATTCTCGATTTAATAAACGAGTCGAAATATTCAAAAAAGCATTTGATCATCTTGCACTGTCTTTTAAAAAACCCTCTTCACTATTTTTCAAAGATAAAACTGACGTTAATGAACATGAATTATGATCGGTGTATCCTCTTCACATAAAAAAAAAAACAGTCATCTTAAATATACACCGTCTTAGCGTGTGGCAATTGAGTATAATAGAGGCTCCTTCAATATTCAAGTCAAATAACTTTAAAAATGGTGTTATTGTGCGGTGTAAAAATAATTCCTAAATTCGTTTCATTGACTATTTTTCGTTCATTGTTTTTTCAACCGTACGTCCGATTTCGCAGATTTTAAATTTTCAGGCAAATCATTATTCCACCAGGTCCCATATTTTTATATTCCAGATCGAAGGCATAAATTTCGTATTGAAAGCCACGTAGGGTTTTACGGTTAATACCGTTAAAGAGATATTAGGAATGGATAAAATATACTTTCAAACGAAATGATATACCTTTGGTCCACGTCTGAGGTTTACTTCCGGTAGTTAAAGAGGAAAGGATGTACAGAGGGCGGAGTGATATAGACAGCTTGTGGTATATCTTTGAAGGAGTGCGAGGCTCACCAGGATTGCGTGTTTACCGGCACTAATGGTCTCTCCGTCTCGGCGCGTCGCTACCGGATGTAGAAGCAACGAGCAGAAGCTCTCGCTATGTACTAACTTCAAATACGTATATATAAATATAAGATAGGAATAAATACATATATATAAATGTGTACGTGCAAGGGGCATGTACATGTATATTTATGCCTTAACATATATATCTATAGATCGGTGCTTATGTATATAAAGAGGTGTGCAAAGTTTGAATCGGTGCGGACGCTCTCGTAGATCCGGTTTTGCAGCAGCACCGAGAAGAGTATGCAGCATCCAGCCACCACGAGAAGCTCTTTCGCACAGAACGTTTCTCGTTTACGAACATGCGAGAGGGTTCCAAGAGAAAAAGACAGAGGGTGTTGAAGAGAGAAAGAGAGATAGAGAGATAAAATATATATACAGACGAGAGAGAGAGAGAGAAAACCCCACCAACAACGCCTCCTTAACCTCCACCACCTACCGGAGGTCCGCCCACAACGCGTGCTCGTTCATTCCGACGAGAGCGCGGCGCGCACCGCGAGCTCAATGCATATATCCGCGTCTTGACTCCCACGCGCGACGTGCGCCCGCGATCTCTTCTCCGTTCTCTCACAGCTTATTCTCAGCTTGCAGCCTCCGCTGCCGCCGCGCACTTCTTTTGCATCTGTGCAAGCTAAATTGCTCATGCAACAAAACAGACACGAATATACTTCATGAGGGAAAAACAGCCCTCCAGAGATCACAACTCTTCGCCAAACGCTAAATCGTTATTGGGTGCTTAGAAAATTATAAAAATACGCACTTTAAAAATTTATGGTCAGCGATATACTTCGTTATTGATGGGTATAGAACGAGGTACATGTTTATATACATCATTATTAACAGCCCGACCAACTCTCTTCGGAGGGGAAGTTACGATCGAGCGTAACGAGAGCGCGACAGGTGACGTAAATTTGCCGACTAACGCGCGGAAAATTACTCTTCGTCGTTGTCATCATTATAACCGCTCGCTCTTTGAATATTTCACTTTACGATCGGCTCCTTTAGCTCGACCAAAAGACGGAAGAGATTGGACAGCAGTATAAAAAATTCTTTGAATTAAATTGGTCGCAAAGGGGAGGGGAATTCTATAGGGTTTCGAACAAACATTTATATTGAGAAATCCTTGAGTTTGCGTACAACTCTCGTTACAAAATAACTCCATATATTGGGATTAAAAAAAAAAAATGTATCTCCCTTTCTCGGGTTTTCTCGATCTCTGCTTGTCTTCGGTTAATAGACAGTGTCTCTGCAAGTACGAACACACTTTTATATATTTTTATTACCACATCCATGTGTATGTAGACACTTGAATAATTGTATGCACGACAATTTTTCCGAACTAGACTTTATTGCAGATCTCTTGGTTACAACGTTTTCCTGGATATGTAAAGAGAAACGGAGAGAGAGAGAGCGAGAGAGAAATAGATCTTTGTAACGATCACGAGTCACCTTATTTTTTGCGTACACACATTGCTTATGGTTTTGTACATGTTACATTGGGATCTAGACGTGGTTTATTACGAGCGATGTTGAGCGCATGTGAACGCTGAGATCACGCTCGAATACGCCATAGACACGGTGTAGCTTTACCTTTCTAACAGTAAAGTGGCAAAATTGTACGTAATAAAGCAATCGGTTCGCGATTGCTGCTTGTGGGCGATGTAATCTACACTTTTAACCCTTTAACTGTGTCTCTGTACAAACCGATGAAAAAGTTTGTCAAGTGACGCAATTATTGGCAACGAAACTCGAATCAATACTTCGGTCGTATAGTTATAATGATTATTGAAAAACAAACGAAAAAGAAAGAACGACTTTCAAAGATTTCATCGAGAGATTTTAAAAGTTTTCAAAATTCAACATTTTACACAGTATTACATGTTTCTGTTTATCCATTTTTCCATTTGTCTTTGAAATAATATTGAATTTCTCAATAACTGCAATAAACTCTAGAGAGATTTGATTATTGGGATATGTGGGCGCGCCTTATAAATCGACAACCCTCATGATCGTTTCATGCCTCGCCGCATTACGAATTTTAAGTGCAATCCGTGGTGGATAGGCATGTATCCATGAATATGTAATAGTGTGAATGTGCCGAGTAGCAGGTCAATACGCGAAGGAATTCGCAAGTCTCCTCTCGACCTTTCCCCATCCTCATATCCTCGGTAACACATTCTAATATACTCCCTGATGAAATTCTATACCAAGTGTTCAATCATCTGCAAATATTAGACATACACAAACAAACATAAACGAGGGCTGCCTAATTCTTTCGATTATTTCGATTCATCGTGGGAATTCTAATCAAAATAACGCGGGGAATTTAACTCTTGCCACTGATTATTAGCGTTTTAGATGAGTGACTTCAAGAGAACCTAGATTGGAGATTACATCTGGATAATTATAAGGAACGATATGGAAGAGCGAAAAGAGAGAGAAAGAGAAGAAGAAAATTTCAATCGCTTGTTCCAAATGGTCGTGGTTAGGTCGCATATAAAGAACATATTAAAAACAATATAATGAGATCGGTATTGATCGCGAGCTCAATGAATCATTGAATAATAATATGTTCGTTAGATGTTTAACGGTGGCGTTTTGCTCTGACTCTGTGATTCGCGTCAGAGCGACAAAAATTCCAGACACTCACGTTTCATCGACCTAATTGACAAGACATTCTTCGAGCTTGATGGCAAAACTAATAGCCCTTTATATCGTGTCGCGAATGCTGATTTAACGAGGCGAGA
This sequence comes from Campoletis sonorensis, assembly GCA_013761285.1. NCBI lineage: Eukaryota > Metazoa > Arthropoda > Insecta > Hymenoptera > Ichneumonidae > Campoletis > Campoletis sonorensis. The sequence goes on from JACEOJ010000145.1 coordinate 4,047,699, forward strand.
GACCAAAAGAATTCTCCATCACCTTACACAATATATCTATATCCATAGGAAATTCCATGTTGAATGAGCCAACCATATTTCAAGTGGTGTATCGGGCACACCTGTGATCGAATTCATTATACATTGATAAAATATGGACTTTATGAAAAAGTGTCCTGCGTGCGAATCATTTTCAACACGTCCACAGGCATGAGGATCGATGTTTTATTTCACAATTTCAATTAATGCAATTTCAATTAAATTTTACTCCAGACCGAATTCCCTTTGCGTAAATATGGCATTCATTAACGAGCCTGTAGAATAAAGCCTCCGGCGAATTATCGCTGGAAAACTAATGTCGAGTATGAAACAGCGGGACACGAGAAAGAGAAGCGAATGCTTGAATTTCCACTAGCTTTCGTACCTTAAAAATCATTTAAACCACATGACTATTTCGAAACGCCCGCGATGCTGTCGATTAGAATTCCAAATTTCCTACTAGTTGTTTCTCTTCAACGAAATTTGTGCTCTGTCGTGAATGAATGGACCACAGGATCGTAGTACACAAGCACAATTGTCGAGTGTCCCATCAGACACGTGTTTTATATGCTTCGAGGAATCGCCGGATCAAACTATGTACACGGAGACGTAACACACATTCACTTGCTCTCGACCACAGGGTGGGTTTTAGATCTCCGGAGCACTCTCTCTCTCTCTCTCGCTCTCTCTCGAACGTCCAATTAAACGTGGCACTGCTGTTGCTCTTAGGATCTGAGAGACGGGCGAGTCCAGTTGCAGTCCTATATTGATTTAATTATCTCGTTACCGCAGTGCAAAAGTACGCGTCAGATAGTCCACAACTGTTGGTATATATCTATGTATAAATTCGTACGTATATATGAGTGTGTAGACCATGCCGATCAATTACCAAGAGCTAAGCTCAACTACAGTTGATGCAGCTGCATCGAAACCTTTTTCGTTCTCTCCTCGTCTCCCAGAGACGTCGCCCTGGATTTTTCTCCCGTTTGAACTCTCTCTCTACCTCTCTCTTTCTCTCTGTCTCTTTATATGTTTCTACTTTAACTCCATCCTGTTCCTCTCCCGCTGATTTATCGGCGTATTTCTAATCAGGCAAACGCTCGCTAAAGAGAAAATAAAAAAAAACAAAAAGAGAGGATTGTATTATTTAACCTTGTCAGATATAGCCATGTTCCGCCCTGGAGTTTGCATGCTAAACAGTCGGCCTACGTGGGTGGTTACGGTACCGACAGTAGGGAACTTGATAAACTGGCAATCTTTCTCCCTTTTTCTCATTCTATTATGTTCCAAGCCCTCCCTGAATCTCTTCAATCGGTTGATTTCTGTATTGTCACTTTATTATGTTTGTGCAATAAATAATTCGCCGAATTTTTCTGCATTTTTTATTCTTATTTTTGTGCGTTCTCGAAAACACGAATTTATTCATCTTTCGTACACACTAAAATGTTTATTTTTTTTTGGTTTGTTCAGGTTTCGTGAAGCGTGAATTTTCAGACAGCGAAACTTCAGTCGTCCCCGATTTCGGTGAGTCATTTTTTGTTACGTTGGAAAAGTAAACATGTTAAGGAATTGCAATGGAAAATAATTGCGGGGAAAGAGGAACGAAAATCTAGTCGAGCAATCAATGAGTACTTGTTTATGCAAATCGAACAAGCCCCCGGTGAGCCGTGGACACGCAAACGAATTTTTTTCGTGCTTGAAATGTGTACTACTTATATACATTTACCTTCGAAGTACAGCATTAGCGTATTTTGATAGTATATTACATACTAAACGTATGAATATCTAAATATAGCTGTGCACGAAGCAAATTTATTTTTAAAGAATAGAACTCTGAGGTCGCGTGGTTCGCGAACTTTATGGGACCTTATTTTTCTCGTATGTTACGTTATGTAGTCGCGTGTCAAGAGTATATGTACGAGCACCAACATTTCGTCGTAAAAATAGTTAAAAGGGCATTGCCCATAGTTAAGGTTCTCCGTTCGCAAAGGTCGATGCATTTCAACAACTTTTAGTACTTTGCATACGTGTTTTTCGTCAATCTAAAGGTAAAACTTGATTTTTAGTACACCTGGCAATAGTTTTGAAACCTTTTACCAGTCAATCTACAAAAAAATGTCTGGCAGTCACGCGAAAATTGAATTCAAGAAAATCGATCTTTACCAATCTATTTTTTTGAGCGATTTCGACAAGTGAAACGGTAGGCGCAAAAAAAGCGAATATTTAAATGACTCCAGAGTTACCTTAGGCTTCGATTATCGATGGATAAACTCTAGAAAATCTGAGATACCAAAGCCCAACCCCGGGCTGGAATGAAACAAGCTCATAGGATGCAAATAATGAAGGAGCGACTCTGGTAATGTGCGAATCTTTCGATTCATCCCCGCGGATGACACAAACACATAGAAATGGCAGAGAGTTTGTACCGAAGATGCTCAGGATGCACCGCACCTCTTTGCGCTCTTATGCTTTGCCACATGCATCGGCTACGTATACGTGTTCGAGATTCTGCCTCGTCGAATATTGAAAGAGTAAAAATAAAGTTGGTCGCGATGGCTGCGCAGGATCATGTACACACACGCGTGCCTTTTTTCACGATCATCCTGTGGACTCTCCTCCGAGTATAATAAACACGATCGCGGTAGCGATCAACCGGTGAAAGAGAGAAAAAGAGCGAAGAAGAAAAAGAGAGAGGAAGAGAGAAGCCTTGGCTCTCCCTTCGATCTTGCACGCCGGCACGCCCACTGCAGCTACCACACTCTGGCGCTATATACTCGCTGGACCGGGCGGTATTATTTATATGCATGTGTACATCCGTGTAAAGAAAGAGAAGAAAATAGTCTCTGTGCACCAGCAATCAACAGTTTTACACCTACCGCTATCCTCGTTTCCCCATTGATCCCTAAAACTGCATAACATCGTGTTCGATGAAAGTCGATTAATATTTAACAATTAATTTGCTCGCAGCAGACTGCATTTTTTTCGAATAATATCGAATTTCAGGATCGAATATCTATCGAGTATCGAAATATCAACGACCATGTAAAGTATCTAACATTGGCAAAAACGTCCAAAAGAAATGAGTTAATTATTCGTCGAAGAAATATGTTTTTTTTTGGTTTCTCCTTATTTCAGAATCAACATATGTTTCTTTATATTCTCGCAAAACTCCTCATCTCTCTGCAACAGCAGATATTTCGTGTTTTATATATACAAGCATACATATAAATCTATATACTCCTGGGGCAGACAAAAACTCCGGAGTGAAGACCAGAGGTCACAGGGTTCACGTTCGTGGCGCGCAGGGAGCGAAGATCAGACGAGAGAGACTGGCTCGCGCGAGCGCTCGAACCGCGATCGAATGAGAGAAGTAGCGAGAGTGAAGAATCGAACAAGGATCGCTCTCGCTTGCAGTACGTGAGAGATCTTTGCTGTGAAATAAATATTAAAAAAATACTCATATGATCCTCTTCGAGCGTCTGTCCAAAGATGAAAAAAATTTATACATATATATATGTATAGACACATATATAGATATAATAATATGAGGTCGAAGTATAAAACGTATCGGGAGACTCGGATCGATGATAATCATTCGAGCGGAAGCCGTCTCTTCGCGGTTGCATCGCGTGAGCGGACAGCACAGCCGACGATCGAATTTCCTCGGCATTCCGGCGGCGTCGGCGACGACCGTGCTCGCTACGATCTCCGCGTCTATAAACCGCGTGATCTTACCCCACGTGTCTATATATACAGATCTATATTCTGAAAAGACGTCCGATCCCACTGGTGCGATATAATCCGCAAAAGTAAAGACGTTGGAACAAAAAAATGACAGAATAAAAAAGAAAAGAAAAAAATAGTATTTTCGATCGTTGCTGCGGTACGTGAATCTCCTGTACTTCGATATTTATCGAATATTATTTTCTTGCACCCGCGAACACTTATTCCCAGCAGCCCGTAACTATGATTTCTCGTTGGCCTTGGAAACAAGAAAACGCGTTTCATCCCAGATTTTCTGAAAATCTTGCAAGTTTAATCCGAGGATTTAAAATATCTATACAATTTTTATTATTTGTAGAATTTCAGTTATTCATTTAAAACCATAATGCCATTCATTTTTCGAGAAACACGTAACTAAAAACTTGATCACCACTTTGCGTCTCGTCAAACTTAAAAATCAATTTTTATTCAACTCAAATCAATATGAATTTATTGTCGATAGAAAAAAAGAATAATTCGATCGGTTCGTCGACTACGAGCAATTAAACCGCGAAAGGTTTAATTCTGAAGAAAATTCATGGGATTATCTCCACCTCCTTCGAAAAATAACACCGGTTCTCGTTTCATCGTACGTGACACAAAGTCGACTCCCTGAAGCTTCATTGATGATGTATATATATACTTAGTATAACTATATATGTGAGGGTAACGGATATAGAGAAAGAAAAAAATGTATGAGCCATGGTAGCTCATGGCTCAGGCGCTGAGAGGTTCTTGTACACGCTCCAGCCATAAGTCTATACTTATGGCCTAGGTGGTAGATATGGAGCGGTCGATAATGATCCAATATACTGGTACATCCTCGCGAAGTAATTACAATGATGAGCGAACCGCTACCATCGGTCGGCGAAGCTATCGCGCTCATTTCGCATCTCTGACTCCCTTTCCCTCCCCCTCTCTCTCTCTCTGTCTCTTTTTCTTTATATATCTATACGTCTATGTATATATATTTATCTCCTGCTCTTTTGCTCTTTCGAACTTGCTCTCCTCCGCCGAAGACCTAGGCGTTGGATCGCGGCCTGTGGCATCCTCTTCGTCTTTTTCTCCTTCTTATTCTTCCTTCTTCTTCTCATTCGTTGCTTCTGCTTCGACCTCTCCATCTTCATCTTCGTTTTCTTACACACCGTAAGAACTGACCGCTCGCGCACTCCCTTCACTGTACTTCATGTACAGAATCATTCATAATAATGATGATAAAATCCTTGCAATCAGAGCGAAACTGCGTCTTTTTTTATCGATCCCGATTTCATTTTACTGCTAGTCAATGAATAATGTTGAGGATTTTTCTGAATAATGAACAGAAGTTATGGAAGAACTAACTATTTATTCTTCGTCAAGTAATCGAAAAAGAGATTCCTGTCTATTCTGAATCACTCTGTATCATGAGCTTCGAGAAATCTATAGTGAGGACTCCGCAGAGTATATATAAGATCCCGCGGGCCTCTCTCGCAACAAGAGCAAACAGCATCTTCCTCGGGTCGTCACGGGGCCACGAAGCCACACTGCTCTCAATGCTGCTTCTGCTGCCGTGGATCTTCGAAAGGCCCGTACGGTCTTTCTCTTCGAAATGATCGTTCGAGTAGCGAGTTCACTCGGCCGGAAGTGCGTTATCATCATTGGCCTTCAGGCTCATTCGATATTGGAAAATGGACGGCTTGAAAAATAAATAATCATTCACTCGTTTTCCCCAATGAATTTAATGCGTTGAGTTGATCTTAAGAGATACGCACGAGAAACACATTTGATTCTGACTGAAATCAATTCATTCATCTTTCTTGTTTTTTTTTTGTTGCCTCCAGCTAAGCCTGCTTCTCTGACGTAGCCATATTTCTAACTGATGCCTTCAGCCCATGCTCTTACACTCAAGTCTTGAAATATAACGTCAGTGAGGATACTGCTCGGTTAAAGAACATAATTTTTCACTTGGATACCGACTGCTAGATAAGTAATGGGTAACGTTAGATTGCGTGTGACATACATGACAACAATCTTTGTCTCTGTCCTCCGGCACACTTCACAAACCTCCTGGAACCCTGATCCTTATTCACTTTTTTTCTTCTACAACTTAGACTACTCCAGACATTCAAACTTCGAATAGGATAATGATTCAGAGGTTTTTGTACTAGTGACAGGAGCCAAAAGGCCAACACGTTGTATTTTCTGCAGTTTATTGCTTCGAATCATTCTTTCTCTGTTGGTGATTACTAGAAAATTGTAATCTTTATAGTCGCAATTTCGTTTTTGCTAAAATTCATGATAGTTTGAAGACTTGTGTTCCGAGCTTGAGCTTTGAGGTTTGGGTATTTTTCCAGTCCGAGTAAGTGCAACGACATTAAACGACACTTCTAGTCACGTGGTTTCTTCGAACGACGCCTCTTGCGTTTCTACATTGTCTAAAAGCGACCGACAGATTCCAATGCAATCTTTCTCTTCATGTATACATTTTTTTTCTTCTCCTGGCCTCGCTAATGCATGCTCCTTGAAGGGTCACGACTTCGATCACGATTCAGAAATGATCCGATCGATCACGGTCCGGAATATCGAGAATGAGCCAGCCACAGATGGTTTGCAACTTCTCGATACGATGGCACAATAATATTTTCGATCCTCTCGCCAAGCAGTGAAAGATCGTTGCGTTACGAAAGACAATATTTTGTTTACACTGTCAAAATATTATTAGATGCTGAAAAGTGGCAAATCGAGACGGTATTATCCTGTGAATTCAATTGAAACGAGACTAAATTGTCTCACGAATTATATTCAGTGAGATAAAAAAACACACACACACAAAAATCGTGTACAAATAACTGTTCGTGGGCTACCTTTCGTTTATAAAAACCCTCTAAGAGTCAGATAGAAGCATAGTCGCGTTGGAATCACAAAATCGTTCTTGTATATTTACCCAGTTGTTCTCCGACACCTGAAAGATGATGATGCGCTAGATCGTCACGATTTCGAGCTTATAGAGCACATTACGGGCGTCCAACCTTGCGCATCGGATAGGAACTGTGCCGCATTTGACCCAGTTCCGAGGAGACTCGGTAATCCGTTTCTCGTGGTTACGAGAGATGAGAAACGTACTAGGAGCAGGTGTATGTCTACGTGTACATGTACAAGTACATCATAAAAGTACGTAAACACAACGAAGCCCAATATCTACCGCGAATACATATTGCTCTATCATCGCCAGTCATAAACCACGAGGCTGTGAAATGTCACGAGTCATAATTCGTGGATCGACACAATAATAAGACAATGCAAGTACATTGTAGATTACAAATCATCGGAGGCTTTGCAACACGATGTATCACGAGAAAAATAGTAATGAAACTATTATTATTATTATGGTCTATAGTTGCCTCCCAATCGATCTCTTCGTAACTTTGGATGACCTCATACCATTGCAAAATTAATTGGATAGCCTATGACACGAACAATTTGATTCATCATCGTGATTGAATCAATAACGTAATCTGCTGTCAACTTTCAAAGTAGTTGCACTTCATTTTGTCGAAAATTCATCCTTCAATTATTATATACCTGTTAATCTTATGGACGTACACGAAGAAGACGATTTTAGCTGTTGGTACGTGTTTTATGGAACATCGTACACTTACTTGGATGTACGAGTATGGGAATGTCGTTCAAGGTCGATGCAGAGGGTGCTACGCCACTGTGTTGCACGCTTTGATGGTGGTCACTGCGGTACGAAGCTCATGAGCTACCCGAGACCAACGAGAGCACACGCGTAAAGCGTATATGACTAATACATATACGTATGAAGGATATTATGGTTAATATCTATAGAATGTGTTGTATACAGAATCTTCGTTGTATGGGAGCGCACCCAAGTGCACCAGTGCTGCAACGGCGCATCGCCGTGAGGGCTTTGGTCATCTCCCGCTCCCCCCTCTCTCTCTCTCTCTCTCCCTCTTTCTCTTTCTCTTTTCGTTGCAAGAACTCTGACGGGTCGGTACGGGACGACGGGGTGAAGAGTGAAGAACACACGGGGGCACCGCGGGGAATATACGAGGAAGAGTGCGCGGCGATAAAGGTGAGGCAGGGGGGGAGCGAGAGGAGGGGAAGCTGAGGTCGACCGGGATAAACATCTGAGCCCCGCCCGGCACCCGAGGCTGCCGTTGATCCTCTTGTTGCTTCTCTTCCTTGTCCTCCTTCTGCTCCTTTTCCTCAGATTCTCCTTCTTCTTTTTGCTCTTCCTCCTCCTCCTCCTCCTCCTCTTCTTCTTCTTCTTCTTCTTAACCCGCAACTTCGTCTTCTTCTTCTCCATCTTCTTCGTCCTCTTCCTCTGGCGACGACCTTCTTCGTCCGACGCTCTCGCGCAAGTGTCCGAGCATCTTCCAGGTTCAGGCTTTCCAGTTCTCCACGTTCGACCAACCTTCCTCTTGCTCCATCATTCGGTGGCTTATTTTCTCTTTATACGTCGCGTCTTCTCCAGCAGTCTCTCACCTCGTAAGAGATGTTTCTAAGTCTATAGAACCCCCCTCCTCCCTCCCTCCTCTTCTTTTCCTTCTCGCGAATCCTATCGTTTCGTGAGGAACGATCCCTTCTTAAGGCTGAGGCTGGACCGAGTTACTACTGTTTTCAAAGCCGGCAAGCAGCGGTGCTGAACTGCTTGAATTCTCGTACACTTTATATACATGTATACTTCGTACAAATAAGTAGAAGAAGTGTAACAACTTGTATAGGTTTCGATCCGATGAGGCTGCCGCAGGCTGCAAATAACTCCAACTGAAATCTTCGTGGTGTGAAGAATGCCAATGACTTGTGGTAAGCTATAGAAATTCGAGGAACCCGAGCAGGAAAATAAGGAATAAGCATTTTTTGTTTTTCTTTTTATAACAAGGAGGCAACTGAACTCGTTGTCGAAACAATTTGACGCGATCTTGGCCTGATCGTTCACAATCATGCCCTCTCTTCTCCTCTTTCTCTTTCTCTTCTCCTCCCGCCGCGTTTCCATTTGCTACGCTTGATATACCAGCTAGTTCTGTAACGCTCTCCCTGCCCACGACTCGTGTCTTCTTATCCTTTTATTTTTGCCCTGCAAACTTCCAACTACCGTTGCTGGGTGGCTCTCCTTTACTCTTTGTCGAGAGAAAGAAAGAGACAGCCGAGAAGCAGCTTCTATTTGAAAAGTAGCTTCCTCAATTCGCGGCGATCGCGAGTGCCACGACCTCGAGGTATCCCCATTGTATGATGCATTCCCCGAGCGATGCGACCAGAACGAATATTTTCAATGATACAAGGTCCATTTAATGACCGCAACAGAAGAAGTGAAAAAAAAATATGACATCGTTATCGAGAACTGCATCCATATTGAATAAACTGACGTTCCATCAGAATTTACATCGCGATGGAGCGAGTATTTCCAATTTAAATAGAATCAAATCCCAGTCCACGGGATAAAGATTGATCGAGTTTTCTGTACGTGTTGTAAACTCCACTGACAGGATATCGATCCAATTGTGGTCGAGTTCATCATTTTGGCTCTGCCTTCATCGTATACAGCTCATAAGTATATAACAAACGAGAGAGGTAGAGCATCGGAATACAAGGCGCAGGATATTAGTTGCACTGCAGAAAACATGCTGCTTGTACTTGCTGCGTCATGACTCTCTGCACTTTGTGGTCACACTTGATGTCCTGGCTGCTCTCTTTCGTTCCCCTCTTCACCCTCAGATCCATTACTTCCGCATATATACGTCACACCTTTTGGTTTTATTCCCTTTGAGATCATTTCTAAATTCTCTGCGAGATAATAAAACAGAATACAACAGTTTTCAGGAATAAAGCAAAAGTAACAGAACGATCGAAAGGTACAGCCTCCTTTCTCATTTTCCATTCGATTCACGAGTCAAGTTTTTCTTCGTGGCGAAAAAAGATAAGAATGTTAGTGTACAGTAGGTAAAATTATGACTCTTCGTATAGGAGATAAAGCAACCGGGCTTTTTCAGCAAAGCGAATGTGAGCGGGAGGTTGCAGAAAGGATTAAAGACAGAATGTCGGTTTGTAATGTACGCTCGATGGTATACATCATCCAGTGAATATCTCGATGTTGCTGAGTTTAAAACTTCTTCCTTCTTCAACATCCTCTCATTCTTTTCTTCTCCTTCTTACGCTTGCGGTTCAACTCGTAGCTTTTCTCTCTCGAAGACTATTGAATAGTTTACGGCTTTTAAATAAGGGGCCCTCGTTCCCAAACAATTTGCTCGTCCCGCAGATTGCTCGTAAATAAAGATAATCTATTCGACCCGGAAGATAAAAATCATCGGTCTTGGAACGTCCCTCGGGTCCTCTGTGGTCCGGCAGAAAATCTCTGCTGTTCTTTCTGCGTTACGCGTGCTCTTGTGGCTTTTGCACTGGGTTCGCAACAGCGCGAAAAATGTTAGCTACGAGAAGGCAAAAGTGAGGATACCTTTGTGTGTATATACCGAAGAAACACTCCTTGTGTAGTGCTCTCTTGCACTGTTAGGTGTTCTGGCGTTCGTCGCCTCAACTCCTTCTTTCTCTGCTCGTTCCTTTGCCCAGTATTTCTTAGTTCTCTCGCGGGTGAACGATCCTCCAGTTATTCATTTTTACGTCGCTCATTGCTCGGATTTTACGAGGCAAAAATTATGAAATTGCACTTTGTGCGCTGATCCTCTCTTGCTCGGCTTGTTCTGCCTCTTCCTCTTACTCCGTCTTGTCTTACTCGCGGCTTTTATCCTCGAGCTTTTCTCACTCTCGTGCCCCGTTACGAACTTCACCCTCGCCGGAATCAACGCTGATTCCCCTCTGGCTACGAACGACCCTTTCTTGAACTCTTTCCATCTATTTCTCTCTCCCTCCGATCTCGCTTGCAAACATGTTTCGTTTCCTCTGTTTTTCTCTCCTGTATAAATGTATAAGAAATATACCAAATCCCCAACAACTTCTTGAGAAACGAAACAACCCGTTTTGAACTTTCTATTATTTCCTCATAGCACAAAAATCAACCGGCTCCGTCCACCATCTATCCACGTTCACCTCTCACTCAACATTACAAACGGCTATTCCCTGAAAACGTTCCAACGAGAGCGCTCTAATTGTTGATTTAATTCCAATCGATAAAAGCGCAAGTCCAACTGCTCTCTCAACGTAATAACAGACTCGCATCAATCCGAGTATGGAATAATGCGTTTGCTCCTTCTATTTCCAAGTTTCTCCACTGATTGGCTACCAATTTACCATCGTCGTCGACGTTTTCCTTTTTATCGTTGCATTGCTGTTAATGAACTTAACGCGTTGACTTATAATCGTTACATTCATATTCCGAACTATACGCTTTGTATTCTTGCCATGGATTTTATGCTCCAACATAATCGTTTCTACTCGGTATCGCATTTTTCAACGTACTCCGTGTTCTCATGTCGAACCTATTCCACTATAATATCCTTTAGCGTTCGTTTGACAGTAGCCAGAGGCTTCCAGTCCTTCACAAACGCTGCTTGAAAAAGGAAAAAAACAACTATTTCTTCGATAGAGTCTGTTTTCCTAATGAATTGTTATTGTTTCTACGTTCACTTGCTCAAAAAATAACCCCGTCGTCGCCTCTGCGACCTTTCACATTTCAATGTACGACACTCACGACCTTTACCTTTGCTCACTCACCGGACAACCACGTCCGAGATTTACATCACACTCGCATCTTCGCTCTTCCGAAACGAGGACGCAGATATATCCATCCACCTGTATATACATATGCACACAGGGATAAACGTACCTATTCATTATAATATTTATGGTTTTGACCATACACTTCAATTTAATAATCAATAAAAAGTGGCTTGAAGCTATTATCTATCACGTCAACGAACACACACTGTATAAATTCGTGAGGTAGAATAAACTCTCGCGAATAAAGTTACACTCTCGCAAATTTCGAGCACAGGGGTTTGTATGTCGACGATTAAAAAATTATCCACTCGCAAGGATGATCGCTCGACGTTTATGACGGGTTTCACGTGATAATTACATACTTTTGCTTGAGAATACACGGCCACTCTCTTTCGTCTTAATTCTCATGGTGATTGCTGCTCTCTTGCTGTCAGGAGAAACTGGCAGCCCTCGCCATGGCATTATTTAGGTGACATTGGACAGCAAATCATTCGTGTTTACGGGGTGATTTTTATTCAATTTTTAATTATTACTCTCGTCTCAGTATTTTGATTCCATCGACGATGACGTCCTCCGAAAACTTCGAGGTTCCGGGTCAGACGTTCTTCAGTACTCGACTATAAATTTATGGGAAACATGGTGAAAATGATTAGGTTCAGGCAACGCGTATGCTAGCAGCATTTTCATGTTTGTCATCGTAAATTCGTGCCACCAACTATAGTCGCGTTCTTACAGTGTTGCCGTCTCTAAGTTTCTATACATTTCTATGGGGAATGAATGTATGGGTCTTTACAAAACGAAATGTATGTCTCTGTAGTCGTTTCGTCGTTCCGCCCATAGACAGTAAAATCACTTAAAATTCTTTCAACGCCATGACTCCTTGATTCTCAATATCTCGTCTTCGTCAGCCACGGTAGTCGTTTCAACCATACCAGACGGGAAGCGGTTCAATTCTATATCAATGACTTTAACATCACGAAAATACGACATAAATTTCAAGCATGTATATAAATACAAAATGGCAATTCGATCGAAGCACGATTGAAACTTTGATACAGATCTTTATATCGTCAAGTCCCCATTGAATTATCGCGATATCCATGAGCTCGTCGTCTATATTGTTGGTATTTTTAGGGTTTCGCTTGTATTTCGATGTAATGAAAGTTTTCAGTGATATATTTTTTTTTTGTATAGTATTTATAGGAAACGATATTCTAGTGGATGGCATAAAATATCGATTTTTATTTAATTACCCGCTGTCAAGCCGCTGCCGCGCCTCTTGATAAAGTCTCGGATAGAGCCATGAATTCAAACAAGCCCGTAAATATATCCGCTTGAATTTTATTGAAATTCTAACCAAGCACCATCCCTCGTTCCCATAAAAACGGCGCAACGCTTCTCATCTTTTCTCTCAACTCATTTCACCTTTTTTTGCTGTCCCATTGAACGCGCGTGTCAGCCTATTATCTGTACTCGTCATCTCTTTCGGTCTTGAATAGCGTCTATAGATTGTCACCCAATAAAAGTTGTCCGAGAGATACGGACAACGCGCGCACGCCTCACTTTTTTTCCAATGTGCTCATTATTACGACGTCTGTCCTTTGCTTCTTTTTTCCCTCTCTCTCTTTCTCTCTTTCACGTGCTACGGCGTGTGGCACAAGACGAAGTGTCCAGGATGCGCTTACCGGCATACATCATAATAAAAATTCCATGGTTCGCGCGGGTACGTCTTTGAATGGTGGCCCCGTTATTGTTTTTACGCCCTGCTTTCCGAATATGGTTCATTTTGTCTCACTCGTGCATTCTCCGGAGCTTATTCTCCCTGGCTCTCTCAGCTCCCCTCGTTCTCTTCTGCGAATTGACCAGGAAGCAAAAATCGTCAGATGCTCGTAATCCGTTTCAGGTTCACATCTGCAATTTCTTATATTTCAAGGAAAATTAAATACGTCGTAACAAATTATGTCATCACGAATAAGAACGTAGAAGCAGTGAGCTGGTCGTAAATTAATGAAACTTTACTTCACGTAGAAGAGATAGAAGCAAGAAGAGAAAGAAGAACAAGAGAACTTCATTATATCGTCGTTGTATACACTTTCTCCCTTTTTTCCTCTCTCGCAACGTTTACTGAATCCGAGTGGATCGAGTCATTCCGGAGATACTCTATCTTTCTGAAGTAAATGCGTCCTGGTAGTCAGAGAGACCCTCTCTGAGCGTATAGAGAGTGGGGTGGAAAATAATGTGGAGGAGAATGGGAGGAGAGAGAAGAAAAAGGAAGTGAAAGAGAGTAGAAGAAGTGTATGAGCGAAAAGGTCCTGGACCGAAGGCTTCGGGAGGCTGTGAACGAAGAAGACGACAAGCGCGAGGTACGGAGAAGGATAACGAATAGAGGAAGAGGCGAGAGAGAGAGAGAGAGAGAGAGAGAGAGAGAGAGAGAGAGAGAGAG
>JACEOJ010000145.1:4061605-4125953 GCA_013761285.1 Campoletis sonorensis
AGAGAGAGAGAGAGAGAGAGAGAGAGAGAGAGAGAGAGAGAGAGAGAAAGAGAAAGAGAAAGAGAGCGTATCGCACACCTCGGATTTTACTACCTTCCGCAACGTCTCAATTAAATCTTTGAAATCTCAAACTGCTTATAGCCGGAGTAGGTATGTGCCATGCAAATATATATTCATTGCCGATATACTCGGACACGTTTCTACTTCGTATCCATATGCATGTGTATGTTGTATATATTTTATACATAGTGGATTGGTCGTTTTGTCGCCGAGCTATAAATTTAACGCCACGGGCGTATCCACGCTCTCCGCGTGGATCTCCTCTCTTTATCATTCTATCCGGTACCTTATTTCTTCCATGTCGTCTTCTCGTTGTCCTCCTGCAAGCATTCTTTTCTCGATGATCATCCCGAGTGATCCTCGTGTACGAATACAACGTCCGAAGCACCCTCTCGATTCACGACGTCCACCGTCACACGTCATTATAGCCGTGTACACTGTGACGAATATAAATCTATAGACATATATGTTCACATATTTTTTCTTTAAATTCCCATGCAACCGTGCCCGCAGCTTACACGATTCCAGCACCACGTCAGTTTCTCGTGGGATTATACAGGAGGGACCCTTTCCTTCTCGGGTAAGCGACTAATCCCTCGAGTCTCGTCGAAGACCCCTCACTCGCTCGAGAATACGAGCACGAAGTCAAAGATCCAGAGTAATCCACCTGCGGGGCTCTCGGATTGACGAGGAAGAAAAAAAAACCAAACGCGCAAAGAATTTATGAGTCCAGTCGATTTTTAACTTTCGTGTTCCCATTCACATCATTTTTCTGTCAAACTAATGCCTCAAAACAATTTCTCCTGGAGAGAGCTCTGCTCTCGTTAAATTCGCTACGACATATATTCCAATCGCGAATAAAACTTCAAACCTTTTTACATAAAAATAACGTTAGGTCTATGCGATGAATGAACGAGAACTTGTATCCGCTTATTAAAACAGTTACGATCGAAATTTTATCCTGCAAGTAACGGTTTGTGCAAAGTTATTTTTCGTCAGTTACGATTCTTAAAACTTGGGAGAAAAAAAAACCAGCAATATCTTTAAATATCACGTAAGCCAATGAAAGCGAGATAAACAGACGCGTAACTTGATTTCTTTTACGAGAGTCAAATTGTTAAAATATATATATACGTATATTTTTATCGACTTTCTCGGTGCCGCTGGTCCCTGACAACTTTATTTTCCTGGATACTTAAGTCCGCGCAATCTCGAGGTTGCGCACGCATCGCAGCATTCGTTGTCAACATTATTCACCGCACTGGCCAGTAAAGAGCGATGTTTAAACGAAATTCCCAAATTCTGGTCGTTAGCGCAATTATCTGGTAGTTGGATGACGCGGTATATAGCAATGCGAGAAAACATACATAGTTATATAAAAGTATTGGTAGCCAGAGAAACAACAACAGAAACAACAGCAGCTCGAAGAATATGAGGCTAAATATCTTGGTTGCTTTTGTGGCCACACCGCAGTTTCTCACGTCCTGCTGCATCAGAGCCGAGAACGGCAACAGCAGCAGTTCGCAGTCGTCGTATAACGACGCGTTAAACCTCCATCGGACGGTGTTACGCTGCCATATTCCTCTTTCAAACGTGTAATTCCGGAGGCGTTCTTTATTCCCCGAAGACGAAAGGTACAGGTGAAAGAGAGGTGGTTGTCGGTCCACGAGTGAAGAACGGAAAGGACGTGGGATAGGGAGAAAAAAAAAAGAAAAAGGAAACAAGGGATGGAGAGGATTCATCGAGAAGGAGAGTCGGGAGTCGAGAGACGAGATGGCTTTTCTTAATGTTCACGCTGCGGATATGGAACGTCCGAATGGAGAACGCATTAGCTCTTCGCCATCTTTTTCGACGCATATTCGCTCGACATATAGATATATAAGAAGTACATAAAATATAAATATATAAATAAATGTACCGAGAATAGGCATGAGCCCCCAGGAGTCAAATATAATGCGGAGAGGTGCGTTCTCGCCAAGTGGCTCTCTCAGCAGTCGATCTTAGCGCGATACGAATGAGAAAAAGAGAGAGCCCCGTTATCGTCGAGCCCATCTTATCAAGGGCGGCCCAAGAGGAGCAAGGGGGAGGATAAATCATCGGGTTGCCACGACGGGGTACCTTTAATTACCGTCGAGGGCGCGCGGCGGTGCAAGGAAAAATATGAAGATGTAATGCTTTCGCATATAAGATGCTGCTGTATACTTTGCCCGCTGATCTTCTTCTCTATCCAACGGTGTGCGTGCTGTGAATTCAGTACGGGAAAAGACCAGAAATAAGATATGGAAGTGAGAGACGCGAGAAGCTCATAAATAAAATCTTCTGAACGACCGAATGCGCCTCTGGTTGTTCGGTATGGCAACGTCAAAGTTTTGTTCAAAGTTCCTTCAAGATTTGGAAACTGAAAGGAAATCTTGAAGCTCAGAATCAGAATTTTCTTTGGTTTATTGTGCGTTATGAATATTCAAGACCAAAGGTCGAATAAACGCTTTCAACAAGAATCCTTCAATCCGAAGGCGAGAAGACCTTGTCCAAGAACAATAACGCCATCAGAGGAAGGCATTTGCGCGTATATGCACGTGTGCTTGTACGTCGTAAGCTCGGAGATCGAATGCTCTGGCTCCTCTCGCGGACGAGTGATCGATATCGCTGCAGAGATATATCGTCCGTCCGTATGAGAAGTAACGCGAAAGAGCGTGACGCTCATGCATGTAGCTTGTGTTGCGTAGAGGTGTAGCCGGCAATCAAAGCGCGAAGGGAGAACACACCTCGTTGTACCTTGAACGATCTTGAGCATAGTGTATATCTGAGTTCGACACACACCGCGTACACATCACCACGCCTTTGTGAAACAATGTGATGGTTAAGCTAACAAGCTCTACCTTCCGAAGATCTTCGAACTGCCATACACGTTCGATGTATATTCTTCTTGTAATGTTGTCCGGGTTGATTCTCTCGCCTGTCCATTCGCCATTCAATCTTTCACCCTGGAGATGCTTTTACATAGGCTCATCTTCGGTACTCGGTTAATGCTAAATGAGAACTGGCTCCGTGAATGTTAATGCGAAAATGGTAACCACGCAATTCGCGTCTAGTCTCTCTTGATATATATCCATTTTGATATATGATCCTCAACTCGTTACATTGAGAGAGTGTTAAAAACGAAGGATTCAACTGCGTAAACCGACAAGTGCGAAGGGGGATGTCCAAAAAGACACTTTACACAGATCGACGATCGAATCTAACGAATGAATCGAGACTGGAAGCTGGATCGCTACGTGAAAAGTCATTCGTTTGTTGTCGGAGCAACTTCGAAGCGGAAAATCAAGGCGAGAGGGAAGTGACGCTTCAACAGCATCAGAGCCAAAGCGAATTGGCATTACGTACAGATCGTGAAGATGTCCGGGTGCAGGCATCACGGACTACTGCTACTTTCTCTTGCTCCTTACGTTCCTCTTCTTCTTCTTCTTCTTACCTTCTTCTCTCTCTTCCTCTCACTCGGTTTATCTACAAACATACAAGGTGTTCCCGTCCTTGCGGGGGGGCAGTACACAAAGCTTACAGTGATTTAGTGTGTCGAGAATGGTAGACGTGTGGAGGAAACAACGCGAATCCTGACGCTGAAAGATACTCGTACGCTTTATCGTCTCGTTCCGAAGGACGAACGTTCTTGACGAGAGATTCCCTTGTGAAAGCAACCAATAGTCCAGCAAAAGAGCTCCTCGTGAACGAAGCCCGCAAAGAGAGACATAGAGACGATAGTTGGACATTGAGCGACGGGCAAGGAAGAGGGTCTTACAGGGCTTTACCATCCACAGAGCCTGAAACTTTGCCGCTAGTGTAGCGGCGGCGCGTTCTCTTGGAATTCAATGGACATCCTTCCGTCCAATTCTCCTCGACGGTATATATCTACTTTTCCTCCTTATAGCATAAGAGAGCCCAAATATGGAAAAGAAGAGACCGCAAAGACAAGAGAGTCCGTAGGTACCATAATCGGTAGTCGAAGCACGATGCACACCTACCTCCTTACACATATGGTACTTTTACATTGTACCTTCACCTTACTCCCTTTTCGTTCGTCTTAAATCTTCATCGTGAGAAGTCAACTGTGTTCACCTTTGCTGCTAGATATACGATCATGTAGGTCTTGTTCGCCCTTAAAATCGAGTCTTTTCTGTCATCCTTGAGTTTAATTCTATCATCAAAAATCATTTAAATGTCATGACCCAGCTGGAAAATAATCTTCAACTCAAAATGATAATCCGCTGGATAAATCACTTAGAGCTGAGCCTTGTTTTCGAAAAAATGTGCCAGTCGGAGACAGAATTATAGGCCGCCGATTAGATTAAATGGATAAACTCTCGTAGAGATCTCTCCAGGAAAACCATGAATAATTAACACGTCTATTTACAAACGGTATTTGATGGGAATCAATACGATTTATTTGCTTGTCGATACTTTTTATCTCAACTTGATAAATTTACATAATTATAATTAAATTATATATTTTTTTGCTCGTGCGCGCATTGATTATATTCTTGTCGTAAATTAGTATAATGATTATGAAAAAAATCGCAAGTTTATCGACGAGAATAGTATCGTCAATGCGGTGAGTACGTGACGTAATTTATTGCTGTTATGTCTATTTATAGTTTTTTTCACTCTCCTCACAGAAACTTCTCTCTTCCTATAAACCTTCCGGAAAAGCTGCTCAATAATTTGCCGTGTCAAAATTGACCATCAATTCGCGCCTCTCCATGTTGTTGCACTTCGCACAAAGTTCCTAAGTCTTTGCAAAAAATAATCCTGGTCGTCGAGTCTTGGTACAAACAAAAAAGTAAGAATCGAGACCTTCGGGAGGTCGCGGCAGGTTGCTGTAAGTTCTACAGCGATGTGTACCACCACCTCGATAACTCGGCGCAAAGAGGCAGGCGCAAGAGCAAGTCTCGAAGCATACACCGTGTGTTCTCCACTTGGACTACTCGTGACTCCTACTCCCCTCTCGCCCTGAAGTTGCGATCCTGTTCTCTTCTGTTCACCACCACCGGTATATCCCGACCACTTCCACCGCCACTGGGGATCCTTTTGCTGCTGGAGGTGCTGCTAGTGCGCCCGATTCTGGTTCTGCCGCTGCTGGTTGCTCCTGTTGCTGCTGCATCACAGTATGAGCCTTTCCTTCTCTCGCTCTCTCTTTTTCTCTTCCTCTCAAGATATCTCCGTCCTGTTCACGCTCGTGTCTCGCTTCGCCTCCTTCTCTCACTGGCTTTCCTTCTCCAACCAACACAGTCGAGGCCTCACGGTCCTGGAGAGCGGGGCTTATAGCCGTGCCACGCCATGTGACTGATACCCCTTCTCCGGCAGGTTGACGAGTCCGTGGGCCTGCCTACCTGCCGCCCGTTGCCCCGCTCCCATTACGACGCGGACTCTCGCGGCAGGTGCACCAACCTAAGTGCCACTCCGCTCCACCTGTGTGTTGTGAGTTGCTCTCGTAGTTGACTACGTGTGCGCGCGCCCGTCCTCGTCGCTCGGGCCTTATACTCGTTTTATCATCAACTTTAGTACTCTCGTTCTATTTCACACAGAAACTCATATCATTGCATTACATTTTTTTTCTTTTTTTAATCACATCCGTCGTACGTATCGTAAGTGTTGATCAGTTTTGTGTATAAGCTTTTCGGATTTTCATCAATCTGAGATTGCTGTCTGGTGACTGATGTTGTTGTCGTGAAAAAAAGTCAAACATTGCTCGTGGTCTCGAGTCACGAACGTCTCGAGCAGATAAAACCACGTGTTTTTTTTTTGTTGTTGCTTTATCTCAATCGAAAACTTGAGAGCGGACAAATCAATAAAACAAAAATCGTATCGTTCATTGCTGTCACCTCTGAAACGTTATCTTCGGTGGAAGTCCGATCTTCGTTCGGATATCGACGAGCACGATAAAACGCTCGAATGACGACGAAATGAAGGATTGTTGTGTTTATTAATAAATACGGAACAAGTAAGATAAGACGAAAAGACAGTTTTGTGCTTGAGAGTGAAGGAAAAATAAAATTTAAAGTGGTGTGTCGAAATCGAGTGGATCAACGAGTCGTTGATCCAAGAGTATTTCCCTGAGGATTTTACGCTTTAAAATTGAGACGAAATACTCGGAGAAGCAAAAGTAATTTCGAAGTATCGTGACATTTTTTTGGTGCTCGGAGTAATCGTAGTTGAAATTCTGTTCTCACAAGTGCTCGTGGTAGGCTCCGAAGGCCCTTCTTCCGTATTTAACACTCGCATAACTCACCGTCCAACTCGACGGGCTACGTGAACGACATACAAAGTGCGACGGGGTTTTTTTTTCTCTCTCTCTGTCGATTCTACTCCAGTCTGTTTATCATCAGAACTCGCGAGGTGAGAATATATTCTCGTTTTTAGGACGGATGTCATATCTTTTTGCTCCCTCCTCCCGTCCTACAATCTCGCAAATATAGTGTACTTTCGGTCGTGAACGGTGAACCGCGAGCGGAGTCGTCGATGACGCGAGTTTCGTGCCTTATCAGCGTGAACGAGGCAGCTGCGAATCGCCTAGGCGAAATCGAGTCAACGCTTCGTTCTTACGAACGTGTACGTTTGCGTTTTAACTGTGTTCGACTTTAGCTTATCGCCACGGCTATCTGTCTCTTGGAACTCCGGCGCGTTTAAAACTCCATCGTCGCGACACTACATTGTGTGGGTGTACCTCTTCGTTCTTTCTGTCACGCTCTCCCTCTCTCTTTCTCTCTCTCTCTCTCTCTCTCTGTCTTCCCTCTCTTTCTCTCTTCCTCTTGCTTGTTGTCTCAAGTTTTGTTCGTCACTCTGGTTCGTGTCCCTCTCTTCGAATTGCACGTGCGTCCTCGATAACGAGTCTCGACCTCGTACTACTCGTCGAGGTGCTTCTGGGTCCGAGCACTTAACTGTACTATTGCTGCCCGAACGATACGAGATAGGTCGCAGTTCAACGCTGAAAACGCGCTGCGACGTACCAATTTTTCTAACCTTCGTAACCCCGGAGAGGAAAAAAAAAAGCATAGACGATCGAGGAAGATACATTGCAAAACAAAAATAAAACCGATCAAGTACTTGAGATAGAGAAATAAATCTTGTTCGCCCTACTGCGGAGAACTCTTTTTTCAAGTTTATCTCTTATTCTTCCTAATTTTTCAAAATTCCTACATTTCGCTTCGATTATCGACTAACAACGTGGACATTTTGACCCCGACTGCAGGACGAACGGCGGAGTGGAGATGTCCGCGGCTCGCTGAGAGAATGAGGGAGCTGGACACCGAGAGCCCCGTCGTCTGGCCAGCCTGGTGTTATACTGGTAAGTCCATCACTAAAATCTCATTCATCATTCAAACGCTAATCATGCAACGTTCGTACATACATCAACGTGTACATATTGCATAGAAACTCAATGTATATCCGGTAAATGAAACTTCTCCGCGATAATTGCTACTGCTAATGTTTGGATGCTCATGACATCCGGTAAATGTCGAATACATCGCGTATGAGCATGAATCGCACTTGTGTTTAGCGATCAACGTGATGTCATTAATCAAATATCACGAGAGATAAACAAATTTTGTTGGGTATAATGATTTGTAATCAAAGTATCGAGTTTGTTTAGACACACGAAAATTCTCACGCGTAGTAATTCCGTAGAATTACTGCAACGATCATATTTTCAGTGCTCTGTAAATAAGTTGATAAATACGAAGAAACCACCAACGATATCATTCGTGCTTCAAATGATAACAGCTTCGTCGTCGTTTGTTGCTCGACGATTATCGGACGGGAAAATCGATGTCACGCATTCGATCGCTCAAAGCGTTTACACAGACACACACAAACACACACATTGCCGGAAGGTGGGCATTCTCGTTTGTTGTATTCTTCGGCGTATTGCGACATTAAATAAAAAAAAGGCACAGACTCATCAGTGTATGCGAAACGGCATTTCTTATCCGTATGTCAAGCACAAATTCTCATGCTCGTTCAATGTCGTGATTTGTAAAGCAACGTCGATTATCAACAGTGTCAACTTGCATCAAGTTGTAAAACGAAACCCCCGCACAACGCGACCATTCTTCTTGTAAACTCACTTTTTTAAACGAATTCATCGAAGCCAATTGAAAGAAAAAAAGAAAAGCTTCATCAACAATTTCGCGTTCCAGGCACCAAATAAAAAAGTGGGTAGCTCAATTTTTTTTCTTATGATCCTATCGTCGTGATCGTTAAGCTCGACTCATCGACAAAACGATTTACCTAGGGATACATATGCGCACAGAAAAAATGAGTGAGAGAAAAAGAGAGTGGGAGAGAGAAAACGTGCGCAGGGTTGATTATATAGCTGTGTAATTATGATGGTCGATTTTGACAATTATATAGGAACCCCTTTGGAAGAAGCTGAACGGTATCGTGAGCTCTCACTCCGGTAGCGGATAGGAAACCACTTAAGTTCCGCTCGAGATTACTCCCACTTTAGTACCGCCATCATGATCACCACACTCTTTGCTTTATCTCGTTTCTAATCGCTTCGCCGGTTCACTTCTCAATATTGTATGCGATATCCAACAGCCGCGTTTTGTTACTTGATTCATTCTTGATTGTTTCCACACACACACGCGCGCGAAGAAATAAGCACGAGTTGATGATTCGGCTAAATTCTAGCTCTTGGTAAAAACTGCAAAAATACGATCGCAGCAAAAAATATGACGAAACGTTGAGCCCTGTAATTTGAAGTGCAGCTGTTTGTGAATTTCACAGTGTCATTCGGGGCTTGAGTGTGCACAAATTTTATACACAGCTCGTGCAACCACATTTTTCTTCTTTTTCTTATTTACATTAGACTGCGACTCGACTAAGAATCCATGACATGAATCGGGCGCGCATCGTACACAATTCTGGAACGAATTCACTCGAGAGATAATGGCAATTGTGTGTGCGATTAACAGAACCGTAATCTTCTCTTTGTCTATCTCGAAGTGTGTCTAATTGCGAAAGCAACAATCCCTAAATGCACATGCCACGGAACTGAAATATATTAGTTACCAGACTGTGCAAATTCTTGCTTTATTTTCGAGAAATCTGTTTATTCCAGATGGTCAATGTGGTGAGCTGAAGTTTACCTTTTTACGCACATTATACTTAATATGTTCTTCCGCACTTATCCTTCTCATCTTGAGTACACTTTTCCCCT
This sequence comes from Campoletis sonorensis, assembly GCA_013761285.1. NCBI lineage: Eukaryota > Metazoa > Arthropoda > Insecta > Hymenoptera > Ichneumonidae > Campoletis > Campoletis sonorensis. The sequence continues at coordinate 4,070,883 of JACEOJ010000145.1, forward strand.
TTTAGGCGAGCTGATAAGACTGATAAGACTCTTAGAATCCGAAGGAGTGTCTTGTTGAGTTCCAGAGGTCAATTTTTACGTTGAATGTCGGTCACACTGATCCGGATCGTCCATACTTTCCCAATTAATCGACTAGAAACGTTACGAATAATTTTTTGTTTTTATCCAATAATAGAAATCAGATAAAAGCCACTATCATTGTGATTGATTTGTATTTAAAAACAAAAAATAGGATGAACTAGAATTACAGGCAACAACGTTAAGCTCAGAGCATTCGATTTTTTCGCACAATTAAAGATGAGTCTCATACTTCAATTTACTCGGTTTTTAATAAGGAATACCCTGTCACAGCAATGACAGCTCAGTCATAGTCATATTTTCTCGGCAGTTGATCTTCCTGCAAAAAATTCAATACCGTTTATCCAATTATGTTATATTTTCCTCGGACTCTTATCCATCCAGTCTCCGATTGGGCATGCATAGAAATAGTGAAGTCTGCGGACGGGGTTTATACGTCGCTGTCAGTTGAACGAATGACGGGTGTACCGACACTTTCATTCTGTTGGATACCAATTGTGCTGCAATTTTTTCTTCATTTCTGCAACCAATCGTTTGTCAGTGAAGTAGCAATAATCTTCCCAAGAGCCAGTCACCTCGTTTAATTGCCTCTATGCCATTTCTCGGTTAAGTTGAAGCAAATGTTCCATTATCCGTGTTTACATTGGAGAGATAAGTGCGTTAACAATCGTGTTATTTTCTGCTTTACATTGTATTGAGTCTCAGAATACTTAATGTATTATTTGAACGTTTGTTTAAATTTGAACAATGACACGTTTCCTGGCGTTGAAAAATGACCACGTTGTAATAGATAAGAAATGGACTGTTTAGTAGAACACTTCCGTTTACATTGTGGGCGTGTGTTTGTGCACGAGTGCGTAATAATTCTGAGAAGCATTTTTGATGAATCGAAGGAAAAGTTGACAAGTTTATTCATACTGAAAAGGGAATCCAATTGAATATCATTAAAACGATTCATTGTATTGATCGATCATTTTTAATTAACATTCCTTTTCAATGACCCTCTTTTTTTCTCGTTTAAACGATCGATCGAGCAAAAACTTGGCGTAGATCGTTGATGATGCTTTTTTCTTCTCGCTAAAACGCTTTTTTGTTTGCGTTTCTTTAATTATATATTGATCGGCGTGAACTCGACCTCGGCTTCTTTTTGCCGTACAACGAGAGGTGAGAAGTCGAATACGAAACAGAGAATTAGAGATCGAGGAGAGAGGAAAAGAGAAAAGAAGAATAACACGCTATTATCGACGATATATAATCGATAAACGGTCTCGAACTGCATACATTCTTGTGAAGCTCAAAGTTCCACGTTAACACGCATCCACGGAAATCAAAGGTCTTTGTATTAATTGATGGTTTGCGTGTGCGGCTCTCGTGTTTCTCTTTTATATATCACTAGATGACTACCAACCACATTGCCTGACAGCTATCCGTCTAAAGAACACTCGCTGGGAGTTGCATTCAACTCTTTCTCCCGGTCCCTGCCGCTTGCACTAATATTTCCTTTTATTTTTTCTTATTTTCGTTTACTTTTCTCTCTGTCTGTCTACCTTTTTCGTTCATTCTCGCGTAATAATTGACGGCGTTGAAGAGACCAGGTGGCTTCGGTAGAACGGGCACAGATTAGAGAGAATTTCGCAGGTGTTCAACACGTAAATTCTCGTGGTGCATCGTCCCGGCATTAGTTTTAACATCTCCAGAGCTATTCCCAACAAAGTCCGAATAAAAAGAGCAAAAAACAAAACGGAAAAAAAAAAAATGTTGCGGTTCCCGTTTTCTTCGGCTGCTGGATATTGCTCCTGTTTCTTGCTCTCGCTGCTACTGCTGCCGGGCTTCCCGATCACAATTAAGATTAAGCCACCGCAAAAGAAAGAAAGAGAGAGAGAACAAGAGAAAAAGAGAGAGGAGGGAGGCTCCCGATAAGGCCCTTCCTCGCCCAAGTATTGGCGAACGTCTTATTGCTGGCGGTTTTCTAAGAGCTTCTTTTTTACAATGGCAGCGAGTAACAGAAACGAGAAGAATTGTAGTTCTTACGAATTTACACGAAACTCTACTCTGCTTCATTTCCAAGATATTCATAAATAACAATTAAAACATTTATTCACAAGCAACGTTGTACAAGTTATGAAAATAAATGAAAGATATTTCATCAATGTTTGTATCGGTTTTGTATACTTTTTAATTCACGATCCAAGATATCTTTGAACGGTCAATTTGCTGAAGATTGAACTTTGCTACGGGAACGCGGGGTCCAACCGGTATAACTAATTCGACGCGATAATATTGGTGACTCTTGTAGAAAATCTTGAAACGATCTTTTTCGCGATATCAACGTAGAAATCGATGATAAATACCTGTGATGTATATTTTGCGTAATATATTAACGCGTCTCGGACGATAATCGACGTCGTATAAGATTTCCTCTATCCGGGGTCACGCAGCGATCACCAAGTTTTTATTCAAATCCGGTGACCTTTGATACGAGCAGACACTATAATATATAGCGGGCTACAAATAATATTCAACGTTTATACATTTAGTAGGAATTACATAATAATTCATTGGAACGAGATTATATTGGTGTGTGTGTGTGTTGTTTTTTTTTCTCTTTAATATTTTTTCGAGATGAACGAGCTGGCATTTCGACGACGTGTGTGTATGGTATTGACATTTCACGGCAACCTTTGCCGCGAAACTTGCCAACTCCCGGGCGCGCCTAAGGATGTAATATATTATTGTATGTTATGTTTCTTGTAAAATCTCGCGATGAATTCTTTCATGCATAACGAGCTCAGCAAGAGTTTTTGGTGGTTAAATACCAATCGGTTCAGATCGATCATCAACATGTGAATTTTTTTGTTTTTATTATCAATTCTCAAGGTATGCTGCGTCATTATCCAATTAGTATGTACGAGGCTTTTCACAATTATTTCGTTATGACAGAAAAATCAAGATTCAACGCTTTTTATCTCAATAATATCGAAGATACTATTCTTTCTCTCTCCCTCTCTCTCTCTCTCTCTGTCTCTTTTCTTATCGGCACGAAAATACGTAGCTCGCAGCTGTAACGTACTTTCGGAAATTCTTTTTCGGCTTTTTCGATATATATACCTGGCGAAGAAACAGACATCGTACCACAGACTCGCGTCTTTGGCCTCTTGCCCCGGGTAACCAATTAGGCAACTGCCTTTTCGATTGGGTTAAGTCTTCGTGATCGCCATCGTTGTCGTTGAAACCCTTTTTCTTTCTTTCTCTCTGTCTCTCTGCCTCTCTATCTCTCTCTTCCTTCTCAATCCGCACCTTTATGTTCTCTCGCATTCTGGTTTACCTTCTCGACGATGCGAATTGGCAATAAAGCATAAGAGACTTCGATAAAAGAATAACAAAAAATTAATTATCTTTTACGCAGCAGCAGAGAAACGGAGCTTATCTGATGGAATCTAATTTGAAAATTGACGAATACCAATTAACACGGGGAACTTAATTTCCTTCTCAAGTTTATCCAACGCCGCAGCTTCGAACGAAGCGTCCACATTGTGCCTTAATTTCTGTCTCTCACGTTGACCATGAGTTTGCGGCTATATTATGTGTATGGAGGCCCATGAAAATCCTCGAAGGGTTCATCCGGTAGGTAACCGGTGGAAAGATACCGTAAAGACGTCTCGGTGGTCAATGCGGGATAAAACTTGGGGTTTATGCCTCGAAGGTGTTACCATGGCTTCGAGAAAGAAAGGAAGAGCAGGAAAGAGAGATGTTTGCTTCTCGAGATTCTTCTCGCGATAGAGACATGTTTTCTGGTATTATCCGGTCGTGGACAGGTACGAGAGCTCTTAACGCTTCGCCTTACGAGCATCTTCGGGGTTGCCCCGCTGCACAACACCGAAACCTGGTGCTGTATTCGCTCCTGCTTTGCCTGCTGCATTTCGTGATTTGCCATTTATTCTTAATCACCTTGCAAGATTCTATCTCAACCTCTTCTTCTGGTCAATGGTTTTAGTTATAATGGTGTAAACGCCGTGCTCTTAAGCCATCTTTTTTGTCACTGCTATTTCATTAAATGTATGAAAACTTTACGATTCTGCAATGATTAAATTAATGAGCGTCTTGTTTCTCGACGACTTACAATTTACTAAGGAATTTCGAATTGGTCGCAATTTCAATTTTAAACAGCTGTCATTGCTGATTCGTCCAAATATCGAAATTTTCAATCTTTAAATCTTTACATTTTATTTCTTTATCATATTTTTATATGAAACACCAAAAAAGCTACTGTTCTGTGCTCCAATTTAACAATTTTGAATATTTCAATTATGAACAACAGCAACAACCAATTATTTTCAATAATCGCTTATTTCCGATTTTAACAAGCGATGTTCTCAAACCTGAAATTCTCGTACCTGGGCTGGATGTTTCATGACAAAGTCTCGAGAGTATTTTGGAAAAGATTTGAATGAATTGAAATAATTCTTGGTCAGAATTGATGAAAATCGAAAAAAATACGTAGATCGACAACATCTCTGCACCGATAAACTGCACGGGAACTGAGTCTTGAATGCTCAAAGTTGGCAGACGAAATATAACGAGCGTTAAACAGTATAGCAGGATTTTGTGAGCACCCCGGAACAGTTTTCTCTTTAGGCGAAGATACGTGACGTTTACGGCGAAAGACGGTACCGTATACACACATAACCCCGTTTACTGCTCAATAATGTCTCTCTTTTTTCCAAACATTTAACGTTCTTTTTTCTTATACCATTTTTCGACTCCTTTTTTCCGCCGTGTATATATTTTTCTTATTTTCGTTCATCTGTTATTTTCTCATTTTGTCATCCGCAACCTTTCTTGGATGAGTTTGAGAAAGAGAGGGCTGGACCGTTCGTTTCGTCCAGTGGGCGTAACGCGGTTCTCGCGTGTATTTACCTCGTCTCCTGTCCTTTCATACATGTTCTTGGATCTCCCGTCTGTATAAATTTTCTCGCTTCGGTGTACCGCGAATAGCAGGTAATGAGATCCGCGCAGGTTATCCATTCGCGTGAATTACTCGACGTTTATGTGATCGTCTTCCTTTATTTATTGATTTGATAGGCAGATTTAGAGCTTCTCTGAGAATTGAAACGCTCTCCAACCGCTCCTCAACAATTTATAGAGGCAACAATCTTTTTATTTTCACTCGTCATGCTCCGGAAAATGTTCCGCATTCCAAGCGAATCTCGCGCCGGTAAAAGCGACTGGCAAGCTTTAGCTATTCACAGTGGTTTAAGATCGAGTTCTACGAATTTCCATTCAACACGTGTTTATATTTATTGCAAATTGACATCAATGACAGAAATCCACGATGTGACTGATGATTAAACTGAATCGCATCGCTGTTGGGAAAAACGGTGTCATCGATTAGTAAATGTGAACGAAAGTGGGACAGTGACTGGATTTGTGCAAAAATGTACATAATTTTCTTTTTGATTACAATCAAATAAATAATAAAGATAACAGACGTAAAAAAAACGAAACTGAAAACGACTATATTCATTATTTTACCACCCGATGAAATCATCAAGCTTGTTTCTTCATTCTTCGAAAAGAAAAATATATATTCGATGATGGGAATTGCTACACAACGATTCCGTTTATTTTTTTTTACCCATTAAAGGATTTGACGATTGCAAAAATTCTCGACGAGAGATAAGGTTGAATCGATAAAAGTTTCCTCGGTCTCTTCACCCCGCGCGATATACGTGGAAAGGTATTATACGAGGGTCCTTATCCTCAACGGTTATTTCGTCGTTTCACGTATCTGTAACCTGCCTTCGACACGAGAGACGCACTCGAACGAGGTTCCTCCAACGTATCCTCCCTCCGCCTCTCTTTTCAGTTCTTCTTTTATTGCGGTACTTCCATATAGCTGTTCGGACATATCGGGGAACGTCTCTTTTTCCTCGATTCTCTCCCTACGAATACTTACGTCCACATATATATGTATATATATTTTTGTATATAAGTATAACAGTGTGGTAGTGTTATTGGGAGGGGAAGAGAGAGGATAAGAGTGCTGGAGGTCAGTCGTTTGTAAAATAAGTCGGTGCGTAACCCGACCTGACTGCAGGAACGTACCATCGGCTCGTAAGCCCGCTGTTTTTATCTGGCCATATTTCAGGATGATTCCGCGTCTTAATGTCCTCTCTCGCCAGGTTTTCACCTTTATACGTTTCTCCGCTCTGACGTTCCGTATATACGAGTCTTCTTTCTCTCTCCTTCTTTCGGTCCGATCTTTCTGGTGGATAGGACGTGATCACAGTGACGACTTAACCCACGTTATAGATTTTTCTCTTCTCCCTTGTTGTTATCGCGATTGAAGTTGCTTTTACGAGCTAATATGCGTTAGCGGGCTGTGTTCTCTGTCACCAGAGAAAATCGAATAGCCCGCATTTGTCGGCTCTGATCGAGTGCAATGAGCACATTGAATCTCGTGTCGCCAGTTACGTTGCTGGGAACGCTTATCAGGCGTTAAAAAGGGCAGAGAGCGGTTGGGACCGCAGTCTCGATCAATCTGTCCCAAGGACATTTATTTACAGATTCATACACACTCCCATAAGCGTATACACGTTTATTAGTATCTCCATTATACACACCTACATATATCTCTCTGATACAACTTCGTAAAACCAAACGACCCGCGTTGCGTTCCTCTTAGATCGATCGCGTTCGATTAACGAACCGGTTAGATCACCCGCAGCAGCATAAAACTCGATCGTTATTGGCTTGACGAGAGTCAAGAGTATACGATTTATGGGAAAAGTGTCGGAGAGAATTAAACAACAGCAACGAGAAGAAAAAAAAACGAATAAAAGATCAATATTCTCAAACGAAATTATAGAGTCGCGAGAGTCACTTCGTCGAGGGATCTTATCGATTTGCCGAAGCGAAGGGATATCGCAAAGACAGCGAGTGGGACGACGAAAGTTTGCACTCTGTGCTGTACGTGGAGGTGTATATATACAGATATATTTATATCGTCGGTATAGAGAGTCCTCGCGAACCGATTCCCAATGAAAAGGGACAAAAAAATCGAGCCACAGCAACCACTACGTGTAAAAATTCTGTGCATGTGTATTTACGTGTCTGTATATTTATACATGTATATACATATAGGTATGTGTATGAAAGACTCGAGAAACCGGTACTGGGATAGATCCGTCGAAAGATATATGCGACGCGCGTGGCGCGACACTACAGGCGAGAGTGTCATCGTCGTTGCTAGTCTTCTCGTTCTCTTTCTCTCTCGCTCTCTCTCTCTCTCTCTCTCTCTCATCCCGTCGTCTTGTTTACTTTCAAACATTAAATTCGCTGATCGATCGATCTAACAACGAGACACAACAGCCAGACAGAATAATCGCGAAATTAATATTCAAGTAACCTACGGACTTGATAATTTGCAAGAAAGAGTGAGTCTCTCGTCCGAATTTCACTTTTATTCGGAGAGCCAAATTTGTCTCTTGCCTGCAGGCTCTCGTCGATCCTTGTTTCATCATTATCAATGAAGATACGATCGGTTATTGGCGCTTGGGAGAAAGTGTATTGGATAGAAACAGTTTCCTTTACAAGAATATATTTAATGTTCACTTCTTCACACAAGCGCCAACGCCTCTTTACCTTTTATCCGCCTATTCTTAGCCGCAATCAAAAGTCTTGGTACGTGCAAACTTTGCTGCTGGTAGATTATAAAACTGTGAGAGAGGGTACTCCAGCGAGATAACCGACACCGCTTATACACCCGTGTGTTGTTGCCTCTCGGGACTACCCGTCGAGAGATATGAACGAAGGAGAAACTGAGAAATCGCGGATCGAAAAAGAAGAAAAGAGAGGATGAGCGAATGAGAGAGTAAAAACATCGCCTCGATGAACTCTTGGAGCCCAGGAGCAGCTACTCATCCAAGTTGCTTGCTGCTGTTTCTGTATTCTGTGTACTGACGGTACGAAGCCGAGAAAAACCACTGCCCGATGTTAAGGTGAACTCAGAGGTGATGGCCCCGGGGCGTCGGGTCACCCAGATTTCAATCTAGATACAGCATTCCACGGTTAATTAGTACAGTCTGGACCGAACGTGAGCTCTTTGCTCTCCCATCATCGCCGCCTATGGGTTTAAGCTTTTTTTTTTTTTCATTTTTTCTCTTAATCTTCATTCGCTTCTCATATTACTGTACGTTAATTTATTCTCTTCACCGTATTTTAGAATCCGTTTCGATGTGTTTATGACAAAACTTGACACGCAAAGAATCACAAAAAACGTATTTAAAATTATTTATAGTCACATTGCTTCGAGTCTCGTTGGACGAACGATTTGCTGCTTTTTCGAATCTCCACAACCAACTGTTCTGATATCACGCCACTTTCCTACATTTCGTTAATTAAGTTCGACGAATCACTCAGACTTTTCGTTTCGTGTTAATATTTATGAAAAGACATTATAACGTCACATTGTTGTAAAAGTTCATGTGGATAATGCGTGATGCAAGCATATGAAAAATTGTTGAGAAAATCAGCGAGATTCACATTACAATTGTGGTAATTAAGCAAGAGGATCAATTGACTTGCTTTAAACAGCAGTGTGCGCCTTCAACGACGTTCGAGGACAATGGAATTGTTTTAATGATATAGTAATCACAACCTACACTATGCTAAACATTTACCTCATCGGATCAGATGATGTTAACATCAGGGAGTTGGTTAGAAAGTGGCGATAGTTTGGGATCGCTGTAATATGTCAGGATTGGAATTTCATCGTGCAACAAATATTTACGTCGATATTTCGCCCACAATGATTTTCGTAAGGTCAGGTGAAAGAGTGTTTGAACTTGTATTGTTTATAAAGACATTTTCGTGGCACTCGTTTCCCGGGGAACGATGGGAATGCGATTTCCAACTGCACTGCAGCAATGATTTATGTGGAAAACTTCGTGGAACATATAACTGTACGAATCACTGTGCGTTCCAGAGTCCGTATATCTAAAATAGATAAAAGCAAAGAAAAAAGATCGAATTGTTGGAGGAAGAATGTTGGGATTCACGAGAAGCGAAGCAGAGACTAGATAAAATAGCAAGTGCTGTATTTACAGTGGTGTGTAGGGTCAGAGAGTCGAAGCGGGTGTTGCCCGGTGCACTTCACCGCGGTTGCACCGAACGAGCCATTAACCGCTCGATTCTGCCTCCGATTCTCAGCTGTGGCTGCCGTTGCCTGCATAAGGAACGTTCTTCGCTTCTATCGCCGCCTTTTGCTACTCTCGACGTTTTATCTCCCCACGGTAGCGGGTCCGAGAAATTATTGCTCTACTCTGGCCATCATGTAAGAAAAGGTTTAAAAAAAAAGAAGATCTTTTTCTTGACTTTTTGATGCTCTCTTTCTTCATCCTCTTAGTGAATGAATCGAACGAACAAAAATAAAAAAGATAAACAGATATTCTGAAAGAGACACTACATGAGCTCATGAGCAGACTGAGTCCTTACGTAAGTTACCGAAAGAGAAAAAGAGAGAGCGAGAAACAGAGAGAGGAAGAAACGAGATATCAGTCGTCAGGACCAGCGATCGAAATATCCTTTTTGTGGATAAAACTCGTGTCGATCTCCAGAGAGAACTCACGCTCTGTTGTCGACGATTCTGGAAAAAGATCTATCGACTAGCGATGATTCGGTTGAACGATATTCCACACCAGTTATGGTGTGTTCTATGTCTTTAACACACGTTCCTAGCACGCCAGAGAATGAGCATGAGAAAGGGAAAGATACAAAGAGAAAAATAATATAAAAGCAAAGTAAAAGCAGGAGGCATGAGAGTGAAATCCAATTCCTCTCTCGCACCTCGCGAACCCATTAATCTTTCGTATGTACAGCCTCCACCGCACGGTTATATTCGTCTTCACGACAACGACGAACCATGGAACGGAGACGACGTGGGGAACACAGCGTATATAAATATACACCTGTACGATATAATAGTAAATACGTTAAAGATCGAAGAAACCTCGATATCCTCGATGCCCATTCGCGAAGAGATCTATTCCCATATATATCTATATATTTAAACGTCTTTCTGTCCGTTTCTGTCTAACGTAACACGTATTACCGCCGAACACAGCTCGGTATTCGAAGCAGCAGCTATAAGCAGAGCAGAGAGCGACACACGGATATTTATATCTATATATTTACCTTATTTATTTGCCTGTAACAGCGGATCTCGATTCACTCTCGTCTACTTTCTTTTTATCTATCGCCCCCTTTTAGCCGAGAGTTTTGCTGATGCTGTTTCGAAGATCTTTCTGTCTTTCCAAGGCGTCGCAAATGTCTTATAAATACATATATATACGTTGGTCTTTGTCTCACCTGTTATACCGGCAGCATATTCAACATACAGCAGTCACAGAAGCAAACGCCGCGGGGAACATTGTAGCGTACACATACGAGCGGTGTGCCTGTATTGCCATTTTCCTCATGTGTCCCCAAAGGATTTATTGTCGGTTCTGAGACTGACGTAGGGAGCTTATAGCCTGACTATAGCTAATTTACGCAACGACTACTGACTGGCAGCCGCATGAAAGGATCGTTCCTTCGCGATGTCCATGTCACTGTACTTTGATTTAAATGTATATATGCATGTATTATGTTTTTAGATACTTAAGATTATAATATTAACAAAATCCATGGAATAAAAGAGGAGAATGTAAGAAATAACGAGATAGTGTGACAGAATGAGACACGGACATGCGCGCCTTGGTAGCCATAATTTTATCACTCAAGAACGATACTGATCTGATTTTGCAAGATCACCAGATTGCTTTAGAAATTCGTGATGCAAATGAAACTAAGAGAGGGAGAGAGGTGAGTGAATATTGAGGGGAACGAGAGCATATCGAGCCGAATCGCGGCGGGCGCGACGATATTATGTATTCTCGTTACGCAACTATTTCGGTCTGTTGCGAATCATGAATATAACGTCATCGTGGGCTAGAGAGCGCGAGACGTGTCGTGAGGTCGTGAACGAACTGGAACGACGACAGTCCAACGATTTCACCAGATGAAAAAGCACGGACAAACTAAGACAGAGATACCCGTTACCGGGTACGAAACCAACCAATTTTATATTTCATCTCATATCTTTCTCGCCTCGAATACGCTCGTTCCACTGATCTATACCGATATACGTTTCGTACACCGCAGACATGACGTTAAGCTGTTATTGGTCACAGTGTTGGTACATTTTTCAAAATCAAAAGAAGTCCAAAATAAGTGAGTGAATAAAAAAAAAAAGCTAGATATAAGTCGATCGGGATAATTCGAAAGAGTTCACATTGCCCAACCTTCAAGTTGGTGACCTCAGACGTCAAAAGTTGAGAATATAATTACGCCTGCCAGGAGTTGGTTATCCGAACCATTCGCTGGAATCGGGCATATTTAAAAAAGAACGAAACAAAGAAGAAAGATAGCAGGGAATAAAACCGTCGAAGAATCTCTCTGTTCGAACGAATACTTTCCGACATTTGTTGAGAGTTCACCGCGCATGTCAGGAAGCCAAACATCAGCAGAAAGAGAGAGGGTTCTTCATGCTTGGGCTTCTGCTGCAGGAGCAATCTCCAGGACAATTAGCCCCGAGTTCGTGACGGGTCCCTCCCTCCTTCTTCTTCTCCTCCCATTCCCTCTTCGCCCTTTTTCGCTCTTCACATCTTTTTCGTTCTTACCCTGTGATGTTCTTTCGTCATCGCTTTAGTATACCGGTCTTGAGACGACGACGAGGAACATGACGACCGCGAACTCTCTCGATCCGGTCCCTTCGTACCCACCGTTTATACATCTAATGACCTGATGGTGGCAGGTGCGCCCCACGAAGTGCATCTTCTTCATATATACCACCGCATTTCGCGGTGCAGCATCCTCCTTCTGGGAGTCTCAGTATCTTCTCTAATCTAACGGCCACCCGGTACGTTTCTCTCCCGAAGCCTCGTCATCTTTCCAATGGACAAATCTCTCGCTCTCTTTCTTTTCCCTCTGTCCTTATCTTTTTGCCCGATGGTCCTGTCGAGTGATCCACCGTACCGAATTCGAACATGCACCGGGTCACGAAGCACGGAAGGCGAAAAGGGAAAAGAAAACAGAGCTCAGAGAAAGAATGATGAGGTGTATACTTTTCGTCACATCCGTTCGAGAATTTTTTAGAGCCTTCTTAATTCTCGCTTCTTGGCTTGATGACCGGCGAAACATCTTTTGATGATCGTTATTTCCGATTACCCGATTTTTTTTCTGTATCACACGTTTCCGGCCAACGACGAAGATGGATCACTACGTGGAACACAAAATTGAGATGATGTTAGTCACGCACATGTGGTTTTTATTTTCTATTTGTGCGGTTCGATGATAATATACTTAAGCGAAGAAGCCAAGATTTGTGCTCGTGGTGCATCAACAGAACGAAGAATGCGTTCTCGACGCTGGAAATTTTTGAGGCACAAGAATGCGTCGAGTAAGCACAGCGTAATCACACGGGTTGCACAAATGTTTTTTCTTCCTCAAGAAGTACGAATGTGGATACATGCGTTCGTCTTCTCTCGCATTTGACCAAGCCTTGCATCTTTCCTCTGTTGTCAGAGAGCCATGGTAGAATAACATGGACTAAGAAAAAATAACAATCCTGTTGGAAGAAGTGTTGAATCGAGAGACTGCAACGAATCTCCACGAGAGTTGAGATTCTAGACGTACATTGTACAAACGGTCCTTTCGCTGTATTCTTCGACTTTGGTTATTTTTTTTTCCTCTTACGATGGTTGGACCACAATAATAAATAAAATTGTAGTGGAGCAATAAAAAAAAGTAGGTATGACGCGGCGAATTAGGACTGGGAAGTCACCGAGTAATTATTTTTCTTACGTCTCTTCTAAACAAATTTATATATTCGCGTGTAAATGGATTCGTGCCAGCAAGCATACAATCGTACATCGTCTTCGTTGGGGTAATTAATTATCAAAGTATCTCGCGGTGCTGACATGAGGAGAGAGAGAGGTGTCGAGCGATCGACGAGGTGTTAGGCCAAAGGAGCTCGGAGGTAGTTGAGGTGTGAACCATTCATTCGTTCTTCCATTCATTCGTTCAACCATTCATAACGCCAAAGGCAAGCTTTGGACCATACTAGCCTCATCAGCTATTACTTGTCCAGTTTATGTCTCGAACGAGTGTCAGAGTTCTCTATCAAACATTTGCATGCAAGCATTTACTAAGACATTTCCCAATAGTTCGATAATGAACGCAATGGCCCTGTGAGAATGGATTGTGTATTGGTGTCTCGCCATAATCCATGATCCTCGCTCGCGTCCACGACTCGAAACAAGAATTCATTTTCACGAAAGAGATCGAGTCAGAAGGCGAGATCATCATTTTAGCAACCGATACATCCTTCGGACAGTGATGTGTGGCACGCAAATTATCGTAGTCTCCGGTGAATTCTCTTGTCAGTATAGAATCAGCGACGAATTAATGAGGGTCCTTACCAACTGAGCAGCCCCACCCAGAAGCAGAGGCACAAACCACTGCGAGAGAGCCGCACGCGTTCGTTAGCGGCTCGTCAATTATATCGAAGGCACTCACTCTCCCGCGAAACTTTAACCGGACCTCTCATCGCCACGTCCCTCCGTTCTTCACTTTTTCTTTCCTTTATTTTTATTCCTACCGATGATAAATCACTTCAACGAACGAGCACACTTTTCTATACCCGCCATATATGTTTCTCGATTATTATTCGATGCTCCTTTCAACATCGCAACTGCTATTATACATCTCGATCTTTCACTGTACACGTAATTATAAATCGACGGAAGTTCACATCGCGCGATACACCTCGACACACCTTTTCCCGCCGATTTTATGAGAGCAGACAAAATGAAGCCAAGAAATAACACCATCACACAAAGGAGAAAGTGGAATAGGGGTCAATCGACGACACTGCTATCATTAGCTTCTGTATATTATTAAAAATAATAAACGCCCACATATCTCAACCGATGTAGTGACTTGTTACTACGTTATATCACCATCCATGGGAAGTTTAGGCGATGCGAAATCCAAACAATCCATTCATTACGCTCCCTCAACTAGAGGCCAATGTGTTTCGGCCGCCACTTCCCATCTCACAGAATATCGAGATCGTGAAGTTTCTTCGCACTCTTGATCGTACAACGACGTGACAGATCAAGCAAATAAACTAGACGTATCGCACCTTTTAACATCGGCGATTTTGCGATAACGCCGCACAACCCAATGAGCTTATCTTCGCAATGCTCGTCACTCTAACCCACAGACTGAGCTCGTACAAGTGTCGCGAATTTAGATTCATTGTTGACAGGTATTCTATTTTAAAGGAGAGACAGACTAACAGAACAATCACAAATGTACGATCTATCGACTGTTTTGCATTGTCAAAAATATGTGTCTCCCATTTGTGCTATCAAAAAACTTCCTGGCACATTTTCACTCGTAATCTCGTTGATAAATATTTTGTGCAAACATTAAAAAGTGCTGTAGCCATATTTATTTTTATGATCAATTGAATAATCCTCGGTAAAAATCATTATAGAGAATATTTTTATACGAAATATCAGGGAATGAATAAAAAAAGGGCGTTGGGATTCCAATACAGATCGTATCGGACTGGAATGCCTCGTACATGCGCTTTAACATGTGTCAGAGTATGCAAACGCTTTTGTTTGTACACATAAAACGGTACGTAAGAGATCATTTGGATATCGAGTGACTTGCCCACGCTGTGAGTGAAGACAATGCGATAAACACGTGTACCCTCCGATCGTTTTCTTTCGTGGAGACAATTCTTTGTTCAGTTACATTCTTATATCGATACGATCGGCTGGTTCGATCTCTGATCGAAGTTTTTCGATCGTAATACTCGTCAGATAACTATTGACGGCAGAAGTGCGATGCGCAGGAACAAAATGATGCTCATAAAGTCGAACGAACGCTTATAAATCACGGGAAAGAGGAATTGCAAATGTCGAGGTTGTTCGACAGAAAAAAAAGCGTGCCCAAATTATGCTAATGAAGTCACTCTTCATTTCGCAAGACATAAAAAACGTGAGAAAAATTATTGAACAATATCGTGCACGCGTAAAATAATAAAACCCACGCGAGTGCCCTCCAGGCTCTTCGAAATTGTTTCAAAGAATATCTTCACCACACCTGAGCGTTTAGGTTTCTAAAGAAAACGTATACGAGCTTTTTCTTTCATTCTCTTAAATCCCTCGTCGTTCATCCTCGTGTAAATCAATGATCCGTTGGCCTCGGGACTGCGTTGGAACAAAAATGGAGCAAGATTGGAGTCAGCACACGTCGTTGTCAAAGCTGTCAAGCGACATTTTTTCGACATCGTCACATATAGCTCGACGTAATCCTTCTCTCGATACATATCGCATTATTTCGTCAAATATCTTCGTTTTTTTTCTCTTTCTCGTTTTTTTTATTCAGATCAAATCAAAAGCTTTGAAAAGAACTTGCTCGATGTCGAGAAACCTTTTATGACATTTGAATAAACTCAGTCACTTTATAGGATTGATGACCTTCAAAAGACACATTTTGTAATTAATTATTTATTTCGGAATACACAATAAACGGTAAATCGAAAATCAATTTTTCGTTTTTATTTTTCTCCTCTTACATAAATCACCACGTGCAGGTGATTTTAGCACCATTTCCATTAAATAGTCTTTTCCTTGAGCGTTCATAACGACGACGTTTACTGCTTGTGTGACACCTGCGATACTTGACGTTCTTGGCATTGGGTAAGAGCGCTCGATAATAAAAACAAAAAGGAACTATAAGGCCACACGAGGTTTTCTCTTTTTTTCACCAAATAAATAATATCGTCTCGTCTCTCTTTCTCCTCTACCACATACATGTATACACAACAACAAGAAACGTCCGGGGACGTGACCTGAGGTGAGCCCTGTTCAGGTGACCCGAACCGGTCTGTTCCTTTTCTCGCGATCGCTTCTATGCGAGCCAGAGATTCTCAACCTAGCGTATAATAGAAGCAAAAGCTCCTAGTTTAAGAAACCCCAGATAATCACGTGACAGGATTAATGACGATGCGTAATTCAAAACCCAAAAGATTTTTAACTCGTCGTAACTATGGATTCACTGGCTGTTTTTCATTGGATATTGAAAAACCATACAGATGCAAGACTTTGGGCAAAGCGTCGATGAGTTCGCTGAAATCATAAACTAATTGAACAGTGTCTAGTCGCATCAAATTTTAAGATCACGTTGAAGACGAACGATGAGCAGTGATCGTTAACATTAAAAATGTGTATTTCACAATGATTCAATGTATACTGGCGTCTCAAGATGAAATAAGAAAGAGAGAGAGAGAGAGAAAGAAATGGTTGCTTGAATCCGTGACGACCCACGGAACTCTCGGGGATCCTACGCCTTCCGTATGCCCATATATATTTTATCTAACGTCGTGGTTGCTTCTCAGTTCTCACTTTCGTAACTCACTTCGCGAGCACCTTTTATTCCTTCGACGTATACGGAGATGTTGACAGCTGAATAACTATACGTGTATATCTATAGATGTGCATGTATTTGTGTATATATATAGTTGAAAGAACACGATTGAAATATGGTGGTGTGTGTATGAGGCTTTAATACTTATAGAAAGAACGCACGGTAGTTGGAACTGCAGGGACAACATATATCAAGCTCAACGAAGATATCGGATCGGTTGTCAATAGTGTCGTTATTATGCCTGAAATATAAACACACGAGCTAGTGTCAGCGATACGTCGAGTATGTCAAACAATAAAAAAAGGCTTTAACCTCATCGATTGAACGTTCAGAGTAACGCTGAATACGCCTTTTTGTTTGTTAACAATGCCACATCGATATGATCGTGTCGTATGATAATTACAGAACAGCTCTATCAAAGCCTCTGAATCCGTCGTATGATTAGCCACCGCAACCAAAGATATGATTTCCAAGCAGCCTTAAGAACGATAAGGATTCACGTAATCGTACGATTTGCGTCTCGGGATTGTGGCAAATTTAGCTCATTTTAATTGTATTCTGGGAACAGAAGAACGAAGAAGAATAGAATAAGTAATAACGAAACGAGGCGGCTTCAGAGATACAAGTCGACGGCCGATGAATCTTCGTCTCTATATTTTTCAACGTCCGTGTGACAATCCTTCGATGTTTTATTTCGTCACTCTTCTCAGTTCGTTCATAGATATATACACACGTTTGCACACACCACGTATTCGCGGTGGTGCACTGATGAAGAAAAGCCGTTGTTTTCTCGTCGCTCGTTTACGGTTGCGCAATATCGCGGGGAGAGCTCACTCGCAGAATCGTCACCTTATGTGACACGTCACCTCTGGCACCTGTGATGTACATCGACGAATGTACATACGGGCTTAAACATATATACAAGAGAAATACATATGACTATATATTCGAGAAGGACACGTGAGAAAAGTACGTGATGTACCTCGGAGCCTCGTTTTTACGGGGGCTCGCAAACACCTCCATCTTGGCTGCGAGCCTCGACGCAGCTAAAATACGCAAAGTACAAACGAGAGATGAAGAAAAAGCACGTATCGCCACCTTGCTCAAAGAGAATATTTCTCCCACCTTAAGAGTACACTTTTTCTTTGCACTCGCACGTGAAAGGCAAAGTGCGTAAATACCTTTTATTTTATTTTATTTATTTATATTCTTATTTTCTTGTACATACCATATAAGTTTAGTCGAAGATATATTCTTTGCGGAGTGCGGTGACCTCATCGACCTGGTCCAGCTGCGGTCATAGATCGCCAACTCTTGCAGCAATTCAGACTTATTATCAGATTTTATGCCTCCGTAACTAGGGGTTCGAGGCGCAACAGCACACCTCGCTCACTCGGTGCATTATTCACACGCTGTCAGACGCATACTGTAATCGTTTTTTTCTTTTATTTTTTCTTACATTTTATTTTATAAACCACGCATGCAGCATGCTCAGCGATATTTGCTTTCTGCAGGATACTACATTGCCGAATACTGCATAAGAACTTTGTATATTTTAATGATACTTTCCTCAGTGACGTTTAAGCAAAGCGCGACGATGTAAAATGGTAAATTGTGACATTTGGCGCCAGGAATGAAGTCAGCCATCGGGCACGCACTACGAGAGTGAGAGTAGCTGAAGTTTGAGCAAAGATAAAAAAAACACATGAAGAGGCAGAAAGAGACGTGAAGAGAGCCAAAAGCAAGCACACAGAAAAGAGATAAAAGAGCCTGCTAAGGTACAGATAAGAAACGCGCAAAGCGATGGAAAAAAAGAACGCATTGTGCATATAAGACGTGCGCGTGAACCGTGCTTTGCCGTGCATATGCAACATGTGAGATACACAAGTAGGTGCCGGGTAGGGAGGTCAATATATACACATATAGAAACATATATAGACATATAAATACACTGTCGGGGACCAGAGTCGGCGCGAGGATTGTCGTAAATGTCTTCATCCGTAAGATATGAGATGCCGTGGGCGTCTCAGGTCGGTTGAACAGAGATCACAAAGAGAGAAAGAGAAAGAGAAAGAAAGGTCCTCTCTCTCCGTCTCTGTCTCTCTGTCTCTCTTATAGGTACTCGTTTAAGATGCGTTTTCCTTTGCTCAGCTTGGCGAAGAAGGTATCACAAGTTGTTTTGCCAGGCGTCCTCCGTGCGCGAGAATAAAAAATAAAAAAATTAACAAATTCAAAAAAAAGAGAAAGAAAAACGAAGAAAGAAATTGCCTGAGTAAAGAATAAGACGTAACCTTCCGAACACGTGGAGTCGCACGCTCGTAAAGTTTGTTTTGTATGTAAAAAGATCTTTAATAAAGACCGTATAATATCTTTTTCACGGAAATTCCTGCGAAACAATTCTAAAAAGTATCGCGAACCCGAGAATATAAGAAACGTAATGAACGAGCAGCAGAATGATCGGCGCGAACTAAATATGGAAAGCAAATGGTGAAGAAGCAATTTTCAGGGGAGCGTAATCGGTTAACTCAAAAAGTACATTGATAAATATGTATGAAAACGAAAACTGATCAACTTGTGATCATAAAGTACCAACAATATTACTGGAAAAGTAAACTGTTCTGCTCAAACGATTCGCCCACGTGTTGTTGGTTGACCAGTAGTCCAAAACTTCAAATGGCCCGTGAAATGTCTTAATTGATAAATTTGTCGAATAAAATTATCGATCGAATTGTATTCTAAGACGGGAGTGACCACAATAACAGACTGAACGACGTTCCCACAATTTCGAAACAATTCAATATAGTCGCAGATTGGAATAATTCACTTCCACATAATTATCAACGAGACGAAGATATATTCAATTTTCCAACAGACAGAAGTCTTGGCCATATTTTACAAACGGACATGAAAGAATAGTAAGAAATAAATTTAAAAAAAAACAGCTGGGAGAAGACTAAGACGAATAAAAATCAGTCACGATTCGTTCGGAAGGGATGAGTGAACGGAGGTGAAGAGGAGGGTCAAGGAAGCGAGTGTCAAGTCAAGTCGTTCCTCCGTCTGTCTGGGCGACTCGTACGTAACTCACGTCCTCGGTCCGTTGAAGCACCCGACTGTATACGCGACTCAAGACCACAAATATACGTTATTTTATATATACAGACGAATAAAACTATATGGAGAACTTCCCACCCGCGCTTGACCCTTTCTTTTTTTCCCCATATCTCTGTAGAGCCATACAAGATTTCCATGAAATAAAAGGGCTCAACCCACACAATTTAGCTCACGAATTAAACTGGGTTACGCCCTTCTGTTATTCTCTCGCAAAACATACATATCTGTATTTTAGACCCTGGTGTGTTTCCCGAGCGGTGAAATACCATGAAGATTAGTGTGTTGGCGTGGACGTGGGTTGCGAAAACGACGAAGAACGAGGAGAGACGCGTGGTGCACGTGGAGAAGTCCTCTTGTGGTCACAGTAATACAAGACAAAGAGAGAGAGAGAGAGAGATAGAGAGGGAAAAAAAGAAAAAAAGTTCTCTGACTTTCGAGACTGACTGTGCATACTACAAATGGTGTCTTTTGTGTAGAACTTGTACATATATTTATATCGTTGCTTACTATATATTGTGGGAATAGGTCGAGACCTAAGATGTCAAAGGTGAGGCCGCACCCTTCATTGTGTCCTGCCCACGTGACCGGAGTACTGAGACGTCGTCATTCATGTCAACGTTGCGTCTTCCTTCCTTCCGTCCTCCCTCTCGTCCCTCGATCCACAGCTCGAATGTGTGTGTCTCCATATATGTGTATAGATATGAATATATATAGCGTATTGAACACATAATACACGCTGGCAATTCGAAGCTCAACATTAAATCGAGCCCGAGGGGATTAACCCCACAACCCCACCCACCAACCGCTCCAAAGTTTAACTTCGTCACCAGATCTCATCGCGACGTAGTCACCACACTTTCTTAATCTCTTCCTTCATGGAAAAGTATGTGTGTATATGTGTTTATTGTATATCTACGATCATATAACGTGGATGCACTCACGCACGTCTCATGAATTTCTTAATAGGCTCTTCTGTAGTATTTTATATACATATGTGCTATGAATCTATGAAAGAGCCATTATCTCTGACGAGAGGATCATTCTCGCGTTCCTAAGTTTCTCTCATGCCCTGAGTACGAACGCCCAGGTGCTTCTTACGGACGCTCGAGCTTCGTACGCCCTCGCATTATCAAAGAAAGCTTTTTTTTCTCTCTCTCTCTCTTTCTTCACCACGTGGCCAGTCAGTACTGATTAATTCTTGGACGCAAGCGTTGAGGGCGTATGTAGAAAACAATATATTCATCACTAGGCAAAATATATTAATCACTATACATTTAGAACCTTAGCAGCGAATAAAAGAGCGCGATACAAACAAAATTCAATGAGTAAAATGATACGGGATAGGGCTCTTTTCTTGATTACATTTAATATACGTTACACACACGCGAGCGAGTTAAATATACAGACAAAGTGACTGAGTAATGTCGACATAATGCTATTACGTATTGTTCAACGATATTATTAAATCTTGTCGTTCGGTTCTATCTATAAACCAGTTTCATGTGCTACAAAATACATGAGACAACGTTGTCGTACACGCGACTAGCCAATTTGCAAATTGCATCTATAATGAGCCAAGATTATATTGATTGTATTGGGAATAAATCGTTTGCACGTAGAAGAAAGGTTACTTTTGATCTTTCGATTACAAATTCTCTTTCTCTCTCTTTCAACCGCCATTTTTCTAATAGAAATTCGAAATCATTTGTAAGTTAATTTTTTACGATTGGATGTTCTTTTTTATGTTTCAGGTAAGCCCCTCGTGGAAAATTGTCTCAGTGAAAATCGTGTGCTTATCCAACTTTTTATCAATCGCCCTGAGAAAAGCCTCGAACCGACCAGTGAATATACATTTCAATTCAACCGATACTCAAGGTAGATACATTTGGCTAGTTTTTTTCCCACTCGTTTATATCGAACATTGTAAAAATAGTGAGCAAGCGGGACGGAAAGTTGCATGAAATCTTATAGACTCTCGCTGATCCCGATTTATATGAATAAATAACTGTATATTTAGCGTACAAATCACAGCTACAAAGCGATGAGTCCTCCGAAGCCATCACGTTGCCTATATCGAGACACGTATTAGTGCCACAGCCGATTTATGAAAGCGAGTAACCTTTCGCGTTTCCTACACCAAACGATATACATAGTCGAAGACGTTTTTGTTGCTGTTGTTGTTGTTCTTTTGCTCTCGTACAAACGACTCGATGTTATGAATATACACGTGTAGCGCAAAAGGATCCGTAAATAATTTCACTGCCTTCCTCATTAGCTCCTTTGCCAGGCCACGTTGCGGCTTTTGAGCACCAAAGACGAGACGTTGAAGTATACGTAACAAACTTTTATACATATATGTACATCTGTTTCCATATCTGTTTAATTCCTTGAGTATATATATATATATATATATGTGATTGAGTATATATTGCTCTGAGTATTCTCACGAGAGAGCAGATCGATGGATAATTAAAGTGACGCTCGATAAATCAAAGCCGCCAGAAGAAAGATCTCAGACTCTCTCCTTCTCCCTTTCATTATTCTCTCGTTCGATTCAATATACGTGTTTCATTTACGGCTATCAACGATCATTATTATTGCCGCTTATGCAAAACTCTCACGCATCAAGTGCTCTAAACGCACCATTCGTTACCTCCAATATCCCGCATCAAAATATCGTATTATGGCCTTCCATATAGATCCTCCATGAATATATATATTTACATATATAAATACATATAAATATATATAAACATAGTTGAGGAACGATTTAAAATAATAAAATATTCAAGCTCTGCGGCACGAATACGAGAGAAGCTATCGGCACGTAATCGTTCGCTCTCGAACTCAGCATCCAGCGCACAGAGAAGTCTCAAACTGCAAATTTCTGCCGCCTCCTCGATTTATGGAAGCAATAACCTTTAGCGTTTTAACACTCCCACTGCGATGTAGACGCGAGAAAATGTTCTTTCTTCTTTTCTTTCTTCATGCGTCACTTTTTCACGTCTATACACATTCTAACCCTGTAACGAGTTCAGGATAAAGCTTTTCAACTGACAACAGTATAATCGGAATTAAATGAAAATCTTGCCTGTAATTAATGGTTCGTATTGAGCTGAGGATAAAAGCGTACGTCCCGCGAGCTTCATTTCTTCGCTCAAGAGGGCACGAAAAAATCAATAAACAAAATATTGCTTAATCGTATGATTGGATGCTGGCATCATCAATCGCGTGTCTTCCTTCATTATTTAAATCCCTTTCGTGTTCTCGTACATCTTTCCCGAATGGGGATCCATCCCGCGCCGCATGATACATTCGCTAAAATACGTCTATCCATCGAGAGAAAACACTTTCGCGCGGGTGCGCTCATGAAACCTCGTCGACAGCTCCCACCGCGAACGAAGATGTAAATCTTCTCAACCACCGCGGCTGAGTATGAGGGAGAAAGATAAAGACAGATGAATACGTATATATATATGGCCGGGACTATGGAGCTTGTGTACTACACACTATACGGTGGCGGCTATTAATTCATTCATGAATTGTTGCGCGTCAAGGCGGGTGCCCACCTGTCGGCAGATCGCCGTGACGAGATAGCGGATGAAAGACCTCCGGGATTGGCACCTCCATTCGCGCGCAGCTCCCCAAGTACATTATTATGTATATATATATCGTTATATTACCAACAGACGTATAACGCCTTCTAAGCTCCACTGCGAAAGTGAAACTGACGATAAACACACGGATGATATTCCAAATTATATTACTCCACGTTTCATGATAATGGTAATGGTGACATTTATTATCCATCGAGACGATTCTCACAAAACCGTCAAACATTCTCACTGTTATTTTAGTATAAAACATAAATTAAATTGGTAAAGACAAATTGAACAAAATCTAGACGTTCTAATTGAAATATTTGTATTCGATGGCAATCTAATGAGTTTTGTTGAGGGATTATTGATTTGGTTCATTTTTTATTTGCAGTGGTTTGAGTAGGAAGTCAAAAATTGATTAAAATATAAGAAATTGAAAAAACAAAAATGTTGAAAATAATGATGGTTTGAAAGTTAGAAAATGTTAGAAGTTGGTGTAATATATACAAAAAGAAAAAAAAAGTGGCGAGGTATTTTGATCCTTTGAAGGTTCCGCGTGTACGCCGACAAATGATGGCGATTTTTAATTCTCAAGCTAATCCGCCGTAACGATCGAATAATCGTTGCCGATTACGTGGAAAAACCGGATTCATCGTGATATTCTATATAATCGGTGGTAGGAAAAGCTTAATCGTTGGAGCACTTTGGCTTCATTTGCACATACGCTGCGGGTGGCTTAAGTTTAAAATATCCGATAATTTTATATACTTTAGCTCTAATTTCCGTTCATAGAGAATAAATAAAGGTGGATCTCACTGCGGTGGATCCAGATGCTTTTTTTTTCGACACAAATAAATGTCTTCATCTAGGATGAAAAAGATTCGAGCTGTAAATTCGGGTCAATCAAGGCTGCAGAAAAAAAAAACATCATTTAGCCAAGTTCTTGGAGCAAATTAGATGTTAATTAGGCTGAACTATATAACGAAATATGAAATATAAATAGAAAAAATCGAAAAATACTAAAGTGCACGAAAATATGTAAACAATTTACTGCAAGAATCTACAGCTTTCTTCCCCCCTGCGGTACCTTTTTGTCAGTCGTGCATCCTCTCTCGTTTACCCTCATCGTCGTCGCAGTACGTTATCGATTATTAAGTTTTTCGAGGGATCGGCCGCTAATGAGACTGTCGAAACGTCAGAGTAAAGTACGTGTACAACGGAGGTGCACTCAGGAACGAGCTCACTAATCGAACAAATAAAATGTCTAGTATTACGCGAACGAGCGAACCGCGAGGCGTGTATATTTCGCTCTCGCGATGCCAATATGTAAGCGCAGCATCCAACGAAGATGATTCAATAAATCGTTGCGATTATGCGCTGGTGTATCGTGAATATATAAACGTGCACAAAGTAGTCAAGATATGTTTTTCCAAGCTCCCGTTGGGAATATCCAGCTGAGAGTGAGGTACGCCGTTGCGGCGAAGCGCGAGCAACGATTTGTCGCGTAATGCGCGCGCGACCGCGATATCAACGATCTCGAGGTCGCGGCATCGCGCCGTGACCGCCACGTCAGGAGACACACGTGGTTACACGTGTCCGACTTCCAATGAGAATTTAATTGCTCAACGGGCTCTTTGCTCGATTCGTTCGTACATACCCGTACATTCATATATATTTATATATATACACACATATAAGTTCGATATCCCGAAGAGCAGCCACGGGTGAGCCAGAGCAAAACATCGAGAGCGATCTCTTCCACTCCTTGTTGCTTTTCTTCTTATCTCTGCGTCTCCCTCTTTCTCGCATTCCCTGAAGAAGATGCTACGAGAGAGCGCGCGCGCCCCGCGGATCTCATTTGCATCTCTCGGGCGATCATGACCATATCGGGATGTTTCTCGTACTTTGCTATTGCAATGAGACTGGGATATCGTTGAAATAACCATACATACAAATCCGTGAACATCCATATATTTATATAAATATACAAACTCAGTATCTAGACTTTTAATGCAGCCAAGATTCCTCAAGCTGTCAGGCCTCCATACCATAACTATCTTGGCGAACGAGATATTTTCGATCGTTAATGCCAATCAGGCTACAGTTCTTCTGCATTTGTTATCCTAATCAATGCTTAAATCCCACATATGTCATGTTACGTGGGGTAAAGCCATATAACAGCAACTTAGACGGAGACGTTCGCTCGAATCAGACTTATTATCGTGGCTTCAACACCATCAAATCGTTCTAAGAATCAAATACCGAGACTCATATAAATAAATCTTGACGAATCATCGAAATTTAGATTTGCACGTCAAAATAATAGAAAATCACGTTTTTCATAGCGTCAGAATATTCGGAGGTATTCTCGTATTTCTACGCTTGTGTCGATTAACCCTTCGACCCATAATGACACTCAGACTTTCTGACTCTTTTTTCTCGCAGGTCTTTGATTGCTAAACCAATATTTCAATAAAGAAATACCGGGTTTTTTTGTTTCTACATGAATAAATAACGCATTGCAGTCATTAATTGTTAATTGCATAAATACTTAACGGGTCAATCGCTATCTTATCATCTTTGTTTGCGGACATTTTCCATTACTGCGTGTCACAATCTAACTTTAGTCACGCGAGTGCTAAGCTAGAAAATGATCAGATTGGTTGACGATGTTTTGAATTTATGTCGAAAAAGCAATAAAGAGAATCGATATATTCTTTGTTTCGGCATTTTTTTTAAATCATAAAAATCTTTTGCTCCGTACATCGCTGGCGTGATTCAGAAGTGCGTCTTAACGCGAGAGCGGGCGGGCACTGGCAGACAGGAGGAGAAACCCGCCGAGGGTTCATTAGCGAAGGTATATCTCTCTCTCCCGCAGTGAGATGCGAAGAGAGAAAGAGCGCGAGAGAGAAAGAGATCTCGACATTCCTTCGCCCCGTCGACCTTTGGACCCTTCTTCTCGTCGGGGTCAACGCGAGAGGAAAGGTTCGGGGCTCTCGAGATGACCGCGTTGTGCTCGATCTTAGACCACGGAGAGCTCAGGTAGCTCGCTGTGAATATTGTACCGGGTGTTCTAAAGAAATTTTTATTTCAAAAACGAGCAAGTTATACGCTCAACGAATCAAGATTTTTCTATTCGAACGCCTGGGCATGTGAAATACTTGAAAATTCCAGTTTTCAAAAACACGACATTCCATTTATTATTTCGAATAAAAAAAAAAAACATAATTCGATCCCACAATAAAATGAATAATATAAATAGCTGCTGACAACGATAATCATCTGACGTATAATTTTCGATAACTAATTTTCTAAAAGTCTTCTAATCAACATAAAAGCTTACAGAATAATTAATCGTTCCTGGCAAGAAAATATATTCAATCGAAGATTTAAAATAACCTGCAAACCCATAGAACAGCGTTGCACCAGCCTTATCTCCCTTCATTTTAATGCATTCACCATATCATTTGAATATCAATATAAATATATATCTACCATAAGAATAATAATGATAATAAATTTGTATTCATGTGTATCAAAACGAGCCGATTAGCCTTTAATTTCGCGCGTCGATCTCCTAGTCGCGGCTTGTTTCTCACGTGGGATAAAGAGAGCAGGAGTACACAGCACAGACTCGGTTATAGTACAGAAAGCACCTATAACGACTGGCTGCCATGGAGCGAACCAGACATGATACGATAAGTCGCTAATTCGCGTTTAACTGAGCGAGACGGTGAGAGGCTACCGTGGATGTGTGCACATGTGGTGCATACGTGTATGAGTATATGTTGAAAGTGTATAGATCGGTCTTGTGGGTGGCCACCACGTCGTCCTGCCGACTCTCCTGTTCTTCTCCGATGTCTCTCGTTGTCGTCCTCGTCTTCGTCGCGGTCTTTCGATCCGCATACGCGAATACAACGGTGTACATCAGTCTTCTCGGTTATACGAGAGTGTACTGTACAGGTATACATTAAAAGTTATACATATAGACATATACATATGTGTATAAACGCGATGTACAATCTATACGAGAGACGCGACCACGAACGACGATCATCCGGTCTCGCGATTAATTAGACCAGTTCGCGACATAGGTATATATCGGCGAGTTTCCAGCTCGTAATCGATAGGATCGGTCACGCTTTTCGGCACCCTTATACTACTGTCCATGAAACCATGGTCTTTGCCACGTGGTTCATGTCCTCTGTCCGAATATCGATGAGAATCTTTTGTATCGCGCGAGTTTGAAAGGGTTGGAGGCTTTTTATTCAATAGGAAGAACGAGGCAGCAGGAAGTTGAATAATTTTAATAAAAGGATTGAATGACTGCCGCGGCGAAGAAGAAAAAAACTGTAGCAGAGAATCGTCTCGAATGACTTGTATATAATTTCAGTGGTTGATGGATCGCGCCATCAACAAACTCCTCGTTCGGATTGTACCGCTTCGCAAACGCGCACAGTTTCAACGAGCAGTTAGCATCGGAACGGACAAGCTCTCGGTGGAAGAGCATGTGGCTTGATGGTGAGAGCGAATGAAAGAATAAAAAAGAAACAGAAAGGAAGAGAGAGAGAGAGAGAGAAAGAGATTTACTCGCGGTCATTGGATGACGAAGAAGGCCGTGTGCCTCCTGATGCTGTAAGAATCCCTCATACAGACAGACTTCCTCACGGTACTGGTGAGGAGCAGATGAGATAGCGTGTTTGCTTCTCTCTCTCTCTTTCTCTCTCCTTCTCCTGCTCTCTCTTTCCCTCTTTCTCGCATCGGTCACACCACAGGTGACTCGTCGCGGTCTTGCGCAGCTCGCGACCTCAACCTGACCCAAACTCGTACCTGACTTCCAGCGCGCGCACACACATACACATACAAATTCGCGATAATAGTTTTTGCCCGCAGGGCTCGTACATGATACGCACTTCTACCTTCAACTTCTTATTCTCCTTCTTCGTTTTCTTCGGTTTTTTTTCCTCCTCCATTCCTCTTCTTTCTGTTACGGCAATTCTATAACTCCTTTCTGGCGTCATTCTATCTCGCTGGTTCACTTTCTGCCGGTTGGTTTGTGCATAATGCATATTCGTGTCCTCGTTCCACAGTGAGAGCGAATGTTCACCGATCCTCGTGCTAATCGATCCCAAGAGGAGACGTTTTAGCGATCTGTACGTGTTGTTATAGATGCGACAGCCGTACGAGGTCGGTTCTGCCATTCCGTCATGCCGCATAGCGTCCTTTTAATTTACGCATCTGTATACAGGGAGCATTGCTGAAGTATCGAATGGAATACCATTCGGTAGATTGGAATTTGACGTTTCTTTGTTGCCATTTTTTTCTAAATTCTTCTATAATCTATCATGCTCTGTGCACGCTCTTCGTTACTCTGTTCATCAGCCTGAAAATATGCCACGAATGTTCACATCGTCCCTGCCAAGTGTGACAGAGAAAAACACCGCGTATAATGTTACTGTCACGATAATTATTATCGCGGTTTTCTTCTCTGGCTTTGTGTTTACTTATACGGACGGATTTCTGCGTGTGTGTGAGTGTATGATTCTTTGGCTAGAAGCCGAGTGCATGCTAGAAGTTAATTTTTCGGTAAGAACGATAATCTCTCGCTGAGATGACATTCCGGGTCGTGTACGTGACGAACACGATTCTTCATCAGTTCTTCTGTTCATCTCGCTTGTTCCTATGAATCATGCACGTATCTGATAGCTGTTTCTTCGCCAAAGCGGTCGTGTATGCAAACGTAACGTTTGTATATGGGAATTCACTGGAAGCACGTGTCTTACGCGATCTCTGTAGATTTTTTGACACGACTGAGGCAAAGAAAGAAAGAGAGAGAGTAATAGAGAGTGGAAAAAAGGTTTTTTTCTGGCTGATGATTGATGTCGAGATTCTCCGAGTGTCACTGGGTTAACAGAGGCGAGTTTTATGACAGCATAATACAGATACGTACGTACACCGAATTGACCTTTGTGCGCCTTGATTTAAGAAACGTTTGATCCCTCCCATTTCGTAACCGCGACGAGATGCACATATTCAGAACCTATTTTTGTTTGAAGAAGTCCGTATCTTACACTTGTATGTAGTTCAGCATAAAAAAATGTTGTTTTATCGTTGCAACGTCGTATTTAAGCCGTTTCGACATTGTAGCGAACACGTACTTTTATGGGACCATATTGCGCGAGTTTGCACTCGTGCCCAAAGGTTCATGGGTCGTTAAAAGGCGAGAAGATGCGTCCTTTCGTGCGCTTATGCACACGCGAATACATTTATATGTGTATAAATCGTTCTAAATGTCGCGAACAATTGCCACCAAAGCTAATAACTAACCAGCCAAGTGTAATTTCGTCACTCCTTGAAACTTTATGACGTCTGTCGTCACGCTCGGATCCGTAACGTTCGCAATTCGAAATCAATCCTCTCCCGCCGATGCACATACGTTTTGTAACATTAAATGAATTGTTTCGATGAGCCGAAGATGCGTCGCTCGATTGTCTTTCATCGCAGCTAAGTCGAGCCGATATAAAATGTACAGCTGTAATATCGATTGGCGAAAAGTACCGCTTTGGCTACGCGACATGTGTCTGACGCCAGTAAAATTCAACGTCACCCCGTGAAGAACGCACTCCGCGAGGGTCCCGCTGCTTTTATATCTTTCAGAGAGTCTTTTACGTTCGGGGTCGTGAAATTTTTTTAGTTCGGATGAACTTTGAGGCTCAGCAAATATGCTGGGATCATAGCAACCGTTCCAACGATATGACCTTTGACCCGGGGGATTTGTGGCACGTTGTTAACGGTAATCAAGGTGACGAATCATCGTGAAATTTGTGCCTCTTGTTTTTTTTTCTCTTTTTGTTTTTATTCAGGGAAATCGAAACATAATTCTGAGGTCATTGAAATTCATTTTTGTCTCCTGCTATTGGCTAAGAGGAAAACTTCATCTTCAGCACATTTTTATATTGCTATCTCGACGATGTAGTGTTACAATAAAATATAATTAGTTGGAAGAATGCTCGGAGAATTCCAACGCGGTATTCTTGTGTCTTAAGTCGAATACTGAACAAGAATGGAAGTTTTCGAGGGCATAAATTGCATGTATATACACATGAATGTATCGAGACTCGAGGTGATGAATGTGGTCGCCTTGGCGCGATCGTCACCGATCGCCTCCTATAATGGGAGACAATCGCAGTTGAATCGTCGCGTGACCTTCGCTTCTCGCGAAACTCGAGGCGCGGCTTCTCTTTCCCGCACCACGATATATCGCCTATTCGCCTCCGTTGCACATAAACACACATAGATAAATATAAATATATATGTATGTGCCAGGGGTTTATAGTATACATTATTACGTGGAATTGTAAAGCGTAATAATACTGACATACAAACGCGTCTCGCAAACGCTTTCGCGATTTCTCAAGGCATCAACTCGACTCCGCTCAAGAAGTATCGCCGATTGTTGGAAAGCTATAAACACCCGCGCCGTCGACTCGCTCCAACGCTTCACCGTCTCTCACGTAAGACGCGAGAAACGACCACGATAACAACGACTACGACAACGATAAAACTGGCTTTAAATGCTCGCCTGTACTCGTTGGCATTGTCGTTTTCCTGTCACCTACGATACGAGACAAACGAGTACGTTTTTTTCCTTACACCATGTTTTTTTTCCTCTTTTTGTTCCTATTTACTCCGATGTTTCGAGCCTCTGGAATTACGATTTTCAAGCTCCCGGAAAACCGAGCTCTCGGAAAAAATCGACGCTGGAAACAACGGAAACCCTTTTGATTTTCTGCTTTTCTTGTTCAAGGTCCAGACCATTTTACCGGACGAAAGATAAATGTACAAAAGTAAATAACAAAAGAATAATTCATCATCCAATAAAAATCTGGAAGCAATTTTGCCCACCAAACTTACGACCTACAAAAATGTACGAAATTCTGTATCAAAACACATAAATTTTACACATAAATCTCATC
Organism: Campoletis sonorensis; assembly: GCA_013761285.1. NCBI lineage: Eukaryota > Metazoa > Arthropoda > Insecta > Hymenoptera > Ichneumonidae > Campoletis > Campoletis sonorensis. The sequence goes on from JACEOJ010000145.1 coordinate 4,102,192, forward strand.
CATGAAACCCTAAAACTGCATCTGTTCGTCAGACTCAAGTGTACCAACCATAACCACACTGGGATCGTCAATTTCACTTCCTCTACATAATCCATTTGGTTATCGCGATTGGATCACTGTTAAACCAAATAAATGTTGCTGTCACGCATCCATAACGCGCGAACCAAAACGAACGATTGTGAAGCTGTAAAAATCGAGTAGAATCGAATCACGAGTATGTTCGTGATGTAGGGACGAATGAGTACGTAGGTGCACAAAATGCATTGTACAAAACTAGTCAAGGAACAAAGAATATGTGTGACAAACTATTTATATACCAAACCTTAGAGAAGAACATAACGTCATGCGATGAATTGAATGTGCTCCGCCCTTTTCTTTGATAGAAATGATCCAGCAGTTATGTATATTGATATTTATATTTATATGTATATATAAATATATATAAATATATACGTTTAGACACGAATGCGTAAAAATATCTCACGTAAAGGATATTAGTCTAACTGACGCTTCGTATCTTTCGTATGTGTAGCGAGCGCGTGTGCGAATCCATATGCGTCTCTTTGGCTGTTCCTGGCTACTGCATTATGCATTAGTCATGATTACAAAGTAAGTGGCAAGCTCTTGTAGTGCCTCTTGTATATATATTTAGTTATTTTCATAGTATAGAGATATATAAAGTATATATAGAATTTAATATAGCAGCAATAACGGCGTATTTACGGTGCTTATGATTTTCCACTTGAAATGGGCATATCCCTTTTACATGCATGCTTAATGGTCGCGTTCTAGCGTATAAGTCACCAGCGCACGTTGCACCTCGTGCCCTGGGTCGAGGCTATAACTCGCGGCAAATTTATAACGCTAGTCCGAAGACGTTGCTGCAAACCGCAGCAAGCAAAAAATTTTAAAGGCCGTACGGATATCGCTCATTGTCACTTTCGTCTTGAACGAGATGCTGTGATTTTCTACTACAGGCGAAGTTGGAAATTGACAACAATGGCAAACAATAGAAATTAGTGTTTTTCGATACTCGTTTACATTACACCATTTTTTATTATATTTTATTTCGTTAGGTTTTAAAGATTGTGGCATCCAAATCGATTCTTAATATTTTTACACATTTCATTGGAAGTATTTTGAAATTTTGATTATTATGCATCGATTTCGTGTTCGCGCACTGATTTAGTAACACGAAAAGAAAATTTAGATCGCTTTCCAGTCTTTAATCGTTGAGCTTGATTCCATGGAATCTCTTCATCTTTCAAATGACAAAACAACGTTGTTCAGATGAATCGACTCTTTTCTCTCACTGCTGTTATTTTATCGATGAATAATTGTCCAATTTCCGAGCTGACCAAGTTCACCGCATGTATAGGATAAAATATCGTTTGTAAAGAGGTTCGGAGAAGCAATATTACATCGGCGGGTATCGAACAAACGGCGAATGATTCTGTACCCGTTGGATTCCAGTCAGGCAGCCTTGCCGAGGCCGCGCGAGATCATTGAGACAAAGTGTGTAATACCCGTGGTTGCATTCAGACATCAACGCGGCGAGGAAGCCGTCGCACACGTATATCGCAACCGTTGGAGCATCCGGTTCTTCGATGATTTTTGCAAACTCTTTGACCAGACGGAATTCGATGAAAATCTCTTTCGTCGGCGAGTCACGGTTTTATAGAGTCTCTTATAATAATCCCGTATATAATTATCCTTCGGTGATTTATCACCAATACCAGACGATTGAAACTTTTGTCGTTTATATTGAGAGTGAAGGTAAATTCGAGGATGAAAGGATTTTCGAGTTGGACAGCCTTGGAAAAGGCAGACGGAATGAGCTACACGTTTTAATTTGATATTCGAACGCGCGAGTGTCTCTTACGGTGTAACTTTTTAACAAATTGCATAAAACAGGTGTTTTGACAGGTGACATTTCAATAGTTCGACTCCTGGGGCTCGTAGGTTACACTTGACGTAATTTAACATAATTAAAATCTCTTTTATGTCCTTTCAGTAATTCGGTGCACTATTTAGTCGTCTGCTATACACTGCGATTATTCATAAACGACAATGTAGTGATATAATCGATAAAGTAATATAAATTATAAATTCTACTTTCATTTTATCGCGTTATATTTTGTCCAATTTATAATTTATTTATTCTTATTAAACCTTGAAAGAGTAAAAGGTGGATTAAATAAAACGATCGAGAGATAAAATTCCAACATGCTTATATTAACCGTGTGAATTTTTATGGGACTAAATCTCGGTCGGGGTTCGAGGTCGCATCTTTATAAATGTGTAGTGTAAAAGTCGTAGACCACTCTCTATTGCTGACCTCGCAGGTCAACTCGTTTTAACGAAGCGTAGTACGCGATTTCTTAAGATCCCTCTCACAGTATAATGTATTCGCAGCAGCATACACGATGATCAATTTATTGATTATAAGCTAAGGATTTTTCCTTGCTTACTGAAAAACCAATTGAACGAGTCGTGGAAAGCAAGCAGGACAAAGACGAGAGAACAGGGACATTCTTTTACGTTCGCGATCATGAAGTCGTAATAGAAAAATTGTGTAACTATGATCGAGAGCTAACGAGCCTTGTGATTAACAATCTCGATGACTTATTTTCTTTTCTCTCTCTATTCTTTATGGCATTTATGAAACTATTACCAATAATATTTACAGGGTTTGTACGAGAGCATATTCATTTTTATTTTTATATTTTCAACGAATCTTTCCCTAGGGTATTCGGCAGCCTGCATTTCACGTACCGCAAAATTACAACCCCTTCAAAGAGATAGTCGAATTATTTAGCAAGAAAATAATTTATCACAGGCTTGAGATATCTATCATAAACTCTGGGCCGCGAGTCTTTTAACCGTTCAAGCGATACATTGACGGTATCCGTTATATTCTCCCCATAAAGTATTATACATACGTTCGCTTCGGAATTGCTCTTTAGTCGACAATTAGGTATATCATTCGGGGCAACTGGAGAAATGCCGAAGCATACACACGTGTGTTTATAATAACAAATGACCGAGCACCCATGGGCGACAACGCGAATCTTGCTCCAATATCTCAACACGCGGAATTTCTTTTACTCCATTTGATTCAAATACACACTCACACACATTTATATATTTATATTTGTTTGTATCTAATAAATATATAAATATATAACACACGGGTGATTTAGCCCTCGGTAATCGCGTGGCTAGCCCGAGTTGTAATCTCGCTACCGTGTGCATGCTCCAAAGCACTCTTGCGATCTCTATGTATTTTACAATGAGAGCGAGCAAATCGTTTTTCTCTCGCAGTGGACCGGACACAGTCAGGACAATAACTATATCACTCTTGACACTTTGGAATTGAATTCTCCATGACTCGGAGTCTCACTAATACAAATATGTTTACTACTTATATATATAAACGTTGTAAATCTCGTCTTATCGTTATCGACAGAAATGCTTTCGTTTCGCGTTTTCAGGCCCTCGAGTGTCGCCGAAGTCGACTTGGATCAAACAGACCCATGCAGTTATATGCACAAATAATGGTGTTTCCGGGCACTTTCCCTCTGTTCGATCCAAGACCGGTTCTAAATCTTGCATTTCGAGCTTATACATATATCCTCCGGGCAACACAATCCAGTTCTTCTAGTTAATTGATAAATATTTTGGTACATTCCTTTCTTCCTGTACGGGGTTCGAATGGAAAACAAAACAAAAAATTAATTAAATTTATCGCGTGCAAATCACGCTGTCGTATGGGCGGGGCTCGTGAAATTTCAAAATTAACCTTAATAGAAAAAATCAACAAACGGGTTACCAATACGAATGTTTAGAAAAATCATATCGTTTTATTTATAGAGATTGGACTATTTGTATTCAAATACTTCGTTCAATTATCGTTGGACAACCAGGCGTTATGAAAACTCTGCGGATATTTATACACGATGCCGGAATCGTGCAACGAGTTATGCTTTTCTCAAGCAAAAGCGAAGAGCACGAGAAGACCTGGCTCCGGGTGTGAAATGTCGTAACGACGTGTTAAAACGGAGCTAACTTGCGCGGCCACGTATGTCGTTAGCGGAGATACCTTTCTCTCTCTCTCCCTCGTTCTGTCTCCTTCGTTTCTAACAAGAGTCCGTTTTCTCTAGTTATATGTCTACGGAGTACTGTTTATTTACCGGAAGAAAGAATTGTGGAAAATTTTATAGCAGTTTTATGACATTAAGTAAATTACCAACGACAATAGACCATTTAATTCAACATCCGCAGAGTGAAGTTGACAAAATTTTGTCACCCATTTTCTATGCTCCTTCAGAAAAAGCAAACATCGAAATTATACTCGTCTTTTGTCGGTTTTAAATGATAATTTTTCTTTTCCTATCGCTTGAATAACGAAATGCTTGATTTTCTCTGCTTAAAAGTTACGATATTTGTCGTACGTGATTTTTGCTTGTTACATAGACTCACAGAACCGCGAACCTCCATGATTTTCGTTCGTCGTTTGAATATGAAATACAAAAAAAAAATCTTCCACACCTCAACCGTTACTTGGACAGTAGGAATTAACATTGGCTCTCTTGACGACACTGTTTTTTTTGTACAAATTTTGTGTGCCTTACCAAATGCTCAAGTAACTCGTTGGAAACTTTCGTCAAGCCATTACACTAAATGAGTTCACTAAGCTAAGAAAATAAAAAGAAGACCAAATTCTTCAGAACGTAAATGAATTATCGTACCAATATTACGAAATGATGAAGTTGATTGAACATTCGAGGTTCTCTTGGAGCGTGCGACCGTCGAGTTCTCCTCTAATTTAATGGGTTTCCGAGAGCCCGGACATCCTCGATTGAAGTGTAAAAAGTGGGTTTACGATCTATCAACACTTTGTGCCTAGAACGTGACAAAATTATCTCTAAAAAAAAATTAAACATCAAGAAAGATCAAAAGAAAAATAACATATGGCCAATAATTTGAAGTCCAATTACGAACGAAATAAAGAAATAGAATGTATTCTAGAAAATTAATTGCCTGAATAAATCGCTTCGAAAATAATTAATATTTATGTTCCACTGGATTAATGATAATTTTGTCGTAAAATTGATGATGCACGAAATATCGCCCATATTGGCACATCGTTTCGATATTTACGGTTCATGATTTTCCCAACATAACTCGAAAGAAAAAACTCGACCAACAGATTCACAACCATCTCTCACCCGTGCCAAACAGTTATGCAGACGAATACTGTAATCTCGATCCAAAGATGTTTCACGCGTAGTGAAGCAAATCACGATAATACTTAGTACATAAAGTTTATATACATATATATTTTTGGTAGTAGTTTGCAACGAAGGTTTCTTTTATCGCGTCGGATTCGTATCGTCGCAGCGGAATAGGCTCCCATCGACGATCTTCTAATCTCGATATATCGATATACGTACAAGCACGAGAGAAGATCGATCGCCAGTTACGCTCTATCTCACCTCTTTTCTCGTAGTTTCTTTGTGAAATATCACAAAACAAGATCAGAACTATTTCGACACGTTCGTTACAAATTTTCTATCGCCGAACATAGCAGCCATGGGGATCGGTACGATTGAAAACGGTTCGTCGCTACGAAAAAGCCGATTAATTGACTCCGAAGTAACAAGCAATAATGAAAAAAAAGGAATTGAAGCTTATCGCGTGAAATTTTTTCATCCACACGATAAATAAATACCAACCACGTAGCGAAAGATCAACCAAAAATATTTCGACTACAAATTCGACTCGAACGAGAGAAGAACGTTCTCTCGCCGAGAGATCTTTGACCATAAAAGGTTTATAGAAAGTTTATTTTCACTCAATTTTTATTGTTCGATATAAATTTAACTGTCAGACGTCCCAAGGTGCACAGCAGTATTTCAATAGTAATTTAGAAATCTATGTTACATCGGTAACGATACAGATAAGTGAATTCCAAAACGACCAACTCGACAGCTCCACACTTCCGTTTTACTTGGAACAACATTTTCAATTTTAAACGATAGTTTCTACTTTAATACTTTCGCAATGGAGAGGGAAATTTGGGGGAGAATCCTCGCGTCTTTAAGAGAAGTTATATTGCACGCCGTAAAATTGGCGGCTATGAGAGCGCGTTTTAACGATGACAATAATTTATCGGATATTTCAGTAGCCTGCTTGGTGCGGACACTGACCCGTTGCTTTGCCACTTGAATGGAGCACGCCCGAAGGGCGAGGTGAGGTTCTATAAAGTTATTACAGCTGAATATATATATATCTATATATATAAAGTATGTAGAGGCTCCTTCGTTGATGAAGGTAGTGGATACCGATCCTGCGGCGATCGAGGAAGAAGATATCCGACAAGGCGCGCCCGCGCTCCTTTTCCCTCTCTTTCTCGACGGCTTCATTTATTGAGCGTAAATCTCGTTTCTAGCGCCACATTAAACCAGAAACATCGCGCATTATATAGACATAGAGGTATGGGGTTCTTTATTTTGTAAAAACGCTTCGTAATCATGAAACCTTGTCCGCACGATCGTCGTGTCTTTTCTTTTCATTTAATCCCACTTTTTTTGTCTGTGCTCGATCTTTTCAACGATTTCTTTCTGCGGAAACACCAGACAGAAAGAAGCTCGAAAGCGTTAGATAAAAATAAGCAAAGCAATTTTTTGCCTTTGCTTATTCCATGCGTGACAAGTTTGAACGATTTAGAATAATACAAATCATTCGTTGGTAATGATATGTTTTAAGATTCTTTTTTTTCACATTTATAATGATTAATTAATGCGTTCTAAATGATTCCCCATCGATCGTTATTTATCGATCGTAAATCTATGGTGATGAATGATTCTTCGGTCCAACTTTATTGGCGATCATCTTTTTCTCAGCTGGCGACGTTCACTCCACGGTTTAACGCCGGGACGTCTCGTGTTAAACGTTCGAGCGTCGTATAACAGAATCAATTATCGGTCGCAATAAGTCCCATAATAAATTCACTCGGCCTTACCATAATAATGATTATTATGCCTAGTTATTATGACGAGGGACCCTGTTGCTTTTTTATGAAATATTTAAATTATTTTACCACATTTTACGAGGAGATCGAATGAATTGAACAAAATAAAGGATTTCTATTTTATAGCAAAGTACTTTTTGTTTTATTCAATAATTCTGTCATATCACGTATCTTAACAAAGTGTTTTTATGAGAGACTTTTCAAAATGATGTATCTCAATCTATGTCATTTTTATCCCGACATTAAGACACTCTTGTGCGACGACATTTCTCCCGTGTATTTCGCTGACTCGTGCAAGTTTGTTGAACTATTATCTTGTCAGTATGAGCTGCTGTCTCATGCGAGATGAGGAACTCTACACGTACTTAGAACACACGTGCACGCAGTTGAATCGTTAACGAGACTCTAGACTCTAGGATCTTTTCTCGCTCTGAGTGCACGAGTATAGACACATCGAGCTGCTGCTGCGCAGCGCCTGATATATTGTACACCTTAACATTTTTTTCTTTTATTCTTATTGTGCCTGACGTGAAAATTACCCTGTGGATATGATTTTTCGCGATTCTTCACAGCGGATGTTAGAGAAATATTCTACAAGTTTTTATCCGTGTTTGATAAATTCTCGAAGCGATAAGTCTACATCCGGTCTCAATGGATTGACTCGCTATATCTTCTTTTATCGAGGGCAGAATGAAATTGAAGAAAGTTGACCCACCTCAGTGATTATCGCAATCGATACGGAATAAAATTTCATTAATGACCATTGGGCTCGAATTTTTTGTACGTTGTTCTCTCGTCGGATTAAGTGGACTTGGAAAAATCATTGACGAATGATTTTCGTTCTGATTTGTTGCAGGTGAGGTGTCGGGTGAAACCGTATCCGCGGGTACAGTACCACGTGGAGGTGACCGCGTAGAAGCGGCCGATCTGGGGAGACACAATAATATTACGGAGAGGAGTGACGTGGCCACCCTGGCCGCTAACACAGCGATAGACGCGAGAGGCGGTAGCCCTCAGGGCGCCCACCTCTCGGGAGCAGCAACCCCAAGACCACCCCGTAGCAGAAGGCGGTTGAACCAAAACGGCATTGACACGACTCAGGTGAGAAAAGAAACTCGAAATTCAATCAATTCCGTTGTGGCAACATTCAAGCTTATCATTGTTGTGATAGTAAGATTTTTCAAAGAGTTTATCTCATTGATCAAAAAGCTGTCAAGTCATATTTGTCGTTGGTCAATATTGTCATACTTCCGAAGGAACAAAAAAATGACAAGTTGGTCTTGTGTGTTTACTCAAATTTCGAGTTGCTTTTCGTGTCGATGAGGCCAAGTGAAAAACTTCACCGTCCATTTCGTTAGCGATGTTATATCTCGTTAAAATTGTCCTCACAAAAAAAAACACACGGCGCAAAAGTCTACATACATCTTGAAAAAACTGCCTCTGGTCTTTATTTTTCATTATTACTAGTGCTCCACCAAAATTTTCTGTTTATTTCGCTGCCAATGAAGCACCAAAGACTCTTGACGCTGTTCGTGCTTCCAAGAGGCTCATCCACCTTCCGAACTCTTCTTCTCTATCGTTTCGTCTCACTCCCTCGTGAGTCTAGTCATGTTTCGTGTTTCCTTTAACTTTACTCCATCGCGCTCGATCTTCGGGATGCTAGCACTTTGCTCTTCTACAAATGCTGCTCACTATAAACATACATGCAAGTTCTGAAGATCACAGGTAGCACGCACCTGTTATCCGAGAGTGTTCGTGTATACACAAAGTCCCGTAAGAATCCGGCTACCGAGAGTAATGTACAATTTTGAGCATTTCTTCTTCACTTCCAAACGGTATTCACACACAAATATAAATCCACGTGTTGAAGACCCAAGTGTAACCCTGACTAAATTGGCCTCGACACTTCAAACTCATTTTTGTGTTTACGGTGTTGGAGTAGCTGCCTCAAAAGTTTAATAAATCATCGAAGGCACTTGTGGCTAAGGAAAAATATTCTAACGTTACATCGCGAGGATTCTCTTGACACGTGAACAAATATCAAATCTGCGTTTGTCCTGACGAGCTTATATTTTAACATCTCGTTTTGGTTGGCGAAAAAGTGTGAATCAGCGCGTTATTTTCTGGTCATAAAAATCTTTCGTCCGATTGCTAAAGCAATGATTCGTGGATCATCGTTGATTTTTTTTAGTTCAGCTAGTAAATAATCCATTCAATCATGACTCTTTTGTAGACAAATCTTGTCGAACTGCAAGGGCAAAGAGTCAATTACTCGCGATGAAATGGAACTTTGAGGCAGAGTACTAGGTTGTTGGAAGGAGCTCCTGAAGTCCACTGCGGTTGATGAAAGTTTGAACGAACCTTGAGATAGTCTTTTTCTCCATGTCTTGTTCTCGTCAAATGCGGAGCGAGAAAGAGAGATTTATTAACATTTGACGTAGACTTTGTTATGCTCGGAAAGTGCGAGTCTGCCTCTATCGTTTTATATTATTTGCATGGACTTGTATGTTTTGTACGCACACATTGGAACACGTGCCGGACGAGATATCTTTGTGGAGAATAATACTGCGAGTGTTGGGAGGAGGGTCTTGGCGTTATTTTATGCCGATCGAGTCCCTCGTCCTTCTTAGTGTCACGGACAGGGCCTTGCAATGCCAAGTCAACTCAGTGCAAAAGTCCAGTCTTACCTACGAGTCTATATAAATATATAAAGCAAAGTAGTGAAGTCTGCCGAGGGGTGAGTGAGAGAAACGCACGTTTGCCTTCATTACCATATCTAAGATGCAATCTGTTCTTCCTTCTCCCGACGGATTAATGCGTCGGGATATTTTCTTACTAGGCCCTGCGGAGCTTAAGCATAACTATGTGGATACTCTATAAACGAGCGCAACGATAAAATAAGTGTAAGCGCGTTATCCGTGTGTTTGTGTGTACGCTGAACGCGTTGAGATCTTCTTAAGTGAAACCTTGGTAGACATCCTGCGGCGCGAACGAAACACGAGGCTATACGTCCCTCGAAGGGCTTAATTCTTCATACGATTTCTGTCCACGTAAGAACCTCGCTTTCGAGGATACTCGCTCTTTTCATACCATCAGGATCATCGATAACGACGCTTGCTTCACCTCGGAAAATCGCACTCTCTTTATATATCCGTCGTTTAACCATATTTTTAATGGTTGCTTAACCAGGAAAACAAAATGCTTTTTGTCGCAGGTTAAAACCGAGAGGCTCACTCCCGATAATAACTCGACATCTTCGCGTAGCGTGACGCCATCCTCCTCCAGCCATCCTGGTACCCCTCCAAATGCAACGTCACTCGGTGGACCGGACGGCCCACCAGCGCCTCATCATCTTAAACACATGGAACAGATGATGGGACGTAATTACAGCGATTTCATGAGAAGTCTCGCTGCCAAGTACAACAACGCCAATCCGAACGAGTACGTTTTCATACTTTTTCATTCACTTCTCATTACGCTACCGATCCATATTTATGCAGAATTTTTATCGCCCTTTTTTTTATCATTTTTTTAAATAGTTACTTCAGTACCCCTCGGAACGGCTATCCTCCTGGTCTCGATCCACGATTCCCCGCGTTCAAAACCGCCGCTACGCCTTTCGTTGGTCTTATGGCACCATTGGGCACACCTCAACCGCCCACTGTACCAACCACTTCACCCCTTTCCGTCAAAGATCCCAACAAGGAACCAAAGCAGGACAATCTCTTTGGTAATCCGGTTTTTCCCCCTATGCTCGACATGTCCTCGACGCAGGCGTTACTCCACATGGTTAGAACCGCCAATGCTGCACAAAATGCTGCCGAACTCGAAACTTATCTCAAGGGTAAGTTACTTTCATTGTATTAATAAATTGATACTAAAAATCATCAGAAATCAATAAATAAATAAACAACAAATCTGGCATTCGCGATAATGAGAATCGTTAGCATCGTAAATTATGGAAATTCGAAGGAAAAATATGAAAAAACGTCAAAATCTCCTCCTGATTAATTATGGTCAATAAAAATTAATGAAAATTTTGGTTTATCAAAAAATTAGACACAATAATTTCGTTTCTATTTATTTTCGAATTATTTGATTGTTCAAATCCTTCATTTTTTTCAATACTTTTTTTTTGCGCCGATGGATCGCAGGTGCGAACAAACGTGACGTCGGCGTCACGAGTCCCCTCGATCTCTCGAGTCCCGGTGGTTTCGCGCCACGAAAGAGGCAGCGAACAGAGACCCGAAGATCGGGAAGTGTATCGCCAAAACCAAAGGCAACGGTAGTACCGCGTCCAAGTACACCGCCACCTGTGAGATGTCCGTCTTTGTGCGGTCACATGCCATGCGGTGACGGCCAAGCCGTCAATCGCTGGACGGTCGAGGACGTCGTCAGTTACGTGTCATCGATTGAGATCTGCGCGGAGTATGCACCGGTAAGTGGTTTTTTTTTTTTTTTTTACTCCATAATCATCGATTTATCATCATAAACATTCCTTTGTATATTTCCCTGCAAAATTCGAAACAAAAAATGCAGCCAAAAATGCCAGTATTCAAAAAATCGCTTTTCCCAGGGATTGTGTATTTTTTTATTTTTTTGTTTTGAATTTTACTTAATTCAATATTTCATTCCATCTGCTCGGGATTCATTTCCGCGATATTCGTTCCGGAGATTCTTAAACATCTCGATATTTCTGTTTATTTGTATTTTTTTACCAGCGATTTGATTAACCAGCGATTCGTGAACAAGATTATTTGACTTATTCATGCTGTTAAAGTTTGTCTAATTGGAGAAATTTTCCATATTAAAGTATTAATAGCCTTTTATCTAATAAAACTAACCAATAAGAGTGTAAAAACTTTATTTGGAGAGAAAAAACCGTTCGAACTCGTTGCCCTCCAGCTGCAATAATTTACAGAAACGATATAAAAATTAGAGAAAGAAAAGTAGAGAAAGATGCTCACCTGGATGACTCGCATCCGTCAATCCGACAGCTCACATCGTTTCGCTCCTGTTACTTCTGAAAGATCAGCAGTGCCCGAACGAGGAAGGAGCCAACACAGAGCTCGTTTCTTTCTAATGACCCCCTCGGAGCGCCCAGACCAATCGCGTATATCGTATAGACGTTGTAATATCTCTCGTACTTATCACCCTTCGACCTACGGGTTCTCTGTCCTCACGTCCGCGCTTTCTATCTTACGTTACGTTTTCTTTCGTCTTTAAGCTCTCAAAGCATCCCATAAAAATCAGGAATAGCCTCATTTAACTGTATGTACAATCTTGACAGTTTATCGCTCATTTTTTATCATGACTTTTAACAGAAATTGTTTCGTTTTCCTTGATTTTTCTGGTACGCGATTTTTTCAATTTTTATTTCAAATGCAAATTGAACTACATGCCGGAAACAACTTAATATTGCGCTCATTTTTTCGATGTAAAGTTTATTAGTTCTTCGCAAAAAGCTTCCTTATATGCCAATCGAGACGAAAGAAAAGTGAACTGATAATTTCTAGCGTTTAATACGATGCCAACGCCCTCTCGATCCTCGTCGAGAACTCTCTTGCTCATAAATTTTTCTACTAGCTCGTAAAAGCGTATATGAATATTCACGAGCTCGAATCCTCGCATGTACTTTATATTTACATCTCCATAATTCGCGTATGTTTTAATATGGATGTAGTATTTAATGCACGTGCGATAAATATGTGTCTAAATAGCGTGAGTTTGAAGACGCGTGCGCGTGACTCCTCGTTAGAAGAGAATGAGAAAGTCGAGACAATCTCGAGGACCTCACGTCACGAGGAAAGATTGTTGAGCGGGGAATTTTTTCATTCAAATTTTTACTGGAAGACATTTCAGTGCTTATTTTTCACGAGGATAATTGTTCTTACGCGTGAGAAAATAAACAAATGAGACTCATTTTTGTCGAACAAAGAATTTTCGTTACCAACCTTTTTACTGTTTCTCATTTTTTAATCTAATTGAAATTGAACGATCTATTTACGATATAAATCTAACATGGAAACGCGTTAACGATTCTACCGCGAGAAAATTGCGACTAAGATCGTCCTTTCGTGATAAAATTGTCTCGATCTTCATTAAGGAATAAAGAGGCAATGGCAACAGCAGGCTCGATTATTCCAGTTAATTCGCAGCTCAACACACACTCCCCAGCACCACTTACAATTCTCTATTTCTCAGTCCTCCTGCTTCCGTAATTCTCGCCTGTCCTTTTTCACATCCCTTTTCGCCTTGTAAGAATCGACAAACGCTTCTATTCAATGCTCGTTCAATCGCGGCGTCTCCATTTCCCAACTAAAAGACCTCCTCCAGCTGCTCCGTCGAACCTGCAATCCTACTTAGTGCATGTATAAAGTCGTTCACGACCAACCTTCGAACGGCAATTAGAGTCTGCTCGTTCGATCTACGGACGCATCTCAGGTGGTCGCATTTATCGAAATAATCCTGTTGAGAGAACTTTGCCTTTTCGTTTGTTTACGTGACGTGAAACTCTTCACTTGGTACTTTTGTAAAAATCCAAATCATTTCAAGATGTCTCACTTTTTTTTACTTCATTTAAAAACGATGAGAGTTTGTAATTCTTCGCAGTTGAGAATATTTTCTTGGTACAAATGCACGGACAAATCAACGATATCCAAACGAGTTTCGAGGAAATTGTAGTTAAAATGAAATCCTAAGAATTAATTTAAAAAAGACGAAAAGCAAATATTTCATTCGCGGAAATCCATTCCTCGCGTAAAACCAGGAGCAAGATTTCAACAGAATTATCTGTAGTCCAATAAAATTTATTGCCTCAAAGAATCGATTCCAACAATCGTTAATATATAGACATTTTTTCCCCATCTAAGTGGTGATTTGCTGGTAGTTTATTATTGGTAAAGTGAGGTAGTGACGAAATCATGTAAAATAGAAAGGAATCGTAAAAATGATAATTGGTGTCTTCTCGAAGAATTGTACAATCAGTGTACGAGTTTCTGGATCTGTTAGTCAACGTGATAGAATTAGCTTCGAGAAACTAGGTGGGTGATAATTTATTGTAACGAGGGAGAGAGCAAGCCATGTCGAATGCTCCATTGTTCTATATATAGTGTCCCTCGAGTCTTTCATCGACGATTTCAAGTCTTTTTAGTCATTGATGTATAAATTTCAAGATCTCAGTACATCGAGAATAAATAGTAGGTAGACTGATGTTAACAGAAATGCATATATGCAAGGAAGGGGGGGGGGGGAGTTCGTTAGAAAGTCACGATTGTAGAATTGCTCGAAAGACTCGATTCGGTCTCGTCTTCCGTAATTCTACTCTTTTCGCATAATTGTACAAAAGTTATGCATGTATATTTATTGCTTGTACGATCTTTAAACGATCGTTTCGTCTCGCGCACACAAATGTCTTAAGCTCGTTGTACCGACCCTTTGATTCGTCATTTTATCGTCCGCTTTCCGTTTATTCATGACGTTCTGAGTTTTTTTTTTTTTTTTTTAATACTTATCGTGTAACCAAGAAAAATCAGTCACTGGTCAAAGTTCGTTTGAAGAATTGTCTTTTCCTCAACTTTTTATAGAACTGTCACAGCGTCCGAGGGACTGGATTATGTATGAAATAATGTAATTAAGAGGATTTATCGTTGCAGCAATCTCGTCATTTTTACTTGCACCTGTCACCTCTTTATTGTATCTCCATAAGCCTTTTTCTTCAACACATAAATTATAAATTTTATAACGACACACACGTAACATCTGGATGGTATGGACTTGACCCAATGTTGCTGTAAAATCGTGATTATTATCGCCGTTCGTAAAATATATAATCAAGCCGCGGGGGACTTTGATGATTTATCGATTTGTTCACAATTCAGCGAAAATCGAGTGCTAATTGCGATCTCTCGTGTCTATTGTTTAGCTGCGAATATATATTTGTATATATTCGAGCTATTCATCTCGTCTTTCGTATTATGATTTATAATACCTCTCGATCTACGTACGATTGCATTGCATCTTATATTTGTACACATACAAAGCCCCATGAACTCTCTCACATCTTCAATGCATTTTTCCCACACACGTGATACGTTCTTTGTACATATAACGTGCAGATATACATAGATTTTTTTTCTATTAGCTCCTGGCTCACGTTCACTCGATTTTCAATCAACGACGAAACTAGCTTGAAGCGTTTTCCTATCGTGACCGAGTTAATGACTCGCCTGTATGCGTCTGTATCACGCTCTCGTTTGATTCCCGGTGAATCGTTTGTACCTCGTCGAATTTGAACGTTAAGACCACGACTCTCGATCGACGACGTAATACGTCGTAGCAGCCAACGCAACAAACGTCTCTCGATCTTTGCCCGAACACGAACGCACATTTGACGTAATGAGTCTTTTGTTTATACAGGGAATTCCATCTCAAACGAATTATTACTTTTTAAGTAAAGATTTTCAAATAGAAATTAACTCCCTGTTCGAATTCCTTTCACACGGTTTTTCCTCGGAAATAAAAAAATCCCTATGATCAGCTGATTACAGTCAAATGTCATTGTTTATTTCCGGCTCATTTCCAGCCCAATTCCGAGAATATACTTATCTTTAAGTTTGGTCTATCAAACGCTGAATTGGTGATCGTATGAGTACATACGCGATCAGGAGAGTGAGACTTTCTAACGATTCGGCACAGGCAACCATAAGATCTGACCTGAGACCTAATCCCGAGGTTCGAAGCTTACATTTGACGGATTATACACACACACGCTTCAGCAAATACATTTACGAAAGCAAGCATGAGGATGGATGAAAAGTAACATTGACGATGAGATTCCTAGTCAATCAATTTCTCATTGATAGAGAAATCGAATCACTGTTATTAGTTCGTGAGTAACATGTCCCTATTGGCATCGAATTACATATTACTACCCTACGGATATCAATTCTGGAACTGTAATTTTCCTAAACAATTCAAGATGGTATATAATTTTTCAAATAAAAACTGTTATTAATGATGACAATTGATAAAGTTACATGACTCGAGTCATAAAATTAAACTAAAATGTAGAATATAGTCCAGGAAAATAATAAAAATCCATTCCATTAGTTGCAATCAATGTTTATTTTTAGTATTTCGATTTTTTCAATGAATATTATCGCTTCTTGACGTAATAGAAAATCGAACGGATCCATTTAAAATTAATGTATATGTTTAAACTCAAACACGATCGTTCCTCATGATCTTTATACTTCTTCCTCTTTCTTCATCTTCTAATAAACCTCTTCGTATCAAAGAAGATCACATTAATTATCAATATCCTTGCTATCCAGATTAATTATTGATTTATTCGCCATTACGTAATCGTGACTAATGCCCCGATAATCAATGCTCATATCTCTATAAAGCAGATTGAATAATATACATGATACACTGTAATTGATCGATAGGAAAACATCGCTGAGGTATATATAAAGTTATACGTAGACAGAACGTTAGAGATCATGTGGATATTCATGTGTACACATATCCAATCGATCGACGAACTCTATCACCATTAAAAACACACGAGCAGTCAATCGCCTCTCGAGGTATCGAAACTTGAAGGATTACCAACAGATGATTTTATCGTTGCGTGTATCAATCACTTAGAGTACAAACAAAAAATCATTTTTTAAAAATCATAAAATTTACGGTTCTACTAACCTATGATTTCGTTTCATTAGCCACAACTTAAGGTAGTAGTCACGTCACAGTCACTTGAGAGTGAAATTTTGCAAACTTGCATGTAACTTGCGGAATAATCCAATAATGTTAATTGTTATATGTTATAGGGATGTAAAAACATGTGAACTTTCGAAAAAAATGTCTAAAATAAAGTTTGGATCGCCAATTGTCGCGATTACGGGATGGGGAATTCTTTAATTTGAAATTTTGCTCGTAGTTTGACAACAAGGTGCTGAGTGTGTTTTCAAAATTTCAAGAAATTCTGTCAAAAGACGGTTTCTGTAGACTACTATCTTAATTAAATATCATTGACCCTCGATGTAAAAGAAATTAGGGAAGAGAAAGTCGAAATATTTCGTAGATTATAAGCATATTTTTTTTTACCTTACGAATTTCTTAATTCCGTAAGATTACTTTGATCTCCATAATCCGAAAGTAAATAAAAACGAGGCCGGTTCTTGTACGAGAATTGACACTTAGATCTCGACCGAAGGAGTACGTGTCACACAAACGTCTCGTAAATCTGGATATGCATTTAAATCCTAACCGTTTAATTAGTGTTCGTTTCCCTCGAGTTAGCGTAGGGGTCCCTCCGAGTATTTAGAAAGCTCGCTTGATTAATCGATAGTTCAAAAACCCTAGGAACATATACACGAACATACAAAAATAATCGCGTATCCATCGTACGTCGAATTCTTGCGAGAGTTTCCTCGGAATCTTCGTTATTCGCGTTAGATCGGACAGCGGTATATCAGGAGGATCCGCGCGCGTGCTGGTCATCGCTTCTATAGATCGTTCGAACAAAGTGGAGCCGCGTGCGTACTCACACCATTGCACCGTTAATTAGCCCAGAAGCCACGTGCTCGGACGATTTCTCCTCTACTTCTTGAGCCACGCTCTCTGGCTACCGAGCCACGCTTTTACCAGTAGAGTCCAGTAGAAATACATCGATATACGTGGAACGTAAATTTATATATATATATATATTTACCCGTGTATGTTAAAGTAAGTATATTGGTGCTGATCGTGCTGCTTGCTCCCGATCGACACTCCGCCGGTGTACACTTTTTCCTAACGGACTGATCGCTACCGTTCCCCCCGATAACGGACCTTGAGGCGTGCACGACTTTATATAAATATATACATATACATTTGTGTACGGCAAACTGTCTATGTATAAACATCGTTTTACAGTATTAAACATGGATTCTATATCCGGGCCGCACATGTAGCGGAAAGAAAAGATATCATTTGGACTGGTACACTCGCCTGTGCAACTTCCACGTACGATTAAACTTCGATAAAACATCCGATTTCCTTTGAATTACCAGAGAAAAAGAAACAACCAACATTATTCGACTGTTCGATTCTCATTTATTTCTTGTATCGCCTATATTTAGTATACGAGATTCCCCTGCGCCTCTTCATCCAATCAGCCAACTAATTGATCGACTTTCCAGTTTTTTTTATTCATATACTTGTCCTTGTTTCCCCTAGATACGTTTCAGCTTATCTGGATTCTTTTTTTTTCTGCTCACAATGTGTGTCAATCGAGTCGAGTTAATTTAACATTTAAGAACTTTAATTGAATTTTTTCAGTATTTGTGTCGTTTTGTTCGAATGTTAGTGGTTCTGGAGGTTTTTCTTGGTTATTCGTTGGCCTATTTATTTTTTTTTAATTTTTCGTCTCGAAATTCGTCGATGGTCGTTACACCGCGTGGGTGTCTCTCGGACTTCAACGATATCAGCGAAACCTATCGACAAATCTTTATCCCTTGCTCGTTAAGCCTATGACTAATTATTGCTCGTTATAGGTCGATGCTTAATTACATCGATACTTTTGCCCCTGCTGCTGTGTACCTTCTCAGGCGGCTCCTGCTTGATGCTTTCTTTCGCGTTTTATCGCCGCTATAATCTTCGGGTTATAGGACGCCGTCGTTGCACAGGTTCCCCTTTTTCTCTCTCTCTCTTTTCTTGTGATATATCTGCTCGATTTTTGCGACCCGAGAAAAGGCTCGAGATGCAAAAACTGAGATACGACTTGTGGATTAAAAATCATCCACGAATTCCTGGAAGTTGTATCGAAATAAAAAATCGTTTCGATTCCTATCGCAACAATTCCATTAAAACTTTTAGTCACGAATAATATTTTAAATCACAAAAAAATACCAGTGGAATAAAAAATAAAACAACCTTTGTCCACACCGTTCATCTGCAGATCAAGAACTTCCATTTGGTTAATTTTTGTCGAATCATTATTTGAGCAAAGGCGATAGAAAGAAATTGAACTCAGTTCAATAAGCGATGGCGTTTTAGTGAAAATCAGAGCTTTTGCTAAATTTGCATCGCGAGATTAACGCTTTTGCTCTACGGGACTTCAACACGTGTATTTATATCTCGTTATCATCTGAAGGATGTGCAGCGATTACGAAAGTGATGGTAGCGGCGTGATTCCGTTCTCGGGAGAATTCTCGTAGCATCTGGTGAAGATGATTGCTCTGCCCCCTCCTGTTGTCCTTTTTTTTTGTTCCTTCAGAAGATGAGAGCACACGGAATCGCGAAATTATATCGTCTATAGCGCGAACTCGGTGATTTTCTCTTCGGATACTTTAATATCGTGCGGTCCTTTTCCACAGTTATATGCACGGCTGAGTACTGATGAATCGGCTCGACTATTTTGCTTGGATCGCTTTTTATGGTACTTTAATCTATTCTTCCCCTCACGTAGTACCGATGCAGGTTTATATATCTATATTTATTTATAAATATCCATGCTTCTCCTCCCTCGCATATAAATCCTTCGATTATATTGAAAAGGGCGTAAGACGCTGTGTTAAAACATAGATATTTGGGTCCATACAGTTTAGGATCATTGATATACAAACGCGAGCGATCGCGTCGTGTTACCAGTGACAGATCTGGGTTGCTATGCTTTTCTTTCTCACTCCCTTATTCTCTCTACCTGTCTTCCCCTCTTTCTCGCTGGTCTTGCGTCACCTCGTACTATTCGAAAGATACGATTATAAAGCCTCGACGAGAGATTCAACGGCTCGTGTATACATGCTTGGAAATGAGAGTTCCCTGTTAAATCCTAGTGATGTACCGTCTGACTCTTCGAGTAACGTGTGTCCCAAGGCACTCCCACGACGTGTCATGCCAGATTTTTTATTTCCCGATCTCACAGAGATCGATTTTCGCATCGATTTCTCGATCTCACCAACGAGAGCCGCGTTGATGACGCGATCCCATATGCAAATCACACGGAAGTGTCGACTCTCATTCTTATTCTGTTACTTCGGATTTATCAGATTCTACAAAGTATCAATGATTCACTTTTTTTTTGCAACAGAAGGAAGTTTCTTTCATTCTCGAGGAAATTTTTACTCGAACCGGTAACGTTGGGGAAAATGAACTCTGCAGATAACCTTTAATAGAAAGTAATGGAACTGCACACCCGGCAATATCTAGCCTGTGTGTTTATAAATCAAGTTTCCAGCTGAAAAAAAGAAGGCCTAACCCTTCGCGATATTATACACCGAGAGTGATTCAGATTACGTCCTTTTGTTTCCTATCTATAGATATAAATGTATATATTTACTGTGGTCGTTTTTTATTTCATATTATTTTTATTAGTAACAGTGTAATAGTAATACGGACAGTGAAAGATAAAGGTCGAATCGCGCACTGGGCACGCCGACGAGAGAGTGGAATGTTGCAAAATAATATAATGATTCTTCGGCGCGGACTTGTATCTCTCGGGAGGGATATATACACCCGAGGGTCACTGGGTTACAAGCGTGGAGGAGAAATTTCTTGGGTGGGGCATCAGAGGCTCTCCGTCCTACTGAACTCTTGATTTTTTCACGTTGATTATATTAACAATTACGCTTTGAATCCGATTGAAAAAAATCCAACAATTGTACTCGTATAATTGCGAAGAAAATCGTGAAGGATATACCGCAAGGAAACGAGGAGTGGGGTTCAACGATGGGAAACTTAATTTATTTCTAATGGTCATTAAAACATATTTTTCATCGTGACTAATTTTCGATAGTCTGGTAATTCTGCATTCTTTCGCAATGCAATGGAGTCTTTAATCATAATGTTTTTCCCAATTAAATGATATATCCATATCTCGAGTTCTTCGTGTTCATCAAGAATACAGAAATATTTTCTCTCGAGGTTGTCGATCCTGTCTCATGTCATCCGTCGAGTCCTTTCAACGTGAAGTTTCAGACAGGACCGATGGTAAAATACACTGTTTCTCCAATCATCGTCAACTCGTTAAAGACGTCCATTTATTCCGGAGCCTCTCTCTCTCTCTCTCTTCTCCTATGACTTTGAGAAGGCCATGTCCATCGAAGAAGAAGAGAAAAAAGATTGGAGAGTGTGTCCACTCCCGTGTAGGAACGTCGTAAACGTACCTTTTGCCTTTTGAAGAGGGTTACCGTCCTCTTCACTGTCTCCCTCTCGTCCTCTTTCTCTTTCTTACGATTTTTCTGCCTCGAGTCTTCAGCGTTTCTTGCAAAGATACGTACTCTCGTCCCAGTGATTTTTTCAAATATTTTTTACCAAATAAAAGTTTCACTACATGCCAAAAGCAAGAGAGAGAGAGATGCGTTGCTGTGCACACGGTATAAAGTACATATATTTCGAATCGTTACGCCGTGCCGAGAGAAGAGCTCACGATTTAATATTGCGGTGTGTGGCAAGCCGGACCGTCATAGACAGCTGGTATCTTTATCGAATCGATTCGGCTGACAAACTGGAGGATAGGCCAAGACGAATAGTCGATCTGCATGAGGTATGGAGTCGTCGTGAGGTTTACGATTAGTCAGGTAGACTCGAGAGACTCGAGGAAACTTAACCATTAGACTGAATCTTAAATACGTAATAGTATACATATATTTATACATCTAAAAGTACATTTGTATCGGTATATGGCTGTTGGCGATGCTGCTCTAATGGGCATCGTTAGCCGTTCACGTAAGGATCGCGGGTATGCTCTGCAACTAGAACTATGCACTCCTACAGCTGGAGCAAAAGATGGAAAAAGAAAAAGCGAGAAAGAAGCAGCATCTCGCGTTGAGGAACAGAAGCATGTTAAACTCGACACAGTCCTGAATACATCTTAGGCATATAGGCGTGCGCTGATTCTAACGCAATGTTGAAAGTCCGATACGATTAAAGACCGACTCTCGAGACTATATCCAGAGCGTGCACACTAACTAGCATCCTCACGGAATACCACTTGACTAAACGGATAACTAAGTACGCTCAGGTGACCGTTTCGACGCGGGAGAATTCTACGTACGATTAATGGTTTCTCGGGTAAAACCAGGAGGAAAACTCGAATCGATTCAGGGAGAAACCGTCGCAGGTTCGTAGATTCGTTAAACGGAACTCCCCTGATGGCTCTCTTGACCTACGATGCTGGTACCAGTTTTTTTCCCCACTTCATCTTTCCACAAGCTTCATCGATCATTTGTTCAAGAATTAGGTTTTTCTAGTACTTTTGTCTAGTACGGAATGTCCCATTTCGACTTATCTGTTGTTTCTCTCGATTCGTACCGTGTATTCCAACTTGGAATATGCCCTTTAACATTTATCATTCCATCAGCGATGGGCTTTTCTTTCTCTGCCCTATGACTCCGGCTATATCTTCTTCCCTGCACATTCGAGATGGACTGCTGCAACTTTTATAGTCCAAACAGAATTTTTATTATCCGTACATACATATATACGTACATATATACAGAAGAAGACGAAAAGTGGGTCGGTTCACGGGTGCGGTAGCCTCGTACTCTGCACCGCTATACGAGGAAGCATCGCTGCACACAACTTTCCAACACAAACTGCTTCTCCAGCTTAATGCTCAATGTGTACAAGTGTGTGGTCGTATAAATACAGCACACACAGACACAAGGACGATCTCAATCCGCTCACGATGGTAATGATAATTAATCCAACAGTGCTGAAGCCACGGAGGAACTTGACCACTCCCCGCGGGCACTGAACCAAAGACAGAAGTGTAGAGATCTTCCAAGCTGACCGGGGCAAAACGACGACCAACTGTGTACCGTGTGTGTCTGTGTGTTTATGTGCTCTCGGTGAGGCATGAGCCGGAGGTCAGACAGGAATGGTGGCCCGAAAGGCGAAAGGGGGAGAGAAAATGGAACTGCTCGCCTCTGAATGCGTGCCTCTTTCTTATTGCACACTCCGCTCGTACTCGTTCTCCAACATGCACGTGCACACGTGCATCCTTTTTTCTTTCTCTCTTTCTTTCTTCATTTTTAGTTTTCGTTTTATACCCATCAACCAATTAATAACGTCACCTTCCGAGTCTACCGAGCGTTATACTCCGATTGGCTCCGCTGCCGCAGCAGCAAATGCACGAGCGAAAACTGCAGCATCGCTCTGACCCCCTCGAGATCCAACGATCGCTTCTCTGCTGCTGCTGCTGCTCCTCGTCCCTCTGGTGTACGAAAAAATACTCCTCACCATGCACTTTATATATGTATTATGTACAATGTGATCTACCGCTGACCTCAACCCTCATTTGCCCTCAGGTCCAGAGCTAGAACTCGAGAGCATGCATGAAATTGGTTCAGTATCATTTTTCTCCCTCTCTCTCTCCCTCTCCATCTATCTTTCTCTTTCGCTCTTTCAAGTATCTTATAATATCCTCCGCTCTCGATGAAATTGCAAGGTGTGCTTGTCCCTATTTTACCGCATGGCCAGGGGATCATCTTGCCTACGAACACCACCATTTATCGCGGTAGCGGTACAAACTGGCAACGATACGAAAATCAGAATACAACCGAAATTAACTCGAAGATGTTACATTTGTGTTGAAAATTTATTTCGGACATCGTTGGCTTAATACAATAAATGAAGATTTCTACTAATCCGAGTACTCGCTTGACCAAAATTTATCCCGTAGAATTGTTTTTTACCACCTTGCACTCGGTTATTTGATAATTATTGAAAAAAAAAA